>VZQC01013512.1:546853-602477 GCA_009823505.1 Rhizomys pruinosus
GGGGAGAAGGGAAAGGGAAATATGCCTGAACTGAATTGGAAAATCATGTATGAAATACACAAAGCATCAATAAAATAAAAAGAAATTCAATTAAGAAAAAAAAGTGACACATGGAAATGTACTCAAAGAAATGTAATTAAGTATAATTCAGAGATACCTATACGCCCATGTTTACTGGGACGCTATTCATAAAAGCCGAATTATGGAAACTGGTTAGGTGCCCATCAACATACATGTATAAAGAAAATGCATAATAAATATAGAATGGGGTTTTATCTATAAAGAAGAACAAAATTATAATATTTGCAGAAAAATGGATGAAACTAGAGATCAATATAATAAGCAAAATAAGCCAGATTCAGAAATAACATATTTTCTCTAGCATGTGGAAGCTACACACACATACACACACAGACACACAGACACACAGACACACAGAAGTAGAAGGAACAAAGAGGAAGAGGATGATCAGGAGATGGTAGTGGGGGTGAATTCTGTCAAAACACATGATGCACTTGACTGAAAATGTCTTTATGAACCTGGATCTCTAGTCTGAGGTAAAGAGCCAAGCATAGTGGTAGACACCAGCAATCGGCATACAAGAAATCAGTATAGTTAGTAGATACTTATAATTTTCTAAGAATAGATACAGGAAATTTACTCTTTTTTTTTTTTTTTTTGCCAAAAGAGCATCAAGAAGGAGGTGGTGCTCTCCTGCCGGAGCCCCGGTGCTTGGGTCCTGTTCTCTGTCTTTCCAGAGCTGTGAGAAAATGAATGTCTGTTATTTAAGCCACATGTTCAACAGAATTTTGTTATGATGGCCTGAGCTGACAAGACAGAGCTTGAGTTAGCAGACATTGAAATGGTGCCTTCCATGCATCAGGCAACATGCTAAGCCCTGAGAACAGGGCTCATAGATCTCCGAGCTGAACTCACAGTTCAGTAGAAGAGTGAAAATCAGAGCACTTTCTCATCACACAGCTGATCCTTTTAATCTCAGCTTATATTGTCCTGAGGATTTTCCATTTTTTCATTCTTTCTATAAAACACAGTGTAATGGATCAATTGTGTTCTCCAGAAACAATATATCCAAGTCCAATGTGGATATGGCTTTATTCAGAACCAGGGTATTGTAAATGTAACTAAGGTAAGGCTCTCGAGATCAAATCATACTAGATTTAGGATGGTGTAGTAGTTTGAATGAAAAATGTCCTTCAAGTACTTGAACACACAGGCACAGCTGGCGGCTGCTTGGGAGGCCATGGAAGCTCTAGGAAGTGTAGTGTTGCTGGAGGAAACACATCAAGGGGCAGCTTCGAGAGCTCCTAGTCTTTCCGACATCCAGTGTGCTCTGTCTCCTTTGTGTTTGCTGTTGAAGGTGTGAGCTCTCTGCTTCTTTCTCCAGCCTCCATTCCTGTCCCCCTGATGCCTTGTTACCCAGGATCCTTCTTCTTCTGGAACCAAAAGCCCAAATAAAGTTTTTCCTTTCTAGGTCATTTTAGTCATGGTGTTTTATCACAGCAACAGAAAAGTAGCTAATACCAGTAGGTCCTAAATCCCGTGACTGTCAGACTTACAAGTGAAAGGAGAGAGTGGAGGGACACAGATAAGTGGAGGTGAAAGCCAGGTGGAAACACAGCAAAAAGCTAAAGGTAGGGAGGTGTTGACAAACCAAAGAAACTGCAGCACCAAAGAAGTTAGGGAGTCTGCATGGAAGAGATTCTTTCTCAAAGCTTGTCAAAGGAACCAGCATGACCACAGTGGTTTGAATCTAAAAGTCCACAAGATGGACTCATGTAGAGATATTGTATATTTAATTTGTCATTAGATTATTACACTAATATGATTCCAACAGGGTTTTTTTTTTTACACTAGCTAGGTCTCTCCCTATATAACCCTCCCTCCATCCTTTAAGTTGTTGGTCAAGGTAGTCCAAGAGTCTCCCCAGATTACACAGACTATTGCTACAGCCCTTCCTTGCTTTCCAGAACTTGAAGACAAGACATACTTCAGAGACCAGATTTGGAGCAATGGAGCTGGAGCTGACCTGGAAGCCCCCTCCCTTGGAGGTTAGCCTCATAGCTTTGGAGAGCACTATGCAAGCTGCTAAAGGAGAAGAGAAATCAGTGGTCCAGCACCAGCTTTAAGACCAAATACTCACATCAGTGTCTGGCATTGCATATGACACTTTTAACTTAAGGGCAATCAATGGCTAACTAATTGGACTTAAAACCCATTCAGTAGGAGGAAACGAATGTGTGGCACTGTAAACATAGCCAAATACACATGGATGGACAGGACATAGATCTTAGAGAAAGTCCCAAGGTTGTCACATCCCTAGATTAATGTAACTTCTTACTAAGTGCAAAGTATGCATCCTTATATTTACAGACAAGTATCCCAGAAACCACTCATCAAAGAAGCATATTTTGCTCCAGATGAAGACTATTACAGAATAAGTGCCACAAATCACAAATGGCCTCTCTCTCTCTTTCTCTCTCTCTCTCTCTTTCTCTCTCTCTCTCACACACACACACACACACACACACACAATGTTTATGAATTGCCCAAACCTAAGCGGCACATCTACAATGTAGCCTCTACATCTGAGGCTCAGGCAACATAGAACAAGGGGCCAAGAAGACACTGATAAATATCTTAACTCCAGTTAAGGAAGCTCCCTCATGGAACAAAGGGCCAGGAACTTAAAAGGTCACAAATGGCCAAACAGCGCAGCTTGGGAGTCTGCAGAGTGTGGGTCCATGGACAGGTCTCCTATATTCAGCTTCACTGCCCCAGGACTTAGGGACCACTGTGGAAGAGGGGGGCGGAAAGATTGAAGAGCCAGGGAGGTAGTGCAAGACCATAAGGAAATAGAATCCTAACGCATCTCCTGGAATCCTGCTTATATGAACCTACAGCAACAGTGTACAAGACCCACGAAAGCTCAGCCAGATAAAAGCCCAGCATGGGACTGGGAAAATGGACAGCAGACCCCAATCTTAGCTGAAGAAATAAGGGCAGCTAATTACTGTTGCATGAGGAAAAGCGAGAGACTCCATCCAGATAGGCTGAGAGAGCTCAGTGGATGCACTTGCACCGGGGAACAGCCAGGGACCCTGATTTGGCGCAGTCGGCCCTAACACAGGTGACAGAGTGTATGAACCCCAGTGAGGAGCTGTGGGCGGGGAGAAGAGGGTATAAAGGTGATTAAGACTGATTGAGATTTTGTGTATGAAATCCACAAAATTCAATTTAAAAAGTCCACCAGAGAAGGCTCAGGCTCTGGAAGCTTGCTCCCCAGGAGATGGTGCTGTCCCGAGAGGCTGTGGACGTTTGGGATGTGGGCGAGCTGGAGAAGTAGGCCACTGTGGACACTTCCTTGACGATATTTTATGACTGTGCACTTCTGGTCTCACTTTTTGCTTCGTCATGGTGTGCCCTGATGGGAACAGCCTTGGCCCCTGCTTCCACTGCCACTAGCGAGCTGCTTAGCCATGGTTTCTGCATCATGGTGGGCCCAAACCTCTGAAAATGTGAGTCTGAGTAAGTCTTTTTCCTCTACATTTTTTCTGTTAGGCATTCTGTCATGACGATGCCAAAGAAACAAATACGACAAAGGCACTTTGAATTCCAAACAAGAGAGAATCATTTTCTGTTGTTTAGGACGCTAACTTTATATACAGCCTCTGCAGAAAACCCATCTACAAGGGGACACGGCCCCACCTCTGAGCCTGCCAAGCTCTGCCAGCTGGCTTGCTGCCTCCTGAGCTGCTTCCCAAACTCCTTGGTGGAGGTTGGGCATTTTGTTTAGTAAGATGCATTGCTTTCAGTCTCAACAAAATGAGACCAGCTATAATGGTTTCTTTTGTAATTAAGCAATTTCATTAACATTATATAAGCCAACAAAGTATAAATATAAAAAAGGAAGAGTTGTATCTTGAAACCTAATTGAATGCTCAGATAAAAGGGAATGACAAAAACACTTTCCAATTTTGTGGTGGATGTCAACATTAAATACTGCTAGGTTGGCCAGCATCCAGGAGGTAGACCCACAGAAGAGCATTTGGGGAATACAAGCTAGACTTGATGGTCTTTAAAAATGAAAGGACACAAAGTAGGGGGTAGGGAGGTGAAGGTGGACCTTTGGGGAGATGGGAAGGGGGTTGAAAACGAGTAAAATGCATTGTATGAAATTCTCAAAGAATAAAAACATTTTCTGTCATATAATATTTTGCCCTTATATTCTTTTTCAGTTTGGAATTTTTGCAATTTTCATACAATATATTTTGATCCAAGCTAGGCATGGTGGTATACACTTCATCCCAGCACTTGAGAGGTGTAGGCAGATGGATCTCTGAGAGATCAAGGCCAACCTGTTCTTCATAGTGAGTTCTAGGACAGTTGGGCTATAGGGAAACACTGTCTCAACAACAACAGCAACAACAGTGTATTTTGATTGTATTAGGATTCCCTCCTCCAACCATACCTCCCCTTACTAGTCACTGCTCAATTTAATGTACTCTATCATGTGTATACATGGGGGGAGGAGGTCCGATGGTCCTATAAAGCCTATTTTGTGTCCCCAAAGGTCCCTCAGTGTGGTTCCATCCACTGGAGCCTGATTTGCATTCGGACAGTCACATCCTTGAAAGAGATGGTCTACGCCCCTCCCTTCAGTCATCTGTTGCCAAATAGGTCCCCAGGCAGGGCTGGGCTTCTTGCCACTTCCCATGGCTATGCTGGGATGCTGTCTTATTTGAGCTTGCATGGGACTTGTGCATGCTGTCACCATTGTTATGAGTTCTTAGATTATTTCTTTTTAAAATTTTTATTTTTTATTATTATTAAATTTTTTCATACATCATACAATCCAATTTAGAGTCATTTCCCTTTCCATGCCCCCCACCCCACCTGAGTTCATGTACTCTGCCATACAGGTCTTACATCTTTTTCTGAGTCTTTCCAGTTTTTTTCAAAGCACAGGTTTATTGTTTTGGGGAAAACTTCACTATTTCAGTCATTTTTTTTTTCCAGCTCTTTTGTTGCTGCTGCTGTTCTCCTCAACTTGTATTGCTTCCATATATATTATCTATATACATATATTATACTGTATATATATATATATATATATCTTTTTTTTTTGTTGTTCTTTTCGAGACAGGGTCTCCCTGTGGCCCCAGCTGTCCTGGAACTCACTCTGTGGACCAGGCTGGCCTTGAACTCATAAAGATCTGCCTGGCTCTGCCTCCTGAGTGCTAGGATTAAAGGCATGCACCACCACACCTGGCATATATATATATATATATATCTTATATGTGTACATATATATTCATACATATACATATCACCTGAATTAGAGAATTTTCTTTTCTTTCTTTTCTTTTTGGCTAAAAGATGTCATGTTTTCCTTAAGGAAGTATTTGAAGGCTCCTCCTTGGCAAACCCAAACAACCATCAATCCTGCCCTTGTGTTCCACACTGAGGTCTTTCCTTCCAAGGGTCACCCAAATGAGGTCCAGTAAGCACTGCATCCTGTCTTGATCTTCTTGTACTGGTCTCCATGATATAGCCTGGGTAGTGCTACAATGGAGTCTATATTCTGAAGAGGCTGAAACCCCAGTAGCTGCTCAGTCCACAAGCTGGATGTGTCAGCAGCCCCCTTAGAAGCTTTATGTCAGATATTTAATTGGATGTTACCTTGTTTGTGAGCCATATTCCAAGTGCTCTCTTAAGTGACCTTTGTCTCAAGGAAAAATTCGACATTCATCATGACACGAGATGTCAAAAAGAACAGAAATCTCAGGTGTTTATACAAACAGTACTTCTTACAGGATCAGACAAAAAAATCCTGGAAAGTAGCAAAGAAAATAAAAATTGCCCACAATTTAACCATTCATGCATGGCAACTATTTACATTTTAATGACTTTGGGGGGTTTATGTATTTTTTTTTTTACATTATTGTATCCATTCTCTGTATGCAAGTTTTCAGTTACTATTATATCATAAGCAATTTCTACATTATACAGTCTTTGTGAATATTGCATCTTATGCTTCCATAATGTTCCACACAAGGATTATAGCATGGATTATTTAACCAAACATTTAAATTTAAATTTTTTCTTCCTATTACTTATGCTGTCATAATAGTGATCTTGGGGCATAATACACTCTCCCCCCTGGCCTTCCTCAGCCTGCTGCCAACGCTGTGACTTATTTCATTAAGCTCTACATTTCAATGTGTAATTACTGGATCAAAGGACATGCCCATTTTAAAGCATTCATTGCACACTTACGAATAGTTTTCTTAAATTTTCCTTCTGATCTGCAACTAAGAAAAATACACATTTTGCCACAGCTTGGTTAACATGCCTGCTATGAATTTAAAAGACGAGCTAATTTGAGAGCCACTTAATGCTGTTGTTTTTATTTGCATGGCTTTAATTAGGAGAGATATTGAAACATTGCCTATGCTTGTTAAACGGCAATGTTTCTTTGTGGAAAGGTCACTTGTGGACTCTGCATTTGTCTGTGGGCTTCTTTGGTTTTCTTAAAGATCTCTGTTAATTCAGATCCGTAAATGCACAGTTCCTTTTTGTTACAGGTGCTTCAATGTGTTCGTCTGTTTGTTGTTTTCCTTTCAAGTTTGATTAAGATTTCGATGTACATAAGATGTAAATTTTTTGTAAGCACATCTGCCCATCTTTCCTTTTTTGACATTTTAATTTTTTCTCAATCTAGGCACTCTTTCTCTTTATAGACCCTCAATAAATATTCATTTTCTAACTTTTTTAGAGTTTGTTTATTCTTTGATTTAACAAAAATAACTCTTTGATGTATGTAGGTTTTTTTTTTTCAGCATATAGTATTGAAGGAATTTTCCATGGCTAACTATCCCAGTGTAATTTATTGAAAATCTTAGTTTCCCCTTCTTTGTCACTTATTAAATATTCATCTGTACTGAGATATCATCTAAGCTGTGCGCTATGTTGAGGTGAATCAGTGTACCACACTATTTAAATCCTTGTATTTTCAGAGACTGTTTAACCATCTGTCCTTGGGTGGTTTGAGGTTATGGAGAGTCTACTGTTTGCAGCAAACTCACTGGCTTTCCTTTTCCTGAAGGACTCAGGAGGAAGCCAGCACATACACTACAAAGGAGTCGATGAGATTAGCACCAAGACAAAGGACCAAGCCCATCCCATCCCGGTGGGTGGAGGTGGGGGGCTCATGTCCTCTACTCCTATGCTTGACCCTTGAAGATGGTTCACCTTTTCTTCTTCAAGCGAGACTCACTTCTGTGCCTGTGACTTATTCCATGTTGGGACACAAGCCTGGTAGAAAGGCTTGTCCTGGGGATGGATTTCCTTTTACTGTCATTGCAGGTAGTTATTACGGAACTCTGATGCGATTTGAGCCCCGACTTTTCTTCCATTTATCTCTACCCTAGTTTCCTCCTTTTCTACCAAAATTGAGGAACACACAGCTATTGGAGTGTGCTCCCTTCTGCTTTGAGACAAGATTTCTTTGAGCCTCACACATTATGTACCGAGGATGCCCTTGAACCTCCGATCCTCCTGCATCCACCGCACAGTGCTAGGATCACGGCGAGGTTATTAGCAGTGGTGGGAACCAAACCCAGGGCCTCCTGCACGCTAAGCAAGCACTCTGCCAACCAAGTCACATCCCAGGCTTCTGTTCATGCACGCTAAGCAAGCACTCTGCCAACCAAGTCACATCCCAGGCTTTGGATCTACTTTGTCAGAAGATTTCATTTCTTCCTGATGAGAGGCAGGTGACCCTCCCAAGGTCAAACCCTTATACTTCAATCCTTTGAATGAATTCTTATCTACTCTTTCCAGATCTGATGATTTCTTTTCTTTTATTTTTATGTTACTGTTAACCTTGTCTATGAAATCTTAGGTCCTTTGTTATAATCAGGGATACTGGAAAGATCTAAATTGGGATATGGAATCCTTCACAGTGAAGGAGACCAAGGATGTTACATAAATCTCCCAGACCACCTGGGTGCATCTGCAGGTGATCAAGATGTTAAATGAGCGGCGTTTGGTATAGCTAATGTCCATAACACTCTGCCCAGCAGGGCAAACAGACCATGGGGGATGACTGACTACTTCACAGTATCTACAGGCCAGCTCATACATGTTGTCCTCTTTTCTAGCTAGAGAAGCTGCTTGGTTCAAATTCTTAAAGGGCCATGATTTGTCAGAACACAGTTCATGAGAAATTTGAGTGAATCAGAGACTTGTAGATTATTGTCACCAAAGAATCCATGTGTACTAAATATTCTGGAGAGGGTTCATTCATTCATTCATTCCTGTGATAAACACCAGGTCTATAGTCATTGTTCTCATTTTAGGAACTTAGAATCCAGTGTTGAAATCAACCTAGACCATTGGAGGGGACAAGTCCTCTGACCAAGTCACCTGGAAGAGGCAGGTGACACAACATACTATTTCTTCTTTTTTCATTTGTTTTTTTCAACTGACTGCATTAATATTTATGAGTAAAATGCAGGAATCAATCCTGGTTCATTGATCATTAGTGGCACTGTGTTTGACCTGGGTAATGCATGTTGAAAGCTATGGGATGATCATGTCTTGTGGCTCTTTTATAAATATGTTTCTATTCTTTCTGCTTCTTGAGAAAGACAGCTTCACACCCACTGGGAATCTGTATTTAAGGTCTTTTGTGAATAAAACAAGCAAATGACAGATAACTGTGCCATAGTTTTCCCAACATGAGATCAGAGAAACTGAAGGCTTGCTGGGCAGTGCTGGATTCTTTGCTTGTAGATGTAATATGTCAACTTGTTTGAAATTGAACCATCTTATTTCCTTCCCCTATGGGGATACAAAAGAGGAGAAAGTGCTGAACATTTCAGAAAGGAGGCTTGAAGATTGTCGGTGTTTTATGAGCTGAAGAGATAGGTGGGAAATTCTTAATTACAAGCCACAATATCTTGACTTCTTTATTTAATTCTGTGAGACTCTAGATATGACCCATTATTGCCTTTGTCCTTTGTTTTACAGACAGTAGACCCTAAATAAAAAAAATTAATGAGGCACTCTGACAGATTCTAGAGATTAGAAGAAATTACTGCCATCAGCTTTAGGGTGGAAGACAGTTTTGCGAATAGCTAACTCAAACACAATGATGTCTGGTGTTTGTCAAGTAAATGTAGTCTACACAGCATGCTAAATACTCCTTGCATCTTACTTCATTTAAGTCTTACAACATCCTTAGGAAGGGTCTTTTCTATTTGAAGAATAAAGATACTACACATCCAGGGCTCAGGGACCACTGGGGAAGAGGGTGAGGAAAGATTGTATGAGCCAGGGGTGTTAGATGACCACAAGGAAACAGAATTTTCAGGCTTCTGGGAACTTGCTCATATGAACTCACAGCAATGGTGACAGCATGCACGGGACCCAGCAAACCAGACAGAACCCCAGTATAGAACTGGGGAAATGGGTAAGAAAGCCACAGCTTTAGCTAATGAACTATCAGCAGCCGATCACTGCTGGATGTTGGAGAGTTGGTCTTCTTTAAGGAAACAACACTAGATAGGCTGTCCAGGCTTCAGTGGATGAACTCACACTGAGGAACATCTAGAGACACAAAATTGCTTCTAGAGATATAAGAAATTCGTGCCATCAGTTTTAGGGTAAAGACAGTTTTGTCGCTAGTTAACACTAGTTAACTCAAATTCAATAGTGGCTTGTGTTCGTTAAGTAAATCTGTTCTAAATACCATGCTAAACTCTTCTCACAGATAGGTGCAGATAAGGGAGGGTGTTCTAAATAGAATTACAATGTATTGTGCTCAAGTTTGGATCTTCAGTTTATGAAATCCACTAAAATTCAATGAAATATATGTTTTAAAAATCCAATGCTGAGAGAGGGTCACAAAGACAGAAGTACGTGTTTAGGCTAGGGCCTCCACATGCTTATTCATGAGGCAATTGCCAAGGCAGAGCTGGGCCAATAACTAAGAGCTGGCTTTCATCATATATAGAGTGAGTCTGAAAATTTTGCAAGAGGACTTGATCTAGATCATTGTGAGCCTGGGTCTCTGTTGGTCTGGACCTCACCAATTAGGCTAGACTGACTGGCCAGCCAGCTCCGGGGGTCTAGACTAACTGGCCAGCCAGCTCCAGGGTCTCCCTGTCTCAACCTCTCCAGGACTGTGGTTATAAGTGTACATTACCGAGCCTGCTATTTATGTGGGTCATGAGGGTTGGGTGTCTTTGTGCTTACAAGGGAAGCCTTTTACTGACTGAGCCATTCTCCTAGGACTCCCAGTTCCCAGTGTTAAGGGACAGTATTCTCTCAAACAAAGAAGCCGTTGGGAAGGAGGTTGTATTTTGGGGAAACTCTGTTTATAAGGATGTTGATTGTTCAAATGTTTTCAGTTTAAATTAATTTTCATATCATCTTGATGGGCTGCTATTACCTTCATATATTTATCAAAGAATAGACTGGAACATATTTTATTTAACAGTCAATGACTTGATTTTCACTTTATAACTATTTAGATGACTGGTATATGGGTTTCTACTCTCACCTTTTCCTCAGGCCTTGAGAATGTTAGACATGGGCTTAATTTTACAGTTAACTTTCAGAAATGGGATGAATCTGGACAATTTTCTTTTCTAAAGGAGAAAGCATTTGATGGTTTATGTCTCTCCAGCATGGTGATGCTGGAGTGGGCACTGCCGTGGGTGCCAAGTGGCACTGAGGCACTGTTGTAGATAGATATTTAGTGGATGCTTTTCTGTGGGTATCCAGAAGATACTCACAAGTCAGGTGGGAATTAACTGTCTTGTGCACACAGAAAAGATTGCACAGGAAGTTAGCAAGCAGCTCTACCTCTCAAAGATCACCTTTCCCATCATACCAAAATCTCTGACATAAAACAGGCATTACACTAAGCCAAACTCTCCAAGTGGACCACGTCATGGAAGGTCACTGGCTTGACCATCAGTGATCTCCCCATGCTCCATGTCTTGGAAAGAGCCCGTATATTTGCTGGATGCCATATACTCATTGGTGAGCTTTATGTTAAGAGATATTAGATGGATGTCATCCTGGTGCATTTGTAACCTCAGCTCTTGGGAGACTGAAGCAGGAGGATCTTCAGTTTGAGGACTAGCCTGAGCTACACAGTAAGACTTCATTCCTCAAAAGGGGAGAAAAGAAAGAGTGAAAGTATTAGTGATATGCTACTTAAAAAATAACCCTGAAACTAAGTAATTTAAAGATTTACTATTCACCATCAGATTCATCATCAAAAGAGTTTCTTTTTGCAGTAGATTGTGATTAATGGACAAGCTCACAACTGGTCAAAGTGCAGAGAGTAAATAAGTATCTATGAAGTGCTCAGCCACAAATCAGACATCCTTATCATACTCCTTCCTCCATGCTCAGGGACCATTGAGGAAGAGGAGGTAGAAAGAGTATAAGAGCCCAGCCCAAGGTTGGGGAGGAAAATAGTGTTTTCTGGACATGGCAGGACTGCTGTGGACATCAACTCTCAGCAGCTGTGGATGCTGGCACACGATCAAGCCAGTTGACATTCCCACATGGATGGGAAGGATCCACTAGCCCCTTCAACTGAGGAGCTATGGACAGCTAATGGCTTCTAGGGGAGGAAGGGTCAGCTCTCTTTAAGGATGTGGCTCCTGGTAGATTGACCGTATTCTGGTGGATGGCCTCACACCCAGAAGTACACAGATAGAACAGTACAGATTCCAGTCCATGGGTTATGTCTTTAAGGGAGTGACTCTAGATGGCTGGCCGGACTCCAGTGGATGAACTCCCACCCAGGGACATGCTGCACTAGATAGGACTTAACATATATGACAGAATATCTGAAATGTGGGGTAGCCAGGGGAGTGGGAAGGGGTCTAACCTTGAGATATATTACATGAAATGCACAAAAACGCAATAAAAAAGAGGACACGGGCCTGTTGCGGTGGTGCACACCTTTAATTCCAGCACTCAGGAGACAGGCAGGCCGACTTCAAGGCCAGCTGGTCTACATAGTGAGTTCCAGGCCAGCTGAAGCTACAGGGAGACCCTATTCCAAAAGATCAAACCAAACCAAAACAGCAAAAAGGGGACACAAATTATGAGGTGTAGGGAGGTGGGGGTAAATGTGGGAGGAGTTATGGGGTTGGGGGAGAAGTGGGGGTAATTCTGATTAAACTATATTGTATAAGGTCCTCAAAGAATTGAGGACTATAGTTTTGAAAACAAAACAGTAGCACTTAGAATAATAAGGTGGCATACGTGCACAATGGAATACTATTCTGCCTTTAAAAAGAAGGGAATCCCAAGTGGGACAATATGGGTGAGCCAACAGGACATTGTGTTAAGTGAAACAAGCTAGATACAGAGAGGCTAACATTGCTTCTCACTTATATGTGGAATCTGAAGTCAAATTCACAGAATCAAAGTGTAGAGTGATTTTTTTTTTTGCCAGCAAATAAGTGATAGTGTGAAATATTGGACAAAGGACACTAAATTTCATGTAGAGCAGAGAATAGGGTCAAAAGATCTGTTGTGCACTATGATAATATGTTAATATGTCATTAATAATATTAATATTAGTTATTAATATTATTAATGACATATTAACATATAACATAATATTAGTTATTAATAATAGTTAATATGTCAGATACTTAAAAATTGATCAGAGTAAATTTTAAGTCTTCTCACCACACACACACACACACACAGGCACAAATATGTGAGGAAATGCATATGTTAAGTAGTTTAATTTAGACATTCTGCAACATCTACATATATCACATTATGCACTATAAACATATGGATAAAGAAATAAAAATTTTAAATTCTGCTTGTCAGATAAAAGACTTAAAAATATAAAACCCAAGCTCAACAGAAACACTCTCTGGGAGCAGGTAGGTATTCTGGTAATTCCCAGGTGCCCTTCTCCCACAAGGCTGTGATGAAGGCATCAGTTAGGGCTTCAGATACCACAGGCCTCAGTGAGAAGGGAGATGTGGTGGGTGGATTGGCTTCCGCATAGGCGCTGGCACTGGGGGCCCCTGTGAGCTGGGGAGAGCCGGGGGTTCTCAGCCCCCAGAGGGCAGCTCGCAGCACTGCAACTTGCTTCTTCAGAGTGAGAGTGAAGAGAATGTGTGAGGAAATCGGGGTCAAGGCCTTTCACATGCTGCTCATCAGGTGAGAGTGGCCTCCAGGGCTGCAATGCTCTCTGCTTCGGGTGTCTTGTAAGTATGATGGAGTCTCACTCCTGTGGTTATGGGACGTAATATGGCCAGTGGAATTTTGCAAAGAGTAGTTAAAGTCTTGGTGCACCTAAAGATGAGGAGATTATCCAGGCAGAAGTGGGTTAATGGCATAAGCCTTTAGAGGTATATGTACTCCATCTGCATCTCCTGAGTCTGTGTCCTGAGGTCAGATTCAATGCTTGGGAAGGATGTGGCCTGCACTGTGGGCAGACAAGAGAGGGTGGTGCAGGTCAGGTAATACAGGAGGCTTCCATTTTAAAATTCCGACACACTGTAGGGGTTGCACACATCTGGGAAATCATGGGGGAGATGTGACGTGGACATTGAGGCCAGACTTTCTGGCTCTCCCTCAGCTTGGCCTCTGTTGTATTATCTGTATAATATTATCTATGTACTCTTTGGACTGGATGCCTGGATCTGAATCAGCCTGGGAATGGGTGAGGCCTGGGTGTAAGCTCCCCCTACTCTTTGGACTGGATGCCTGGATCTGAATCAGCCTGGGAATGGGTGGGGCCTGGGTGTAAGCTCCCCTGCTCCAGCAGTGACACCTGCCTCTCCTCAGAGCTGCAGAGCATTACGAAGAAGCTACCTCTGCTAATGTGTCCCACTGGGAAGGGCGGTTCAGCTGGGGCAGTAGCTGAGAGTGTTTCGTTTCTATTCACTCTAGTCTCTGGGTTCCTTGATTTAATGAGGTCTTTACTTTTGTCTTTATAGAGTGCTCTCTGTCTAGTGGAGTCTAGCTGTTAGCTGGAATTTGAATGTGGAAAGGAATAGACCCAGCCGAGCACTGGGCTTTCTCTGGTAGACCATCACTGCCTAGCCTGACACCTCCAATTTGGTATTTCAGAGGCCTCCCACTTACTAGTTGAACCTGCCCCAGTTTTGGAGCAGACTCCCTGAGGGACGCAGTTTATTAATAGTCTCCACCCCTGAGGAGCAGCAGGGATCAGAACACATCCACAGCCTCAGAAAACAGAGCCAACAGGACTGAGGGGCTCTGGCTGTTTTTTCCATCCCTGTTTCTTCTCTAGCACAACGGACTGGACTCAGAGCTCTAGGGACCTTCCCCCACCATTCCAGATGCCCACATGGTCTCAAAAGTAGCCACATGGGGACTATGGGGCTTGTCTGGGCCAATTTTCTGTTGCTACAGCAAAATTCCCGAGACTTGGGAATTAGAAAGGCTCCTAGTTCTGGAGCTCAGGAAATCCAGGAGCATCTGTGCAGGTCTCTGCTCAGGATCCGGCCAGGGCTTTATGCTGTGCTACTACATAGGGAAGCGGCACAGGATAAACAGCCCTAGATCTCTCTTCATATTCCTCTGAAGCCACTAATGCAGTCACGGCCCCGCCCTGATGACCCAATTCCTGAATCCCTCCCAATGCCCACCCACTAGAGAAGCCTCTTACTCATGAATTGGGGGATTCAGTTTTGAGGCCAGGAACTTTTGAGGACACATTCAAACCATGGGAGGATTCCCCTAAAGGTTATTCGGTTGGAGAGACTGGACCTGAACTTGGCCATCCGGACGACAGTCCTCTCAGTGACCCCAATCAATGCCCCAAACTCAGCCTCAAGCTCATTCTTAGGCTGTCAAGAGACCACCGATATGCTGAAGCCTTCAGAAATTCAAATGCGAGAGAAGGCATATGGAAGACCGAATCATTACTGTGACATTAGCCCAATCTCTGTCCATTTACAAAATAGTGATGAAATGGATGGCCAACCAAGAAGGCATTTAGGAACTAACATGTCACGTACGCAAGCTCTGGTAGAAGATTCAGGCTCTGGGTCTCCATACGAAGGAAGGTTAATCTAACTAGACTGGAATGGGCTTGAGGTCTAATACTTTTGAGAAACTCCCTAGTTTTATGGTTTAGATGGGATGTATCCTCAGGGTTCATGTGTTAGAAGGACTGATCCACAGCTTGTAGCACTGTTGAGTTGTGATTGGATCATGAGGATGCTAATATTACAAATGGATCAGTCCATTTAGCTGAATGGGCTGTGAGGAAGGAGGAGCCTGTTAAAGGAAGTAGGTCACTTGGGAAGAGATATTTTTGAAGGTCGTGCCTTGTTCTTGGACGCTTCCTCTCTATCTCTGACTCTGTCTCCATCAGATGTTCTTCCTCATGGAATAGTGAGGAGGCCAGACAGCCATCAACTGATGCCTTTGACCCATGAGCCAAAGCGATCCCTTTCTCCTTTAAGCTGTTTTTCTCTCATATTTTGTTACAGTGACAAAAAGTTGACTAACACACCTGGTAATTCTAAGAGCCAAGTACCAACATGAAAAGAACTGCTACTCTGAGGAGAGCTGAATTTAGGACCACCAAAGTTGAAGACTCTGTGTGATGTGGCATATAACTTAGGGACAGATACAAATCAAATCCTGGAGACCCGCTTTCCTAAGTAAATGAGGAGGTGTACTCCAGACTCACCTGTCTAAAACAGTCTGTTCCAAGTGGTTCTTTTCCAGCTGGTGAGGTGGAGGCTCCTAGCCTAGTCAGAAGAGGACACTTGTAAGTCTGCATTGAAGGTCAAGACTGGGGCTGAAATTAGGAACCACGGCCCCAGCAATGGTACCTAGATGACTGAGGGGCTGATACTTTGGCAGCTTCACTGGTAAAATTACATCTTTAATATTATTTTCTGACATAAAACTTTTTCAGAAGTCTTTTTTTTAATTGTTGTAATTTCAGGAGCCTATAAAATAGACCTAGGCTTCATGGAAGGAAAATTGAACCATTTGGGAACCTCTTTTTTTTTTTCTTAGTGAAATGGACCAAGTACATTGTTTTTATAAAGTTAACCAGGAGGGAAACCATCTGAAAATAAACTCTTGAATAATGATGATGTGTAGGGAGGAATGGAGCCTGGGATGTGGTGTCGGAGGTAGGCAGTGCTAATGGGCAAATGATGATCAGTTAGCTTGCAGAGCTGAGCAAATATTGGGCTTGCCACCAATCACATCCAAGTGAGGGCTCTTCAGGGACACGCAATGGCTGTCAGTCCCTGGAATAAAGCTGCGTGAAGCCGCTGGTGCCTTTGGCTGGTTTCAGTGAGCAGATGTCGCCTAACTGGCTCAGCCTCATTTCCATGGGAGCAGCCCAGGCAGTACCCTGCCTGCAGCAGCCTCTGAGCAAGGGCTCTGTTTCCTTAGAATCCACAGGGCCTAGGTTCCAGGTGAGAATGAATGAAAGCTGCAAGGAATGCTTTTCAGATGCTGTTTGGCTAGGAATAAATCAAGTCTTAATCTCACATTATCATTCCTACTGCTAGCATGCTGTCCGCCAGCCTTGCTTTTCGCTGGGACAATGTGAGGAATCTTACACTCATTCATGAACAATATCGAATGCCTGCTCTGGGCACTGGGGAGGGAACAGTGACACTAGCACATAGACTTTCTGTTTTCAGAGTAATTATAATTTAGTGGGAAACAGAAAATAAGCCAGTATATTAATATAAGCAATACAGATTGATCCAAATACCAAGAAGTCAGCACAAGTAACAAAAGGAAATAAAAGCCATAAACTGGATTTTATCTAAATTTTTTTCATGTTGTTATGGAAGTGATATAATGAAATAAATCAGTTTTTAAAAGAGGGCCAAAGGTTTAAATGGGTATTGCATTGGTTACTTTTCTGTTGCTGTGACAAAACACCATGACCAAGACAACTTCTAGGAAAAAGAGTTTATTTGATTACAGTTCCAGAGGGACACATCCATGTCCAGGGAGGCATGGCTGTATGTTCACATCTTCAAGCAGGAACAAGAAGCTAAAAGAGATGAGCTTAAAGTTGGGCATGGCTGGGAACTCTCAAAGTCCACCCCCAGTGATGCTTCCTTCATCAAGGCTGCATCTGAACCTCTGCAAACAGCGCCACCACCTGGGGACCAAGTGTTCAAATACTTGGAGTCTATGGGGACATTCTCATTCAAACCGCCACATGTATTAACACTTGGAGTCTATGGGGACATTCTCATTCAAACCGCCACATGTATTAATACTTGGAGTCTTTGGGGACATTCTCATTCAAACTGCCACATGTATTAATACTTGGAGTCTATGGGGACATTCTCATTCAAACTGCCACAGATATTTCTCCAAAGTCATGAAAATGATCTCTAAGGCACATGAAAAAAAACATCAGTAGTCAGATGCAACCCAAAAGCACAGCAGCCACTGGGATGGATGAAATAAAAGGCAGTTGGGAAATGTGGACAAGGATGTGGAGAGATTGAAACACTCAAACGATGCTGTGTAAAGTGTAGCATGATACAGCAGCTATAAAGTGGGTAGTCACCCAAACTTAATAGAGGGTTGTCATAAGACTCAGCAGGCTCACCTTTAGGTATGAACCTGCAGGAAATGAAAATTATGTCTATACCAAAACTGTAGGTAGACATTTGTGTTCAGTACTATCTATAGTGGTAAAGAATAGAAACAACTAAATGTTTGTCTACTGATAAATGGGGAAATAAAATGTGGAATGTTCACAGAATGGAATATTTGGCAATGAAAACAAATGAAGCGTCGATATAAAATTGATGAAAGCATTGTGTCAAATGAAAGAAGCCACTCACAAAAGATCACAAGTTGTATGGTACCATCCCTTGGACATATCTAAATATGTCAAATCTGTGTAGAGACAAAATAGACAAGAAGTTGCCCAGGGAAAAGGTGTGTGCGTGTGTGTGTGTGTGTGTGTGTGTGTGTGTGTGTGTGTGTATGTGTGAATAGAGGGCTGGCTGATAATGGGTGTGGATGGAGGGGGTGGGGTGATAAAGGCTTTCTAAAGTTGATTATGGTGATGGTTACATAGTTTTGTGAATGATTAAATTCCTTGTTGTCAGAGAAGTTCATGCTGTGTAGTTCAGAGTGTCCTTGAGCTATGCAATCCTATCTCAGCCTCCTGAGTATTGGGACTACAGGCATGGACTACAGGCATGGATGGATTATATATATTAGATTAATTCTGTGTGAGTTATAGCTAAATAAAGCTGAGATAAAGAAGAGAAAGAAGAAAAGGAAGAAGACAGAGGAAGATGAAGACGGGGAAGAAGGGAAGAAGAAGAAGAAGAAGAAGAAGAAGAAGAAGAAGAAGAAGAAGAAGAAGAAGAAGAAGGGGAGGAGGAGGAGGAGGAGGAGGAGGAGGAGGAAGTCATCATAGAAGAATTAGGATTTGAGGGAAGCGGGGAGGACACATAATGTAGCCTCTCTGTTTTAAATTATAATAAAGAGGACCATGGGCGCGGGGTGTGGGACACAGACACATTAGAAATAGTTTCCTTTGGAAATTTTTAGCTCCTCTCTGTCCCTCTCTCTGTCTCTGTCTCTGTCTCTGTCTCTGTCTCTGTCTCTGTCTCTCTCTCTCTCTCTTTCTATTTCTCTCTCCATCTTTCTTTCTTAGAACTTACTATATATCAGACCTTGTGTCAACAGCTTCACCTACACTGATGTGTCCTCCTTGCAAACATCTCTAGAGGAGATGGTATTTCCCTCCTTTCAAGGCATGTTGGCACTCAAAGCACCTTCACCGTGATGCTGTGATAAAGGAATGGTCTGGGATAAGCCCTTCAGTTCTTTGGTTCTTCTGTATGTTATTTCCAAAGTGGAAATAGTATTCCCCATCTTAGGGTCTTACAGGTTCAGAATCCATCTTCTGTTTTAAATGCTTTATATGATTACTTCATACCAATGTCACACTTCCACATTAGATTATGAGCATTTAGGGGGGTTACATGCCAATGATTTATATACCCTTTCAAATTTTATCCTTGTGGCACACAAACCTCTGCTTAGTACTTACAGTCGCTGGAATAATGGTTTCTCAAAAGATGCCTAGGTTCTGTGAATTTTGTTTTATTTAGGAAAAGGATCTTTGGAAGTGTCCTTAAAGATCTTGAGGTATTTCAAACTGGGATACACTATGGGACCAAAAGTCAGTGATGGGTGTCTCACTAGAGATAGAAGAGGGGGGGACTATGACACTTAGCAGAAGTACACGAGAAAACAGAATTAAAGGTCAGAGTCATGGGGTTATAACTCAAGGCACAGGTTTGACCACCCAAAGCTGGAAGACACAGAGTCAGTGACACCTTCTCTCTCTTCAGCCCTAGATGCTCCATCTTCTATTCTCTGGCTCCTTATACTAGGAAGTTAGGGGTTTTCTATAGGCTTAGTTTCCCTAAATCATGATTGATGTCTGCTGTTAGGACAAGACCATGTGGAAAACTCATCTCATGGAAGTATCTCCTTCCATGTTTTGATTTGTCTCCCAAATGTCTTGCTTTTCCTCATACCAGAAATCTCTGGTATCTCCAGGGGATTTTATTCAAAGTTTACGGCTGTTATTTCTGGGAGGATCAACATGCTGAAATCTTTCTCTTATGTCCTCAAAATGGAATCTCACACTTAGCTATAGGTTGAAAAAACAAAACAATTAGGTACTATCTGGCCCAATTTAGTCATAAACACTCACTTATTGATTATCCTTATCCATAACATAGTGTTAGACACACATTGCTAACTCTATTTAAAGTCTGAGGGCTGAGAGAAGTTAAGCAGTGTGCCCGTACCTTACAGTTTGTAACCAGAACTTTATGAAGTGGACTGAGTTTCAATCTGCAGATCTGGCTACACATTTGTATTCTTACTCCCTCTTGAATTTTGAATGACCCTATATGAACCCCAGCACACAGGCTCCATCGATTTCCATCCAGAAATGGGAATTCATAACTGTGCTTATGAAAATCTGTGGCTATTTTTAATTAGAAATGAACTTGAGGAAGTTATTGAAGAGTGTATGACTCAGGTTCAGTTTGGGGTCAAGGACAATATGTAAATAGGAATGAGACAATATTCAGGGGATTTGAGCCTCAGCTAGGCTATAATGAAGACAGCAGTCCCTTCATTTTGTTTACTGTACAGCTTTGATCAGTAATTTTCCTTCTGAATTTCAGTTTTTCCAACTCCAACATAGGCAGGATAATTCCTAATTCGAAATGGGGATAAAATTCAACAAGAAAACTCACTTTTATTTTTATTATATTATTATTTTTTTATATTACAATTTAATATATACTATAAAAATATATATTATATAAAATATAATATAATATAAATTTTATTATATTATTATGTTTTTAAAAATTATTTAATTATTTTTATTTTATATATATGAGTGTTTTACCTGCATGCATGTAAGTGCATCCATGCACATAATGCCTAGGGAGGGCAGAGGAGGGCATTAGATCCCTTGCAACTGCAGTTAAGGATGGTGATTCCAGTTTAGGCACCATGTAGGGCCTGGAAACTGAAACTGGGTCCTCTGTAAGAGCAGCAACTGAGTTATCTTGCCAGCTTATTTTTTATTTTTAATGTGTGTGCATATGATGTGTGTGTGTGTGTGTGTGTGTGTGCAGGCCCGTGTGTGCCTCGCATGAGTGTAGAATTCTGCTCCTCACCTTCTACCTTGTTTGAGGCGGCCCCAAGCCTCATGACTTTTACATGACTGATTTTATGTTTCAGAAATGGTAGGGAGCAGAGTTATGAAGCTGTAATGGACAGTGGTCTTCAGCACAGGACAAAGCCAGAGGGACAAAATTAAGTGGCACAGAGATGAAATTTTCTCTTTGTGTTTCCCATAATTAAGGTGTCACTGGGCTGATCAGACAATAGGCCATTGTATGTCCTTTCTCCTTACTACTGCCCACCAACTGTGTGCTTCAGCAAAGGATGGGGCTGCTGACCAGGCAATATGAACTTACTGGAAAAGTACCTTTGTCATTGTTTGATATTTTCTTTTTTAATTTTCTATCTTTGTCTTGCCCTAGGGTTGGAAAAGCACCACTCCCAATATGGCTGTTGCAAAGGAGCAAGCCACAGAAAGTAGAGTTGCAATCCCCCAGCCTATCTGGGGTTAGACTTGTATAAATGGAACTATTTGATTATAATCTTTGGATATATATTTGTAAATACCTATGGTTTGAATGTCACCCCTCCCCTGAAAAAACATGTATTAGAAACTTAATCCCCAAGGCAATAGTGTTGGGAGTTGGGGCTTAAAGGAAGATGTTTGGATCTCAGGTATAACCTCATGAGTGGTTCAGTGTCAGTCACACAGGAGCTTGGGGCTATGAATTTGAATCTGATGGTTCTCACCCTCATCATGCCATTACGACATAGCTAACACAATACAAACCCTTGACCTTCCCAGACATTACAACTGTAGAATATAAATTCTCTTCTTTGTAAATCACTGCATCTTTGGTGGTTCGACATTGGGGTCCAGAATGGAGAAAGGCAGAGGTATTGGTTCAGAAATTTTGCCTTGTGGCTGTTTGCATGGGGATGTGGGAAGGTAAAGGCCCAATACACACATAATTATTTGTGAATTTTCAATGTGTTTATGGCACTATCCAAGAATGGGCTTTCACAGTGAATTTCAAGTTGGTTTATGGTCACCATCCTATCTCTGTCATTTATGTCATGTCTTTTTATTTACACACATCACCATGGCCTCCTTCATAACACAATGATTTCTTGTCTTGGGTATGTCTAAGAAAAAATGTCAACAAGATACTGAGAAGAACATGCAGTCAGTACTTTGTGAAAGTTTCAGTGACTTCTCTCTATCTGAAAACTCTCAGTTCTCCCAGACAGCCCACTTTCACCCTACACTGCACAACTGAAAATGGATTTGTCTGGGAAGGTTTCTGAGTCTACGTCTGTTTGGTGACAGCTGTCCAAATAGAAGAGGTATTATGCATTTGGAAAATGAAGTTATTAGGTTGGATTGATGGTGTGTGACTGCTAGTAGCAGATGTCTGTACTGCTGCTTGTCCACTCTTCTGGTCTACGAAGCAGTCACATTAGAGAGAAAGATGGTTTTAGTGTAAATACTTTTTTGCTTTATAAGAATATTAGTATATGTGTGTTAAGTCCTGCAACAAAGGTTTCTCCATCCAAATGCTAGCCCTACCTTCTTCATTTCTGAAGCTCTTAATGTGTTTGATCTTTTCATCCATGGAAGTCTATAGGGGACAAGGCATTGAAGGGTACACTTACATATTTGGGCTTCTTGTGTTGACTCTGCCCAAAGTTCTCACTTCTCTTTGGATTACAGAACTTGCTATTACTCTTGTTCCCTATAGGCAGAGCGAACTGTCTGTTGGATTATTCTGGGAGGACTTACATACACAGGAAGGAATGGCCGACGGAAATCCACTTCATTCTCATTACCCCACACCAAGCTAGGCTATGGCATATGACCAATCTTGTTGCTGAAGGCTCTCTCTCTCTCTCTCTCTCTCTCTCTCTCTCTCTCTCTAAGCCCCAAACTTTGAAGCCTATGCTTTAAGCTCCAATAGGTAGAATAAAAGTGTACTGCAGTAGGTCTGAGATGCTCAGAGGGCCCTGCTTCAGCCTTGTAAAAACATAAAGGCGAAAGGGCCGTACTCACACATATGCCCTAAATCTCACGTTGACCCTGCTCATAAAACATGACCAGCCGCCATTTTGATGTTGACCTTACACGGTTAGTGTTTCTCTGTTCTATGGAGGAATGAAGTTGGAAATTGGAAGAGTGTCTACCCTCACTTTCTTACCTGAACAAGCAAGTCTCAGGTCCTCATTGACTGAATCAAAGGAGTATAAAGAGAGTTCACATTAACAGAATAACTAGGAGAGCATGCCATCATTCACAGAGAAGGCACTCAAACACTATTCCAAGATAAACCACAAATGGAATCACAGTGCAGGGGGATTAGTAAGTTTGAATCACTTCTTGAGGCAAAGCTGATATAGTTCGGCCCATCCAGGGCCAGAATAATGTAAATTCCAGGGAATAATGGGTCTGAAATGTGTGTTCTGGGCAGTGAATCTATTGTGATACCTAGTCGTTCCCACCAGAGTTGTTAAAAAATTCAGAAATATATTCAAAACTAATAAGAACAGTAATATTAACCACTCTCTGCCCCATGGTGATCTAATGGAGATTAATGGTCTTTCTGTGTGCTGTGCTGAGATGCCAGCTCACAGCACTTTTGCTGCAGGCTCCTGTGGGAGTTTGCAGAAACCTGAAAACTCTGCCACACAATAATGCTCTTAAATGCATAAAATAATATAAAAAAAGAAACTAAATATATTGAAGTACAAATATCAAAATAAAAATCTGCAACATCATGATGTATATGTTTCTAATTAATACACTAAATAAAAAACTCACAAATGAGCCTAACAACTGTTTAATTTTAAGGGAATATGAATATAAACAGTATTCGTCTATCTCCAGTAACAGTATGAAAGCATTTATTATTTTTATTAGTTATAAAATCATGGATAAAAGTAAGATTGATTTCCAGATTTCAAAGTTAACTCTTTACCTTAAGAATTAAGCCTCCACTCATCCACTGCTGGTGGGAATGGAAACTCATACAACTGCTGTGGAAAGCAGTGTGGAGAACCCTTGGAAGACTCAAAATGAGCTTGCCACCTGACCCAGCCATACCACTCCTGGGTATATACCTACAAGACTCATCTTACCACAGAGATACATGCACAGCCATGTTTATTGCAGCTCTCTTCACAATAGTAAAGAGCTGGAACCAACCCAAGTGCCCCTCAACTGAGGAGTGGATAGAGAAAATGTGGTACATCTACACAATGGAGTTCTATGCAGCAGTAAAGAAAGATGACATCATGAACTTTGCAGGTAAATGAATGGAGCTAGAAGATATCATACTAAGTGAAGTAACACAGTCCCAGAAAAACAAACGACCAATGGTATCCCTAAACCGTTGATGTGAGCACCAATTACCTAATTGTATGGCAAACTGAGCAACATTAATGTGATCTGAAAAATCCCTTAAAAATAAAAAATAAAAAAAGAATTAAGTTGGAGAGTGTAGAAGGTGGGGTGGACATGAAAGAAGGAAGTGGTGTTGAGGGAGAGTGTAGCAGGTGGGGTGGATATGAAAGAAGGTCATGGTGTTGAGGGAGAGTGTAGCAGGTGGGGTGCACATGACAGAAGGATGTGGTGTTGAGGGAGAGTGTAGCAGGTGGGGTGGACATGACAGAAGGTCGTGGTGTTGAGGGAGAGTGTAGCAGGTGGGGGGATATGAAAGAAGGTCGTGGTGTTGAGGGAGAGTGTAGCAGGTGGGGTGGACATGAAAGAAGGAGGTGGTGTTGAGGGAGAGTGCAGTAGGTGGGTGGATATGAAAGAAGGTCGTGGTGTTGAGGGAGAGTGTAGCAGGTGGGGCGGACATGACAGAAGGACATGGTGTTGAGGGAGAATGTAGCAGGTGGGGTGGAGGAGAAACAGAGGAGAGTGGGGGGCAGAAGATTATTAAATCTAGAAATTGGAAAAAAGAATTAGGCCTCATATATCACATTTACAAAATCCTTTCCAATCTTCAATATATGGATTCTGTGCATCTAGATTGTCCCGAGCAGGTCCTGCTAGGGAAGGGGGGCACAGTACCAACTTGCAGCCACTATAAGGAACTGACCCCTCAGCGCAGAGGTCAGTTGGTTACTTTCGTAACCCGACCTGAGAGGTACCTCCAACTCAGGTCCTTAGCCTGGGACAATGGAACATTTTTCACCTTTGGCTGTGCTTTTTCCACCTGCCCAGAGACTGCTGCCCCTAGACAGGAATTTCAGGCTGATGGCTGATGGCCTATCTTCAGCCTATGTCCACTCACAATTCACTTCACCACACCAGCTATCCAGATTGGTGGTCTAAAGGACTGCTGCCCAACCCACTTGTCACTCGAATGAAATTCAGACCTGCTTTGGCCTGTATGCACGCAGAAAATGATGCTGGGAATCCTGTAATGATGGTAATGGAGAATTCGATTTATTGCTTGCTACAGCTTGCCTTTATAAGCAAAATGACATCAGCTCCCAGAGCCAATCACAGATCCCCCAATTCTGCGCCATTGAATACTTCTGCTCTGCCTAGCGTCCTGTACCTGGGCCATGTTGCTTGTTCCTTCTTGGGGCGGGGTCAGAGAAATTCCATGACTCCCACATGGTGCTCTAAGTGTGCTTGCTGACAACTAGCCCCCAATTCAAACCGGATCTTCCTACATCTAGAAATGATGGGTTAGGTGTATCTGGTGATTGTGTGAGTATATGGCACAAAAGAGATTCTCAATAAATATTTATTAATGAATGAGTGAGTAAAAAATAGAGTTGATTAGCCAAGAGACTGCCACAGCTTGTGGGTCTGTGTTCTTTGCCATGCCTCTTTCTAATCCCTTTCCCTGTACATGTATGAAGGTATGAACTCCACTAACAGTTTTTGGATGGCTACTCCAAGAAAAACACTAGGATTTGTGACTGACACTAAAAGAGTAAATGACTTGTGAATTTTGCTCTAAAAGAGGACAGAGCCTGAGGGGACTCGATGGAACCCAGGTGAGGAGCCTCACCTGTGTTCAGCACATGGACATTCTTATCAGCTGTCTATTTTTTTCCTTAAGAATCTCTATAAAGCCCAGGAAACCATTAAGGTGAATTTCAAAGTTAGCAGTAATGAAATAGCAGCCAGGTTGCAGTATCTGAAAAAGAACCCTGCCACACACAGGGCTTGTTCAAACCACGCAGTTTGCAGAGCTGAGCTTGGAAGAAGTAGGTCAGTTTGCAGAATTAGCTGCTATAAGATTCTGCAAACAGCTGCCTTTGTTGGAACCTGTGTTTGCTGGGGGATGGGGGTGGGGACCACAGATGGGACCTCTTTAAAATATTCTACAGAGTGGTGCTTGCTATTGAATTCTTAAAAGATTGTTCTATGAGATGTTTCCATATTGACTTATTGAGAATAGGTCACCTCTTCCATGAAGTTCAATGACACCTGATTGGTTGTGCAAACTTTTTTCTTCATGTCACTTACTAGGTTTCAAAAAGGCCTGCTCTGCTCTTGGCCAAGTGAGTGTAGCTGCCATGCTGGTTGCTTGTGGGAAAGACTATTCTTTCTGCAATGGTCAACTGGTCTGCCTTAATTTCCTCCCAGAGTTTGAAGGTAAGACCCTAGTGCTGAAGACAGGGCACACTTGCAACACGGGACTTAGAACAATGGAGTTGGCATTGATCTGGAAGCTTCTTCCCTGATGACTAATGTTCATAGTATCAGAAGACACTATGCAAGCTACTGAGTGAGAAAATCAATCAATGGTCCAAGCCCCATAACCACAACAATGACCAGCACAGCAGACCACCTCTACTGGTACAGTAGTGCCACTTTTATCTTGGGAGTAATCAATAGCTATCTATTGGACTTAAGGCCCTCTCAATGGGAAAGAATTAATATGTGTTACTGTAAACATAGCCAAAGATACACAGCTGGAGGGATCATAGATTCTAGATCAAACTTACATCTGTTACAACCCTAGATAAACGTAACTTCTTACTGTGGACTAAATATGTATCTTTATACTTACTGACAAGTATGCCTCTCACCACTCTTCAGAGAAGCTTCTTTTTGCAACAGATACAGAGTATTATAGTGTCCCATAACTGGTCAGACATAGAGAATAAGTGTTTGTGAGATCCCCAGCCCTGTGACACATCTACGATGGAACCTCTACTTAATAGTGCACCAAGAAACCCTGCCCCCTTGCTACTGTCTCAGCAGAGAATTCCACTATTTAAAATAAGGGTTGGCAACATTCAGCCTTCTGGCTACTCCTCGATTCTTTAAATAAAGTTTTATTGAAACCATTCACTATAATTTTTATTCATGTATTGCTTGTGGTTACTTTCATAGAGTTTATAGAGCAGCACTCTACACTCTGCAAAGCCCAAAATACTTGTCATTGGCTTCTTAGAGATGATTTGCTGACCCTTGGTTTATAAATTGAAGAGTTAAGCCACGTCTGTTTGCTCCTAGGATGGCTGGTATTGCCAGGATGTGCTGAGGGCTGATGGAAGTGCCGACCCCTGGCAGACAGTTCAAACGCCCCTTGCATTTCAACCTCAAGTCCTATAAAGATGCTAGAGGGTATTAACGTCTACTTCATCTGAAGAGCAAGTAATTCTTATCTTTTTAACTACGTGGGTGAAATAAGACAGACCTATAAATAACTATGAGGAGAAGATGAAAGTAATGAGAGATGCAGAGAGAAGTGTCTGGGAGCTTCGTGTAGGAAAACTTTAGATTTAAGTGAGTAGAAAAAGCTTTGTAGGAAAAAAAACTCCTAGATTTGAAGTGTGAAGAATGTGCAATAAGAGTTCTGAGAGTGTGGGTCAGTGGTGGGGCATTTGCCTGGCACGTGCAAGCTCCTAGGTTCTATCCTGAGCCCAAGTCAGGAGGTATGCATGGGTTGAAATCATCAGGATTTCAGTCTTCTATATTGTCATGTCTATGAATCTAATGAACATAAACCCAGCACCTACAATGTTTACTTAAAGAAGAGATTAAGTTCCATAGATTCTAAAATAAAGATAACTCATAGCCAGTTCAGTAACTTGACAAAAAAATAAATTAAAAACACGCTTTCTGTGTCTGACCAGTTGTGGAACTCTGTAATAGTTTCCATCTGTTGCAAAAGAAGCTTCTTTGATGAGTGGTGACTTGATTACTTATCTGTAAATATAAGTATCCATATTTATCATATTACATTAGTCTAGGGATGTGATATCCTTCTCTAAAACCTATGACTTCTCCAGCCATGTGTATTTGGCTCTGTATATAGTACCACACATGAGTTCCTCCCATTGAGTAAGCTTTAGGCTCAATTAGGTAGCTGTTGATTATCCCCAAGATAAAAGTGCCAAGCACCAATACAGTTTGCTATAATGGTCATTTTTGTGGTCTTATCTACTATCACAATAGGGCCTTAACCTTCAAGTTCAGATTTTTGAAAAATAACAGGATAACAAAGCTTGCCCATTTATGTAGCAATGCTCAGCTATTAATATTGCATTGTCTCAGAGCAAACAAATAATAAGCCTAGAAACTATTACACATAAATCTAAATTTCCTACCTATGTGGCCTTATTAACCAATAACAAAATGTATTTCAATGAATGTAAATTAAATCATATGTGATACCTCACAGGAAAAAAACATTGTCATTTTGATCAGTGTCATAAATAAAATAAGCAAATTGTAAAATTAAAAAAAATACACCATGACAAAGACCTTAACAATACCTGGCTTCCTTTCCAACTGATCAGCACACTCTTAGGTTCCTTAATTAATAGTGAAAATAATCAAAGCACTACTGTATCATTCAGGCAGAGGATGATGAAATGAAGGAGACCCCTTGTTTCCTAGCTCTAGGTGATGACAGAAATGCCTCCCACCAAGGCTGAAAATAAGAATAAACTTGAGTTCCATCAGGAGAAGTGTTTCAGCATAAAAAAGTAGACACAGGGGTTGGGGAGATGGCTCAGTGTGACAGCACTTGCACTGAAAGCACAAGGATCTGAATTTGAATCCAGCACCTGTGTAATAATCCAGGCATATAGAAAGCCTGAGCTGGCAACTTCAGCCAGGGGCCAGAGGCAGAGGATTCCGAGAGCTGGCTGGCCAGTCAGTCTAGCCCAAACATTGGAATTCCAGTTAGTGATAGACCCTGTCTCAAGGGAACAAGTTCAAGAACAATGGAGGAAGGTACCCATGGTCCTGCTCCAGCCTTTGCACTCTCATGTAGATGCACCACACACCACACACCATCTACACACATACCACATACACACACACATCACATTCACACATCACACAGACACACCACACACACATACACACATTATACATACTTATATATACATACACCACACAAACACACATACATATCATGCATACACATTACATGCATACACATAGCACAAACAGTGCACACAGAAACACACATATCACATACCATAAACACACTCTACACAAAACATAGACATGCCATACAAGCACACCACATACAATATGCACATGTCACATACACCATATGCACATATCATATATGTATACACACAACATACACATACACATAACACATATCACACAGCATAAAGTCAGTACCCACACAAATACACATATCATTACATACATACCCCACACACCCCACAGACCCACCACATAGATATGCATGCATTAGATGCACATATTACACACATCACACACCACACACTGCACACACATACCACACACCACACACTGCACACACATACCACACACCACACATGCACACATACCACATACCACAGACACACCACACATACATATGTACCTATCAACACACACATATCATGCACTACATAACACACACACTCCAGACAGAAGGCAAGAATATAATAGAGTACTGTCAAGATGCAGAAGAGTGCAGGACACTAGCGCTATGCCCAGTGAAGCAGAGGTAGAAAGCAGGCTGTCACAGCAGTCTGGTAGAAGTTGCAACCTAAGATAAGAGAGAAGATAATGAACCCAATAGTGACAGGATCTTAAACTGTACAAGAAAATGGAAGCGATGATCCATATCACAAACTTTGAAGCTCTACAATGCAGAGAAGAAAGAAAATGATGACCCATGAACATTGCAGCTCAAATCTAGATGACAGAAGATGGAGATTCATGATATAGAGAAACAGTCTTTGGGAAGAGGAATAAATACATATTCAAAGCAATATTGAATATAACATTCCCAAATCAAAGAAAACACCCAACTCTGACCACAGCATTCAGAGGTACAAATTCAACAGCAAGAAGGTAACTCTGTGCTGTCTTTATGTATACTTTTCAAATTTAAGAACAAAGGAAGAATTCATAAGGTTTATATGAAAACATCTACAAAACAGTTTGTTAACTATCGGGTTTAAAAAAAAAATTGTTAGCTGGGCATGGTGGCACACACCTTTAATCCCATATCACTTGGGAGGCAGACACAGGCAGATCTCTGTGAGTTCAAGGCCAGCCTGGTCTACATAGAGAGCTCCAGGCCAGCTAGGAGTAAATGGAGACCCTGTCTCAAAAAGACCAAAAAATTGTTCCTCCTATTCTTTTTCCTTTAATTATTTAAAATTTATTATTTTTATTTTATGTGTATAAGTATATTGCCTGCATGTGTGTAAGTGCACCCATGTCTGCAGAGTCAGTAGAATGCATCAGATTCCCCTGAAACTGGTGGTTAGCTGCTACATGGGTACTGGGAATCGAAGCTGGGCTCTCTACAAGAGCAGCCAGAACTCTTAATGCTGTGCCATCTCTCCAGCCCCTGCTTTAATCATTTTTGCAAAGAACAAATCTTCCCAGGCTCCCACACACTGTTGCCTCTCTCCTGGATCTTTGCTTCCTCTGCTCTCTGTGCCCTCCCACCCTTGTCTGCTTCCCACAGCCTGTTTTTCACACAGTAGCCTTAGAGATCCCTTGTTCATAAATGTTCCATGCAGAAATTCTTTCTTCGTCTTTACTTTGACATTTAAGTACCATCCATTCATCTGTCCATTTGTCCATCTATCCATTCATCCATCCTTCCATCCATCTATCCATCCATCCATTTATCCTTCCATCCCCCAATCCATCCTTCCATCTATACATCCATCTACCCACCTACACACCCATCCATCCATCCACCCACCCATCTATCCGCCCATCCATCCATTCTTCCATCCATCCATCCATCTTTCCAACAACTATTTATTGAAAATCTTCTCTGTGCTGTGTCTGTTTTAAGTGCCATAGATATACTAATAAATAAAAGAAACCATTTTTTTTACTTCTAGGAACTTAACATTTTTAGGAATTTTCATTTACTGGGGGCCAAAAATAATTAGCAAATATTAACAGATAATGAGCAAATTAACAAATAAGATTTATTGTGATGGCTGCTACAGAAGGCAGATTACAGAAGAGAGAATAGGGAGGAAGCAGTAAGCCCTTGACTCTTAGGCCAATATTTGCAAAGAAATACAATAAATTGTGGAAATGACCCAGGCCTATGGCTTGGGGTAGAATAAGCTTTCAGTAGTACTTTTCTCATTGTACTAGACCAATGAGGCCTTGAAACACTGATAGGGTCCTAGAGTTTTCTACCTGAGTGGGCACTGACTTACATTTTAAGATTTGTATGTGGGAGTTGGGGAGGGAATCAGGGACTCACTATGTAGCCCAGGCTAACCTAGAACTAATTATGTAAACTACCCTAACTTGGAACTTGGGATCCTCCTGCCTCAGTCTCCTGAGGGGTAGGATTATGGGCAGTTACGACCATGTCTGGGTGATCTGACCTACACTTTAAAAGAATTTGCCTCTGTTAAGGATAGACCATGAGATTCAGGCAAGGAAAGAAGAGAGACCATGGAGGTGCCACTGCAAAGATATGAGGCTGACAGTGGTGGTTGATGCTGGAAGGGCCTTCTCAACCCTCTGACTAAAAGACAAAACATGGTCATGCAAAGCTCAGTGATGTGAATACGCAGTGTTGGGCGATTTCATCACTATGTGGATATAAAGGGGGATGATTGCACCAACCCAGATAGTATAGACAACTATACACCTAGGTTGTGTGACACACACACACACACACACACACAGAAAAAGACAGGGATGGCAAAGATTACCACTATCACAAGCATTTCCACAGAAGAATGAGTTCTCAAGACAGGGGTTAGATAGATATACATGACCAGTTAATTAGTGTGCTGGTTAGTTCTTTTGTCAACTTGATATACAAACCTAGGTATGCCTGGGAAGAGGGAATCTCAAAGGAGACATTTCCTCCTTCAGACAGACCTGTAGTTATATCTGTGGGAACAGGCATATATATAATATAATATAATGTAATGATAATATAATATAATTATATGCATATAATATATATGAGATGTGTATTTGAATTTGTGTGAGTGTGTGTATGTGTGTGAGACTGAGCCTAAGGCCATGAGGGAACAATACACAAGATGAAGCCCACCAAAAAAGAAATTGATGCAATAAAACACACAGTAAACATGAGGTGTCTGAGGCTGCTGGTGGTGTAAACTTCTTTTAGTACCTAGAAAGACAATCTAACATAATGACGAAAGCATAGCATAGAAAATACATAAACCAGGAGCATAGCTGAATATTGTGCACTGGATATGACTGCATGTGCTGTTCTTTTGTACAATTGGGAATGTAGGAGGCTTCCTTACATGAGCCTCATCACAAACGAGTGGGTGCTGAGCTGAGCTCTAACATCATTTTGATGCTCATGATGTAACCAGTCAACATTATGATGCTATGATATCATAGTCAAAAGCAAAATCTTCATTATAATTTTATGGGAACTTGCATTTCCAACCTGTTCCTTCCTGGTGGATTTCTATTTTCTGAAGTGACCTCTACTTCCTGTGCCCATTACCAAATCCCACATATGATCTGGAATCCTCCATGAGAGCAGAAATTGATGGCAAGCCTTGTGCAGTCAGTCGCTGGCTGAATCCGGCACTGGCGTTACAGGGCCAGCACCTGTGTAAATTCAACCCATGGTATTTGTCCCTCAGATTTGCTTTCTGTCTATAAAATTGAGTTAGTCAGGCCTTCAAGGATGGTTGACCAGTTGTCTGACTGTTGCAGCCCCCATGTTTCTGCGCAATGGGAATTAGTGGACTTGAAAAGGAGCTGTTTCACCCATTTCAGGCTTTCTTGCTTTCATGAACCAACATAAAAGAAATCTGAGCCAGTTTTATTTTATTTTTTTGCTAATCCAGAGCCATTCACCTTATAATCCTTTAGCCATATAATTGAACTCAATTCTGCCCTGTTTCAAGCATCATGAATTTTATCAATTTTATCCTCTTACCATCTTCATCTCAGTATCTTCACATTTTTTTTTAAAGAGAAGATAGGAGAAGCTAAACCTGAAGCCATTCATGGTGTTATTAATAAAAGCAGACTATTACTAACTTGTAACTACATAGAGCAAAATAGTAACTGTCATACTGCCATAGGCAGGGACAAGACAGGACTGGCAAAGAATACCACCATCACAGGCATTTCCACAGCTGGATGAATTCTTGAGGCAGAGGTTAGGAATACACCACCAGTTAGTGTAATGGTAAGTTTTTTGTCAACTTGACACACCTGGGAAGAGGGACTCTCACTGTGGAATTTCCTCAATAAGACTGCCCTGTGGCCAGATCTAGGGGACTTTTCCTTAATTGACAGTACTCTGGGTAGTGCCATCCCTGGGCAAGTGGGCTTAGGTTGTATAAGAAAGGTAGTTGAGGGGCTGTAGAGATGGCTCAGCGGTTAAGGGCACCGACTGCTCTTGCAGAGGACTGGGGTTCGAGTCCCAGAACCCACATGGTGGCTAAGAACCATCTTTAATCTAGGTGTGGTGGTGTACTCCTTTAGTCCTAGTACTCTAGAGGCAGAGGTCAGGCAGATCTCTATGAGTTAAGGCAGACCTGGTCTATAAAAGTTGAGTTCCAGGCAGCTGGGGCTGATGGGAGACCTGACTCAAAAGACAAAAAAAAAAAAAAAAAAAAAAAAAAGAAAAGAAAAGAAAAGAAACGAAAAGAAAAGAAAGGTAGTTGAACAAGCCAGAGGAGCAAGCCAATCCGCAGCCTTCCTATGGTGTCTGCTTCAGCTCCTGCTCTGAGTTCCTGCCTTGGCTTTTCTTGATGATAGACTGTGATCTGTAAGTCAAATAAACCCTTTTCTTTAGAATGTTGCTTTTGGTCAGTGTTTTATCACAACAACACAGAAGCAAAGTAGAACAATTAAGGGCCACAATGCACACCACATGTTCCCCTAGAATTATATCAAGATTTCTGTTTGGGTGGACCACATCCACATTTGCTTCGTTTTAAAGATTTTAAATATTGGCAGGACCCTGAATGCTACATTTCCTTGTTTGTCTATGGTTGTTGTATATCAACCAAAACTTCAAATTCAAGGTCATAGATGGATGACAGAAGAGCCCATGAAATAGGTAAACTTGAAGACTGAAAACATGGAAGTGTTTACGTCTGTCTTTATCTTATATTTTGTTTTATATTACGGTAAAACTGTCATTACATTACTGTTTAAATTTTGCAGGACATGAAAAAGTGCCCGAACTCTCTGGTTCCATTACTGTCTTTCCCAATAGGATTTTAAAAAATTCATTGTTTAAAAATGGGTAAGATGTTTAAAATACCATAAAAAGGCAGGCAAGATGGCTCAGCAGATAGAGGTGCTTGCTCCCAAGACTGATGATCTGAGTTTGGTTCCCCAGGGCCCACATGGTGGAAGGACAGAAATGGTTGCTGAAAGTTGTCCTTTGGCTTCTACATGTACATGAGCAGGCATGTACACACACACACAAAAATAAATAAATAAATGTAATAAACAAAAAATTATCAATAGAAAAGCACACTGTACAGTATTCTAGAACTTCTGGCCAACATAATAAATCAAGAAAACATAAATGAGAATACATTAGAAAAGCTGAGGTAAAGTTATTATTTTTAAAAGATAAGAGAGTCTACAATTAAACCGACTTGAAAACTAGAAGGGCAAATAGGAAGGTTCAACAATATGGCCCAATACAGGAGCAGTGCACAGGAATGAGCTCACATGTGCTTGAAAAGGAGAGGAGCTTGAATAGATTTTATTTTAGATGGATTGATTTTTAAAGTACTATTTACAGAATGATCTAAAACCAAAATGTCTAGGACTGAACTTAACAAGAATAGGCTTTCATAAAGAAAAAACAAGCAAACTTGACTGAAAGACATAAACTTAACTATATCTCAATAATGAAAAGACATGTCATGTTCTTAGACTGACAAAGATTCTATTTCTATGTTCACAAAGATTTCTATTTCCCCCAAATTAATTTGTAAGTTAAAGTAAATCATCATAAATAGCTTAGATTATAATGAAGAACTCACGTACTTTGCTGTAGGTATTTAAACATACTATAAAAACATACATTGCGGGCTGGAGAGATGGTCTAGCGGTTAAGAGCGCCGACCGCTTTTGCAGAGGACCCGGGTTCAGTCCCCAGCACCCACATGGCGGCCGAGAGCCGTCTGAAACTCCAGTTCCAGGAGAGCTCCAGTTCCAGGGGAGTCCGACACCCTCTTCTGACCTCCGTGGCGTTGCACGTCACGGGTGCACAGACTTGCATGCAGACAGTACATTCATACACATATGGAAATAAATAAAATAAAATAAAAACATACATTGCTGATGCCCTGGTACATATAGAAACAGCACATCTTTGGAATGGAAAAGATGCATAGGAATAAAGTTAAATACAAATAAGTATTTGTTACCAAGAATGCTGGCATTTTGAATAAGCAAAAAGGTGATTATTTAATAAATGACTTTGGGGTTAACTTTTTGGAGGAAAATTCAAATTCCTATTTAATACACTGTACCAAAATAAACCATGGCTCAATAAAATAATTGATGGGAGAAAGTTAAAACAAAACTATGCATTAGTCAGGTTTCATCATTATAATGAAATAGCAGAGGCAAGTTACTTTATAAAGCAAATAAATTAGTGTAGCTCACAGTTCTAGATATCCAAGGGTAAGATGCTGACATTGGCTTGGAGCTGGTGAGGGCTTCTTTGTGTGGTACGAAGGAGGAGGAAGCCACATGGCAAGGTAGAAAGCAGAGAGACTCAGGGGTCAGGCATGGGCCTGTACATCAATTTATGCTAGTGAGGATTATCTTAATCCCTTCCGTGGGCAAGGACCCTTGGTGGCCTAAGCACTCTGCACTATGCTCCTTCATAGAGGTCCAGACATCTCCCTTCATCACCACCTTGGGAGTCAGACCATTAACACACGAACCTTTGGGAGAAACATAGTTAAATCAGATCTAAACCACCGCAAAGTATGGTCAGAAATGTTGGCAAATCTGCCACATACAGTTAAAGAGGGGTGATCCTTCCAAGTATTGTACTACCTCAGTGACATTTCCATGTCAGGCACCAGCTTTTCTGAATATGGTCACAGGAAGTCTCCCATCTGTCCAAGAAAGCTGATGACCTAGTGAGTAAGTACCAGAAAAGTACTTAGGAGGGACTGGGAAAGCTTCCTGGAAAGAGATTCTATCCTTGAAAAAGTTAGATCAAGTTTGGGAAATCTAACCCAAAATCTAACATAATGTTTGAAGGTAAGGGTTGCTTACAGATCAGCCTGACAATTTCACAAGAATGGGTCTCTGTTTAGCCCTATGAACTAAGCACTAATGTCTGAGTAGAAAGAGCAAAACACAAAAACTGCTAGAGACACTTGACCAAAACTTAGGAAGGAAGATTATACGTGAGGGGAGACAGATGTATGTGTGCTGAGCCAGGACAGGCTAGAGAAAGCAGCAACAATGAATGAAACCCAAATGCTGGTGATGTGACTCCAATGCTTACCTCTCACTCCCATATTCTATGTCTAGCATTATTTGGCTGCAGTTTCAGGACACTATTCTTTATTCTGGAGTTGGGTTAATACAGCCAGTCTCCCTCCTTCAGGTCACTATAGCTCTAGTGACAAGGAGAAGAGAGCCATCACAGGCACACAATGTTCCTGAAAGCTTCCATTTGGAAGTTACATTTCTGCTTACATCTCCTTGTTCACAACACCCACAGTCTAAAGAGGAGCAAGTGTAAGCCCCCCACTGGGCAGGGAATTGCTAGGTCAGACAAGAGCATTGGATGGACCAGTAATAAATCGATAAAACACGTCTTTTCCCTACCACTACCTTGTTTTACTGGAACTTATAGAGCCCTGGACACTCTGGGTGCTGCTGGGAAATGGCCTCATGGCCTCGGCAGTCAGACACAGAGCTTTTCCAGCCTCCCTCTGAGCTGAGTGCCCAGCCAGTGCGGCAGCTGTCGGCTGCGAGGTGGTGCCAGAGCCCGCTGTGATGGACAGCTCCTCTGCTTTGTTTACTCTTCCAGACAGGGTGATAAATTCTCCTTCTAATCAGTTTCTGTGTCTCTCCTTCTCAGATGCACCAACCCTGTTAATGAATGATTTGCTGAAGTTAGCCAAGAAGCACGCAGCAGCCCATACCCTGTCCTGCCTTTGTTATGCCGAGTCCTGCCCTCCCTGTCTCTGGAACATGAAATCCAGTTCCTGAGGATGGCGTGGATAGATAGCCGATGGAGGAGGGCACAGCAGCCTCAGGGAATTTGTTCGCAGTAATTCAGCCTGTATATCCTGTCAAGTATGCTGCTGAATACATTTGGGTGCTGTGGAGAGAGTCCTGGGAGGTCCATCTCTGAGCCGCCCTGAGGATTGTGAGGAAGCAATGGCCTCAGTCAAGGTGGGGCGGGTGCTGTAGCTCTGGGACCGGACCACCCTTCTGCTATATGCGACTCTGAGGAGCTGCCAGAGAGACTCACTCTCTCACTACTGTGGTTACTGTGGCTTGAGTAAAAGCAAGCTGAACACAGAATGGAGGTTTTGTTTTGTTTTCCTTTTTCTCCAATGAAGGACATGCAAATACCTCTAATCCCAGCATGCGGGAAGTACCAGAAGGAAGGAGATTCAGGAGTTCAAGGTTATCCTTAGCAACACATCGAGTTCCAGGTTAGTCTAGGCAACATGAGAGCCTGCCTTGAAGGCAAACAAACAAAAATTATTTTAAAATCAAGAGCAGACAGAAAGAGTTAAAGGAACAGCATCTCAAACCACAGCCAGCCCTCTCCACTGAATCCATGGCTGAAACAAACCACTTTCTGAGGCAGTGGGGCAGGCCATGTGGAAAGACAGCTTAGGGTCATAGTTATAAGGCCAGAAAATTGAGAACTGGGCTTGCTGCAGACAGATTCTCTTATGGTAACACCATGGATGTCTAAAGGGCATGAGGATAATATCCAGGATGCGTTGATACAATGAAGACAAAAGAGCTCACACATGAAGGCTCAGCCTCAGTCAAAGACGTAGAAAGTGGCTACAACCAAGAAAAGCTAACAATCACCATATTAAGCAAAGTAAGCCAGACACAGAAGGATATAGACTGTGTGTTCCCCTTCACATGCAGAATCTAGAAGTTTTGTTAAAGCCATGAAAACAGAAGGGATTATTTGTGAAGAGGAAGAAGCCAGGCAAGAAGGGGGAAGGGGCAAGAGAGGACAACGATGCTGAATATGAAGTACCTGATGTACGTGTATGTAAGCATCATATTGAAGCACAGTATTTTAATGAAGCACATGTAATCTATGATGATTTAACAAAACATGGTAAAGCAAAGTAAGAACAAAGTCAAAAGACATGAGCACAGGATAGGATTTGGTGGGGGCGGGAGAATAGGAGGATAACAGATATGAGCATGACAGATATTTCATACACATATGGCATTGTCAAAGCATGAAGCAATGGGAAATGTACACTTTTACACTCTGACAAGAGAGTGGAGACATGGGTTAACCTGTAGTTCAGGCATTGCCTTGAACAGTCAAGGGAGGAGGGATGGTCAGTGAACAGAGTTAATATGGATTCTCCATGGGCCTCGGTTACACAAGCCAGGGTGCAATATTCAAGATGTATCCTTGGGAGGAAACTGATCAGATTTAGACTTGGCTTCAGGGACATAAAACACAGTGAAGTTAACTAACCTGCACTGGCAAGGAAACTGCAATTTTAGAACTTTGCTATAAATGCCAAATGAACCAGCCACTGAGACAATAAAAGAATATTGATAAAAGTATGTTGGTCTGTGGCTAATTTACTTTCTACATGGGCTATCTTACTCAAGGACAGTTTGTCTCAAATAGTCACCCACTTGAGCTACCTGAAGGAAAGGCAATTGTTTTTTTGTTTTGTTTTGTTTTTTCCAATTTATTTTTTTAATTTATTTTTTATGTGTATGAGTATACTGTCTGCATGTAGGTTGGTGCACCTGTGTGGTGCAGTGCTCTGGAGATCAGAAGAGGGTGTCAGATTCCCTTGGAACTGGAGTTAAAGACAGTTCTTAGCCGCCATGTGGGTGCTGGGAATGGAACTGGAGTCCTCTGCAAGAGCAGTTGGCGCTCTTAACCACTGAGCCATCTCTCCAGCCCCCAGGAAAGGAAATTGTTATGAAGTGCAGGGGGCACCAATCTCAGCCTAAAAGCTTGAAAGGGCAAGAAACAATCCTCCCAGGGCATCAGGAACTAACATGGATTCTCCCTGCAGACCCTGTCCTGGGCACAGCTTTGATGCTAGGCTGCCTGACAGTATCTTGGGATGACACTCCCGCTGTCCACTGTGGTCCGTATGAGACACAGCTGCAGTGTCCATCTTGTCTTTCCACACGGCACTTTGTGTTCTCCCCTCTGTGTTCTCTTCATTCTCCCAGTGTGATGCCCTCAGTCCCACTTGCCTTCTGACTCCATAGAGCCATTTCTTTTCTTAAGCCTGTTTTCCTGCTGACAGGGCTCTTGGAATCGGGTGATAGATTCTTTCTTTGGGAGTCACAGGTGATACAATCAGGGATTTCTAGTCCCTCCCTCAAGAAGGAAAAGTATTTTGAACTAAACATCTTTATGTTTGGGGGAAGCACCTAAAATGCCCCAGACATTGGTGGTTGACTTTTTTTTTTTTTTATGTTTTTGAGACATGGTCTCCCTATAACCCCAGCTGGCCTGGAACTCACTCTGTAGACCAGGCTGTCTTTGAACTCACAGAGATCCCCCTGCCTCTGCCTCCTGAGTACTAGAATTAAAGGCATGCACCACCATGCCCAGCAACATTGGGGTTTAAAAAATATTTTTTTAAATTTTTTATTTATTTCTGTATGTGTATCACTGTACTGTCTGCATGCAGGTCTGTGCACCCGTGTCGTGCAATGCCGCGGAGGTCAGAAGAGGGTCTCGGATTTCCCTGGAGCTGGAGTTCTCCTGGAATTGGAGTTTCAGACGGCTCTTGGCCACCATGTGGGTGCTGGGGATCGAACCTGGGTCCTCTGTAAGAGCGGTTGGTGCTCTTAACGGCTAGGCCATCTCTCCAGCCCCCTAAAAATATTTTATGTATATATTTATTTTATGTATATGAATGTGTGCCTTCATGTGTATAATGCAGTGCCTGTAGAAGTCAGATGAAGGCATTGAATTCCCTGGAACTAGAGTTATGGACAGGGGTTAGCTACTATTAAGTGCTGGGACTTGAACCCGGGTCCTCTGCAAGAGCAGCCAGTGCTCTTATGCACTGAGCCATCTCTCCAGCCCCCTAGACATTGGTTTTTGAAAAAACAAGTTCAGGACAAGAAGCAGTGTTTGGTTGGTTCCCTTCGGGTGCCCTCTTTCCTTGAGGACCGGCCTCTATGAGTCAAGGAATGGAGATGGGATGTGATCATCTTCATCGCCAATTTAACTACATTTGGAATCCCCTGTGGCATACCTTGAAGACAAGGGTATTTCCACAGGGGATTAACCAGAGTGGGAACACCTATCCTAAATGTTCGGCTCCGTCTTGTGGGCTGGGGGTTGAATAAAGCGGGGAGAGGAGAAAGCCAGGAGAACTCTGGAAACCCCCAGAGAAGGCACGGTGGCAAGAGCAGGAAGCTGGCCAATCATATGGCATCTGTGCTCAGGAAGCAGAGTGTGAACAGAAAACGGGGCCAGGCTTTAAGCTTGAAAGTGTGCTCTAGTGACCCACTTCGTCCAGCAAGCCTCCACATGCTCAAAGTTCCACAGCTTTCTCAGAAGCCAGTGGGGTCTACGTGTTCAAACACATGAGCCATGGGGGGGTCTACGTGTTCAAACACGTGAGCCATGGGGGGTCTACGTGTTCAAACACGTGAGCCATGGGGGGGTCTACGTGTTCAAACATGTGAGCCACAGGAGACATTCACATTCAAACTCCAACACTGTGTACAAATTTGCTTTTCATGTATGGCATGACATTCTATTTTGTGGACTTCTATCATATATTGACCCACTCTGTCAGTGCTGGATATTTTGTTCCTCCCCAACTACGTTGTTTTAGCCCAGGGTGCCATAACAAATTTCCACAGATTAGCTTAAAACATAGCAGCTAAAGCACGCAGTGCTTATGGAGGTGGTGAGTTTGGGATAGCAGCACGGTTAGGCTCTGCCGAGAGGCCTTTTCCTGGCTGCAGACAGCTTACTCTCCTGCAGTTTCACATGGCACGGAGAGGTTGAACTAGCCCTCTAGCCTGTTGTTGGAAGTTAACGCCATTCATGAAGGATCTACCCTTATGATCTAATTCCTTACAAAAGGCCCCATCCCAAAATGTCATCCTATTGGGGACTGAGTTTCAATATATAAATTTGGGATGGAACACAAACATTCAGTTCATTTTACATGCATACATACAGATAGATACACAGCTAGATAGAAGGGGGAGAGAGAGACGACAGAGAGACAACTTTTGCCTATATATTTTTCTATTCTATCTGCCTAGGTTTCTTGGAAGATTTGGTGAATTTCCATAAAAAGAATTTAAAATGTCATTGAATTGCCTTCTAGAAAATTCTGATCTTCTGCCAGTGATGCTCATCAAGATGTAGGTAAATCATTCAACTTTGTGCTTAATTTTGCTTTAACTTTGATATTCTGCTGGAAAAATATTCAGGACTATGACTTTTATTTTATATTATCCTTGTTACTATAAATCAAGCACCTTTTGATTTTCATTTCTTTTGTATATTGCCATTTATATTGTTTGTCCAATTCCCTACTGTTTTAGTGTTTTATCTCATTTTAAAGCATTCTTACTGTTTTTTTGAAAAGTTCATACAACATATTTTGATCATATTAAGACCCCTTCCCACACTTCCATCCCTACCTTCCTACTCACCCTGACTTCATGCCTTCTATTATTTTAAAGCCTACATAGTCTGATTTATGTTCCCCAAGTGCTCTTGGGTGTGCGTCCATCCTCTGTAGTCTGTTCAGTCTACCTGATGTCACACCCTTAAAGAAAACCGACTCTGTCTCTTGCTCAGGTACCAATTGCTAATAGTTCCTCAGCTAGGGTTGGGGCTTCTTGCCTATCTCTCCCACTCTATGGTGGGATTTTTGTATGGCTTGAGCTTGAACAGGTCTTGGGCATGCATTTCTGTGAGTTCACATGTGCAACTGCCCTGCTGTCTAGAAAACAATGCTGTTTCCCTGCAGTTTTCCGTTGCCTCTGCTTCTTTCTATCCCTCTTCTGCAGTGATCCCTGCACCGCGGGAGGAGAGGCTGTGACACAAGTGTCCCATTCTGTGACAAGCACTCTGAAGTCTCGTTTTCTCTCTGTGTTGTGGGTTTCTGCATTAATCACCATCTACTGCAAGAAGAAGCTTCTGGTGAGAGTCGAGAGATGCATTAATCTATGGGTATAAGAACAAATCCTTAGAAGTCAATTTAACACTGTGTCCATTTAGCAAAATAATAGTAGTAGGTGCCTATCATCTGTGAGCTGTCTAGATACAGGTTCTTGGTCCTGAATACAGTGTAAGTTATGGGCTCCATTTTGTGGAACAGGACTTAAATCCAATCATAAAGTGCTTGGTTACTCATTTACATTTGTGCCACTCTTGCACTAGTGGGCGTGTCTCACTAAGCCAGTTGTCACTGTATCTCACGGGTATGTGGCTATGAATTATGAATGCTAGACAGACAGATGTAGCTTCAGGGTCAGTGCCAGCTTGATTTCTCCTTGGTCGTTCTGTGACTCAAGGATGGTGTATCATCAGGAATAGGGTCTTACTCTCAAGTTTTGATTGGTAAACAAGAGCAATGGCAGTAGTGAGCCGCTATTGGATCCCCTTGGTCAATAACTCCACAAGAGGGAATCCATTTCTGTCATGGATATTGATATATTGATATATCATATATATTGAACATGCTTTTTTTCAGAGTGCCATTTATGTTTGAGTCTCTGAGAACATTTTTAATCTTTATTGAAATTTGTGCATTTCATGCAATGCATTTTGGTCATATTCAGACCCCTCCCCATTGCACCTCCTTATAGACCCCACTGGCTCTTGTGCATTCTATCATATGCTAAGGCCTATCCAGTTAAGTTTGTATTCCCGGATGTCCCTCAGTCAGTGTGAGTTCACCACTGGAACCCGGACAGAATATCTAGCATCACTCCCTGGAAGAAGACAAGCCTCCTCATTCAGCAGTGACCCTCAGCTCACGTTGGGGCTCCTTACCTATTTCCCAGTTCCATGCTGGGTTTTTGTCTGGCTTGAATTTGCATGGGTCTCGTGCATTCTGTCTCCATTGCTGTAAGTTTGTATCATCAAGTTCCCAGCCACCTGGAAAACTGAGTTTCCTAGTGGTCGTTCACCACCCCTGGCTCTTACAGTGTTTTAGCCTCCCCTTCCAAATGGTTTCTGATCCCTGACTGGCACTGATTTGCTATGCGAGGCCTATGACAGACATGGACTCTTATTCTTCACATTTGGCCACTTGTGGCTTTCTTTGTTGATCACCAGTTTTTGCATGAGGAAGCTTTGCTGGTGAGAGTTGAGAGATGCATTCATTCTGGGAATATTTTATTTTATTTTATTTTTTATTTTTATTTTTTTTGTATGTGTATGAGTGTACTGTCTGCATGTAAGTTTGTGCACCCGTGTCGTGCAATGCCACAGAGGTCAGAAGAGGGTCTCAGATTCCCCTGGAACTGGAGTTCTCCTGGAACTGGAGTTACAGACGGTTCTTAGCTGCCATGTGGGTGCTGAGAATTGAACCTGGGTCCTCTGCAAGAGCAGTCGGTGCTCTTAACCGCTAGGCTATCTCTCCAGCCCCAATTCTGGGAATATTTTTAAACATTCAGGGTATCATTAAATTTAGCAGGTAAACTTAATCAATATTTTTCTTTATAACTTCTGAGGCTTTTAAAAAATTCATGAATAGTCTATACATCAGTGTTTTAAAATGTATTTTTCTAACCCCTAATTTTTTATTATACTTTTAGCTCCCCCCCCATGTGTATGCCTGTGCCTGTGGTCTATGTCTGTCTGTGTATGTACACATGTGTATGGACATGTGTATGCCTCTACATATACAGGCCAGAGCTGGACTTAGGTATCTTCCTTTATCTCTCTCCAACTTACTGTTTCAAACAGGCTCTCTCAGCATCTGTCAGGATTAGCTGTCCACTGAGTCCTCCAGGATTCTCCTTACCTAGGGTTGTGGTTACAGATGTATGCTGCCACATCCTACTTTTTTGTGGGTGCTGGAAATCCCAGCTCTGTCCTCATGCTGGTGTAGTAAACACTACCACTGAGCCATCTGCCTAGCCTATGTTCTTAGCCTTTTGATATACCTAGAATATACCTTTGGGCCTGGCAAAAGGTAGGTATCTTCTCTCTCCCATGGTTAGGTAGTATTTAGTGAATAAAGCATTCCATGTCCACCGTGCTATCCTACCTCCTCCTCTGCAGCAGATCCTACCAGAATGCTCTACTATAATCTGCTATTTCCACCATTTTGAAGCACTGCTTTTATAGTATATTAACTGTTCACATTTCTATGAGCTTTTCTCTAAACTCTCTATTCTATTCTGTTACTCCATCTAACTATTTTATAGCACATTCATATTTTGATAGGCTGTGGGTTTTAAGAATGCTTTCCTTGAACTTTGGTAACAGAGTTTCTACCTGTATAATGAAGAGAACAGCTTATGTCTCCTCTCTCTCAGAGGTCTCCTCAGGAACCAATTCCATCCCTTTTGTTTATGGATGCTTCAGGAAGCTCCTTTTACTACTAGAAGAGTCCCAGGAATTTTATCATGTGTTTAACCAACAAACATTTACTTATTATTAATCTCAGTAAGAAGAGAGACAATTCTTCATATCATCTCAGTCTGAGTGAGCCTCTCAAAATCTTTAGGCACCATCTTAGGATCTCTTTCTTCCCGGGGTTACTGAGGTAGGAGGATCCATTAATGTCTGGGCTGACTCCACCTTTTGTGGCCTGTCAAAGATGGTCACGATGGTCCTACCTCGAGTTATTTCACAGCAGGTGGGCTTTGGTGCTAAGTTGTACCACATGTGCCACCAGAGCTTTAATTTTACAATGTGCCCATCAATTTTGTTACATTGAATTCCTTATCAAGAATTGAAAAAGTAGAGCACATCTCACCCTGGGTCAGATTCAGTCCATTTATTATGGCACTGTAAATTATGGCTTTTTGTTTCTGAATTTGTTTCTGTGAGCCCTTGGCACAGTGGGGCAACACCTTACATATCTCTGATACTTCCCGTCCCAGCACGCAGTGCTTAGCAGAATCCAGCATGAAGTAAGTGCATTCTTATAATAACGTGTGCCTAAGTGAATTGAATACTTGGCATTGTCACCCCCTCAGCATCACCCTAGTTACGTAAAGCTTTTTGAAAGCACCTCTCACTCACCATCCCACACTTTCCACTTCCTGCTTTACCTCCCCATGTTGCCGTTGTATAATTTCTTTATCTCGGTATTGCTCAGTTGTCTCTGTGACCCTCGTGTCTGTCTCCATTAGCGTTTTTTACATTAAATCTGATATCTGCACCAGCACGAGAGGCTCTGTGAAGCCTGATCAGTGAGCGGTGGATCAGACAGCTGAAGCGTTGATTTAGTTGGCCTGAGATAACTAAGCCATCTGTTCTGCAGAGTCGATGTTTTAAGTGTTACTCTCCTATCTGCTCTGAAATCTCTTGGCCACTTGGAAAGACTACTGATGTCAGATGGTAGGTCACAAAACATGACTGCTTAAGCCAGCGAGGAAGGGCTTGAGGGAAATTGAAGGATTCTACACAGTCGCGTTTATTCTGCATTGTCTTTCTTCACTGTACTTGTTAGTACTGGCTAGATTACCTATTAACCTGTTTATCTCTCTCTCTCAACACACACTGAACACCAGCAGGCAAGGACTTTGTCCTTGAAGCTCCCTGTTGAATGTCGGGACTGAAGATACTTTCATCTTGGGGCCAAGAAAGTCGCCTCAGACTTTTTGGTTTACTTTTTTTTTAAATTTATTTCTGTATGTGTATCAGTGCACTGTCTGCATGCAAGTCTGGGCACCCGTGTCGTGCAATGCCGCGGAGGTCAGAAGAGGGTGTCCGATTCCCCTGGAACTGGAGTTCTCCTTGAATTGGAGTTTCAGACAGTTCTAAGCTGCCATGTGGGTGCTGGGGATCGAACCCAGGTCCTCTGTAAGAGCGGTCGGTGCTCTTAACCACTAGGTTATCTCTCCAGCCCCAACTTTTGTAAGACTTGGTGACACGTATGTCTATCGGGAGTGTCAGGTGGATGGAAAGAAGGTACAGATGTTGACCAAGAAAATTGTCCAACCACTACCTTGGCAAGCTCAATGGCTGTATTACGATTGACTTTAATGTAAGAGGGCCTGGTACAAAAAGGTTTCATTCTGATGGCTCAGCCAGTGGTCCACTGGCCAGTTTGGTGCAGTGCATCTTCAGAATGTTGTTTAAATTTTTGGACTTGGATATTTTGAGTTGCAAAATAAGGATAATCTTTAACACTTTCACTTTATGAATAGTAAATATTTGTATTTATTATTTTTATTTTATGTGCATGAATGTATTGTCTGCATGCATGTAAGTATACCCATGCTGTGCAATGCCCATGGATGTCAGATGAGGGTATCAGATCCCCTGGAACTGGAATTATATAGATGGTAGTTGGCTGCCATGTGGGTCCTCTTCAAGAGTAGCCAGTCCTCTTAACTGCTGAGCCATCTCAATTTATGAATATTAAATGAGACAATACATGTAATTAATAACTAACACAGCATTCATTAATGGCAGGTAGTTTTAAGTGCTGTGTGGATACTGATTCATGACAACTCTTGTTTGCTGAGAACTGTTATTACTCTAGCTTATCCATATGGGCAAACTGAGACATAGAGGGATGCTAGAAAATAATGTATCTGATATTCCAACTGAAGCTTATTGCAGGGTCCATGAAATAGGTATATAGTAGGTTATGAGTGGTTTGGGTAGTTAATACCCTCTTCGCACTTTTCTAGCCATTATAGTTTGGGTGTAAAATTTCTCCTGTGTGTTCAGCATTCAAATACTTGGTCCCAAGGTACTGGCATTGCTTTAGGAGGCTCGGGAGGCCTTGGGTCATGGTGGATGCAGCCACTGAGGACGGGCCTTTGAGGCTTCTGGCCTGCTCCACTTCCAGTCCTCCTCTCTTCTGCCTGATCTGTGAAGATGTGAACAAGCCATGCTGCGAGTTCCCACCACCATCAACTGAACTGTCCCAGGAGCCATTCCTTCCAGCCATGATAGACTGAGCTCTCCCAGGAGCCATTCCTTCTAGCCATGATGGACTGAGCTGTCCCAGGAGCCATTCCTTCTAGCCATGATGGACTGAGCTGTCCCAGGAGCCATTCCTTCCTGCCATGATGGACTGAGCTGTCCCAGGAGCCATTCCTTCCAGTTATGTTGGACTGAGCTGTCCCAGGAGCCATTCCTTCCAGCCGTGATGGACTGAGATGTCCCAGGAACCATTCCTTCCAGCCGTGATGGGCTGAGCTGTCCCAGGAGCCATTCCTTCCAGCCATGATGGACTAAGCTGTCCCAGGAGCCATTCCTTCCAGCTGTGATCTGCTGAGTTGTCCCAGGAGCCATTCCTTCCAGCCATGTTGGACTGAGCTGTCCCAGGAGCCATTCCTTCCAGCCATGATGGACTGAGCTGTCCCAGGAACCATTCCTTCTAGCCATGATGGACTGAGCTGTCCCAGGAGCCATTCCTTCCAGCCATGATGGGCTGAGCTGTCCCAGGAACCATTCCTTCCAGCCGTGATGGACTGAGCTGTCCCAGGAACCATTCCTTCCAGCCGTGATGGACTGAGCTGTCCCAGGAACCATTCCTTCCAGCCATGATGGACTGAGCGGTCCCAGGAGCCATTCCTTCCAGCCGTGATGGGCTGAGCTGTCCCAGGAACCATTCCTTCTAGCTGTGATGGACTGAGCTGTCCCAGGAATCATTCCTTCCAGCCGTGTTGGACTGAGCTGTCTCAGGAACCATTCCTTCCAGCCACGTTGGACTGAGCTGTCCCAGGAACCATTCCTTCCAGCCGTGATGGACTGAGCTGTCCCAGGAGCCATTCCTTCCAGCTGTGATCTGCTGAGCTGTCCCAGGAGCCATTCCTTCCAGCCACGTTGGACTGAGCTGTCCCAGGAGCCATTCCTTCCAGCCATGATGGACTGAGCTGTCCCAGGAGCCATTCCTTCTAGCCATGATGGACTGAGCTGTCCCAGGAGCCATTCCTTCCAGCCATGATATGGGGCATGAGCTGAGTCCCCAGGAATCATTCCTTCAGCCATGATGGACGAGCTGTCCCAGGATCCATATAACTCCTGGCCTTACCATCCACGTTGGACTGAGCTGGCCGCAGGAACCATTCATTCACAGCTGTGATGGCTGAGCGTCCATGAACCATTCCTTTCCAGTCCGTGATATGGACATGAATGTCCTCAGTAGATGCCATTCTTCTCCCTAGCCACGGTGGACTGAGCTGTCCCAGGTACCATTCCTTCCACCACGATGGTGCTGATAGCAGTCCCAGGAAAAAAGCCTTCCTAATCCTAGCCATGATGGACATGACGCTGTCCCAAGAACCATTTCCTTCCAGCCAGAGATGACTGAGCTGTCCCAAGGAACCCGGATTCCGTTCCAGCCGTGATGGATCTGGTCTGTCCCAGGAGCCAATTCCTTCCATGTCGTGTTGATGGAACTGAAGGACTGAAGAACCAAAGATAAAGCCCATCCCCGTGCTTATTCGATTCCGTATTGGGTACTATTGTTGTCACACGTAATTGAGAAAAGTGACCACGATGGAGCTGCGCGCGTAATATGGGAAACAAATTGGGGTTGTTAAGAATCAATGAAGGGTAGACCAAAGAATTTGATCAAAGGAGATAGCCTGTTTCTACAATGTAGAGTAAGATTTAAGGTGAACTGATGAGGTATCAGAAGCTCCAAATAGGGATCGTATAGAAGCCGCAGTTATGACGGTAGAATGACGGCGTCAGCCTGGGATGGAGGCATACGCGAAGAAAGCACATAGAGCCGAAGCCGAGAGAGTAATATATTAGAGCATGCTAGCAGTTTTGGACCCACTGGAGCCCCAGCCACTTGATCATAAAATGACGCTGGTTATAGCTTTCTGGAAAGAGGAATAAAGGCCAAACGATAAACTTCCCCAGCCAAAGTTCAGGGTGCCACGCAAACAGGCCAGGTGTGGACCACTGCGGACACCATGCCCTCTCCTTTCCCACTGAGAGGTCACCCTCCCATTTTGTCCCTCCTACTGTACTCAAGTCTTTTACTTGTCTTGCTGTTTTTCACTGTACAATGTGTCCAAAAACCCCCTTTGGGGGCGTGGGGGTGTGAATCAATAGACTCCCAATTACTATCCTATGACTTTTTGAGGGTAAAGGCCTTATTTTTATCATTTTATTGAATATCAATACCTTATACTGTTTGTAGGTGTCAGACTTTCTAACTGCTCATTGGTACATTAACTTATTTAATCCACCCCAACTGCCTAGTGTGAGCTGTTTTTATTATATTCTTATTTAGTTTAGATTTTTATGTGTAATGAGTGTATTGCCTACATGTATGTATGTACACCTGTGTCATGCAATACCCCAGTCAGTACAAGGGTCAAAACGCCTTGTTTTGGCTTCCTCTGGCCCTTGTCTTTCTCTCCACTTGTTTCGCCTCCCCTGTCCTGTTTGCTGGCCCTTTAACCTTGGGTCCCTTTCTTCTGCCCGTGCAGCCCGCCCTTTTATCCACCGCTTCGACCCTCTCGCCATCCCTACTATTTTCTTTTACCATCCCAATTTATAGACATACACGAAGGCACAAGAGGATGAGCACTGGTCAGTTTTCAGTTCAGCACTGGGATGGGCATCAATTTTGGAACAGTTTGGTTGATAGGGGGGGTTTCTTTATAGCCCCCAGCTGTCCTGGAACTCGCTATGTAGCCCAGGCTGGCTTGAGCTTGCTATGTAGACGAGGCCTAGACCTCAAAGAGGTACACCTTTCTCTGCCTCCCAAATGTTGGGATTAAAGGTGTGTGCCACTGTGCCCAGCTTTTTTTTTTTTTTTTTATTTTTTCTTTTTTGATAATTTTTTTTTTTTTTCGTTTTGCCATTCTTAAAACTTCTTTTCCAGGTTTTATTTTTCTTGAAATGTGTTCCAGGATCAGTGCCCAAAAGTCCCAGAGCCTTATTTTTTTCTTTTGCAATAGGATCTTGCAAAATAGCCCAGGCTGGCTTTGAATTCATGACCTGCTCCAGCCTCTCTGCTGCTGGGATTACGGGTGTGCACTGCCCTGCCCAAACTTTCCCTGTAGGCATTATTTTTGCTTCCTGATTACTTCTAAAAGTCAAAGGTTTTATTCATTCATGTAGGTTGTGTGATTTGGTTCCCCATGTCCAATCCCAAAGTGTGTCACTAGCCCCTCCTAGAAAAAGAGGTGAAGGCTATGTAGTTCCTATTGTCTACCATAAAAGAAGATCTTTCAAGCATAATTAATCAGTTAGCTGTCCTGGAGATCAATGCCTAGAACCTGATTATAGGAATCACTTTTTCCTACAATGAGTCTAGGTTTGACTACTTCCAATAGTTAATAGAATTTCTCTTAGGCAGTCCCTCTAAAGACAGCAGGTTGATTACTCTACCTATTATTGATGAGAGGGTTTTACTCAGCCTCCTCCTTCAAGGCCCGGGTGTGATACCTGCAGGGGTCCTTCCCTTTTCCACACTCAAATTACTTTATTCCACTGTTATTGCTTGTGGGTGTGCATAGTAGGTGTATTGATCTGTAGGAGTGCCGGTACGCTGCCTGAATCATTGTACACCCGTGTATCGCGAGCCAGAGCGGTCCCCCTCACGGTATACACCTATTCTCAAGGACACTGTCCCCGTGGCCTCTGAGACCGGCTCTTTCTTGGCCTCGGCGCTCCGCATACAGATGCCCGGCCGGCCGCCTCAGCGGTCCGCCTTCCATTGCGCCCGCCAGGCAATTGGATCACAAATCGTCCACTGTACCGCCTCCCAAGCACTTTTTTAATTGTGGTTTCCCATGCAAAGTCCTGGCTGCTTACAAAGGTACACTTTTACCCGCTGAGCCGTCCTGCTGCCGAAAAATCCTGCCTTTAGACCAAGTGCATATCCGCTTCCACACGGTCAGTTACTTCTTACTATTAAGGTGTCCGAGTGCCTGTTGTGGGTGATCTTTTTCATTTGGGAAACTCCAGGATCCCGCTCAGCAAGCTCCTTTATCTTCTTTTCATATTCTCGATTTCTCTATGCCGCGTGGGTTGGGTCTTCCTATGCGCTCTTCAACTTGGAATGTTGCCTATCGTTGCAGAATTCCTAAGAGGTGGGCCCACCAAATATTAAGAATCGGTTCCCGGGAACCTAGTTGGAGTTTTTTTTTTTTTGAGACAGGGGCCCTCCCTGTAGCCCCAGCTGGCCTGGAACGTAACTCACTACTGTAGACCAGCCCCTTGACCCTTGAACTCACAGAGGATCGGGCCTGCCCTCTCCTCCCTATCCCAAGTGCTGGGATTAAAAGGTGTGGTTGCCACCACACCTGAGCAGTTGGATATATTTTAAAGAAGATGCTGGGTCTAATCCCATTGTTCTATGGTTATGGGAATATGTAACGTAGATAGAAGGAGGATGGCGGGAGGATGCAAATTCAGTTACACATTCCAAATTATGTGGAGAGCAGACAGTGAGGGATGGAATCAGTTCAACTGTCACAGTAAGCAAGTATCTTCCTTGACCAGGAATATGGGATCTTATGCTAGGATCTCCATAGGGTTTGCTCTATCTACAAACCAGAAGGGCCAGATTGCATACAGTATCTTGTCAAAGTGTCCTTTCTTTCCTTTTTTCTGTTTTTGAAACAAAGTGAGTTAAGTGTTTAGACACAAACCCATAGGCTGTGTATGCGAGCTACTTGAGAAAGTCATGCTTCAGTGCTGTTTCATTTACTTATTTTCGAGTTTTGTACAAGTGTACATTGTATGTTGAGCATATTCTCCCTCGTACATCCCTCCCTTCCCCTTTCTCACCCTTCTCCACTCTTCTCAAACCCCTTTTGTCCCCAAGACAGTTTTACAAATACTCTGATGTCTTATACACATGCATGGTTTTATGTATCTATATAAAAATCTAGGAACCACAAATGAGAGAAAACCTATGATATTTGTCTTTCTGAAGTTAGCTTAACACAGACAATATGATTTTTCCAGCTGTGGCCATTCTCATGTGTTTGACATGACTTCATTTGTCATTATGGCCAAAGAAATTGCACTATGTATAAATACCATATTTTCCTTATCTATTCCCTCTGCTGTTGGACACCTAGATGGGTTCCTTAATTGAGTCATTTTGAACAGTGCTACAGTAAGCATTAGTTTGCAAGTAAAATGAAAATTCATTGAGTCCTTTGGGTAAATACCTAGGAGTGATATACATGGATCAGATGGAAGACGTATTTTTAGTTTCTGAATAAACCTCCATACTGACTTCCATGGTGGCTGAAATTGTTTATATTCACACCAGCAGTGTATAGAGTTTCCCTTTTTGTACACATCTTCATGTTCTTCATGTGTATTTGTCTAGAATGACTTTAAAACAACAGAATTGAAGATCTCCATATAATTGTATGTATATACATACATATCTGGCTATAGTGATCTATGGACATGGGCATCTACCTAAACAGGGGGGACAGAGAAGGAGAGGGAGAGGGAGAAGAAGGCTCAAATCCAGCTATTCTAGTTTTATAAATATAAACAAAATGTACACGCCACCCAGATGCTTTTCGAGTCAATCACTCTGTATGCAGATGTAAAGAACACACTTTGGGGACATTTATACAGCCATTGTCATTAACAGATGTATAGAGACAGCACACTGGCATGTTTGCTTTAGAATCTCTTCTTGTTTGGATAGGTGACTTTGACGTACACAAAACTGACAGTGCCACATCAAGCAGAGCCCTCAGGGAAACCCAGCAGTGTCATGTGATCCTGGCTATCCCTCTTAGGTAAGAGGATGGGGAAAGGGCTCAGGTCTTGTAAACATCTGGGGCATCAAATGTTAAGAAAACAGAACTGAGTTTCCAGCTTGACACACCATGAGAAATGCTAGTTTCCATTGCCTAGAAGTTTTGAGGGCTACAGGTCACATGAAAATTTGAGTTCAGGTGAAACTCTTTCTTATTGGCGGTGGCAGGGGCATTGTTTATAGTCTGAAGAATGTAACCAGTCTTACTCATCAGAATCTCCTGCTTGCTTAAAGCCTTTAATTATGTCTCATCCATCTTGGATGAAAACCAAGTCCCCTGCGTTGCATACTAGGCTTGGCAAGAGCTGGTTCCTTCTTGTTCACTGAGTTTCAGTCTATCAGCCTCCTTTCTGTTTCTTTATAATGTCATGCTGGTCCCTGGCTCAGGGTCTTTGCACACTGTAGTCTCTTTGCTGTAGGGTCATCATAGCTTTGGCTTAATTGACTCCTGTTGTCCCTCAGTTGTCAATTCAAATGACACTTTGTCAAGTCCCCTTGCTATCTTTGGATTTGACCTGACCATTGCAATCAGGAACACATAGTAGCTGTGGTAGCGGGCCCCAAATTGGGCTCGTTAGTGCTCCATTTTGGATGGGGGAGTGGATCATTAGGCCCCTACCCTTCCCCAGAAGCTTTTGGCAGTTAATGATGGCTTGGGAGAGAAAGTTTTTCTTCAGTGGTGTAGCTATGGGTTAGTTGCCTAAGCTATAGTGAACAGCTCCTCACCCATGCTCATTTGAACAACTCAACTAAACACAGTCGGCCACAAAAAAGAAATGAAAGTAGTAAGGAGCTACTTGGGAGTAGGAAGGGAGTAAGAGGGGAGAATGGGGGTAACTACGATTGAATACATAATGTACACCTATAAAACTGCCAAAAATTAAAAAAAATAGGTCAGGCATGGTGGCTCAAGCCTTTAATCTTAGCAATTGGGAGGCAGAGGCAGGCAGATCTCTATGAGTTCAAGGCCAGTCTGGTCTACATATAGAGTACCAGGACAGTTGGGACTACAGAGAAACCCTGTTTCAAAAAGACCAAAATAAAATAAAATAATAAAAAATAAACCAATATTCCCAAATGAGTACCCTACAGTTGTTCTGCTCTGCACTCAGTATTAATTTATATTTATTGTTCTTTTGATTGTTTAGGGTCTGCCTTTCCAAATAGTTATCCTGAGGGGGGGTAGTAACTACATAATCTGTTTTCTTTTCTATGGTATCCTTTAGTGTTAAGTACCTGATCTGCAATCCCAGAGATACTATTCACAAATGTTTGCATAATGTGTGAATGGACCTTTAGAATGTGCTTGTTCAAATTCAAACCATTCACCAGTGAAACTAGGGACCTCAGTCCAATTCCACCTAGTAGACGCTCAATAAATATTTGTTGACCAATGGACAGACATGAAAAGAAGTAATGAGGGATGTTGTCCAAACAGGCTCATTGCCCTTGATATCTCCTTCCCAGCCTAGTCACTCAGCCACTGGCATCCCATAATCATCTGCATCCACCTGCATCCTAGTGTCCTCTGGGATGCCTTCCAGAGTCTGCCTCCAAAGGCTGTTCGCTTTGTTTTGTTTCCTCTCTATTGCTAATTATCTGCTTTCATTGCCTTGCCTTCTCTTTGTGTGCTTGGTGGCCCTAACAATGCTCCTGCTCTGCTCTTCAGACTCTTTAGCTGGAAGCAGGCCTATCTTCCTCTGGCCTCTGATATCTGAAGCCTTGGGTTAGTTCCACTTTCTCCTGTGCTCAGTTGGTCTTTAGAGACTGTGGTCTAGACCAGAGCCTTTGGACAACACTGGGAAGAGGGAGTCACACAGACATTACCCACTGTGGTTACTATTGCTATTTAGGACATTTAACTGGTCACCAATTAATTTATAAAACTGGATAACAGAGTGGCCTGCATTTTAACTACACTACCAGGCAAGGCACTGAAGCCAGGTCTCCATGGCTGGCCAAATGGGCCATCTGTGGAGCAGTTACTTTGGCTGTAGGCCACACCAGGCATTAACTGGTTCATCTTCTGAGTGGCCAAGTGAGGTGCTGGCTCTACTTCCTGGCACGTTGGGCTATGGGAAGAATTGTGAAGTGTCAGAGGAAACAGTGCAGTTGGCTCCTTGGGACTGGATAGTGTCCTTTCCCCTCCATGCCACTTCTTGGCATTTTTCCTCAGATTACAGGCTGCTGACCAGGCAGTTACTGACTTCGTTGACATACATGCGACTTTACCCCCAAGCTCCAGCTGAACTCACCTCTGCTTCTCAAATACTAGTCTCCTATTTTTTTCAGTTCTGCAAAATATAACGTTTAGAGTCTTTTTTTTTTTTTTTTTTTTGGTTTTTTT
>VZQC01013512.1:603412-625202 GCA_009823505.1 Rhizomys pruinosus
CCTTCCTTCCTTCCTTCCTTCCTTCCTTCCTTCCTTCCTTCCTTCCTTCCTTCCTTCCTTCCTCCCTCCCTTCCTCCCTCCCTCCCTCCCCCTCTTTCTTTCTTTCTTTCTTTCTTTCTTTCTTTCTTTCTTTCTTTCTTTCTTTCTTTCTTTCTTTCTTTCTTCCTTCTATTTTTCTTTTTTTGGTTTCTTTGAGATAGAGAACAGGTCTCCTTGTAGCTCCAGCTGGTCTGGAGATTGCTATGTTGACCTGGCCCTGTTCTCACAGTCATCCACTCGCCTCTCTTCTCTAGTGCTGGGATTAAATGTGTGCACTACCATGTCCAGCTGGAGGCACTGTATTTGTGCTGAAAGCTGCTACAGGAGTTATTTCATTCACTAATGACAGGTTCGTGGCATTTTAGTTTACAACTCCTGGTTCCTGGGTACACCCCCCACCACCTCCTCACTCCCAGTTGAGAATCATTGCTCTCAAGTGTGATATCATCTTGAGCCAGTCCATTTTGTCTGTTTCTACATTTTTCCAGTCATCTCTGAAATGGATTGACAATATTTATCCAGGGTTCTGAGAAATACTAAATGGAGAGGCCAGCCATACTTTTAAAGCTCTATGTCTCTGTTATATACATGAGAAATTTCTCTACCCAGAGTTTCTCAAAGTATGGTCCCTGGACCATCACATTCCTATCATCTTGGAACTTGTTAGAAATACAAATGTTCAAGTTCCACCTTAGACCTAAATGCTCATTGAATTGCCAGACATTTAAAAGGAAAATAAAGATTTATGACTTTTACAAAGATCAAAAGTCCATCCTGAACATTGTCATGCATGAGGAGAAAGTTCAGTCATGATTCCCAGGTGACTGAGTCTTGTGAATGTGAAGGACCAGGGAACAAGGTTTCTGTGAGTAGGGTGAAGCTTCTTCACTTGCTGCTGGAATCTCTGCACCTGCCACTTGTAGATTCATCTATTCTCCCTTGCTCTATAGGTTCGTGGGTCAGAGACCATCTCTCTCACCTCAGCTCCAGTTAAGCTGAGACTTGGTATCTGGGTAATCTCTCAGCCTGGGGATCCACAGATTCCTAAGAGTCACTGCACTGTGTCAACCTGGACGAAACACTTTCTGCCTCCAATCTCCAAGCAGTTACAGATTGAATGAACCACAACCAATATCCTGTCTTCTTCTTTTTTTGGTATTTTTGAGGCAGGGTCTTCCTTTAGTCCCAGCAGGCCTGGAGCTCACTATGTAGACCAGGCTGGCCTTGAACTCATAGATCTGCCTGCCTCTGCCTCCCGAGTGCTGGGACTAAAGGTATGTGCCACCATGCCTGGCTTGTCTTCTTATACTGACATTCCCAGTTGCCTGGCCTACCCTAACTCCATCACATCTGACAGACTATGGATCCTTAGATTATAACATGTAGCTTGAAACTGCTGCCCCCTTTCTGATTGTGCATTTGGATGGCCTAGCTCTACTGTGAGGTCAGTTTCCTGATCTCTGCCTCTCTCTCTGTTTATATTGGCTGAGTTTCTGGAGCCCAAAATGCTTATGACTAGAGCCTCTCTGAGTAATAAAACAAAGGAATTAGGGTCACATGATCTGGAGTGAAGAGAACTGTGATGTGACTACATGATATTTTTAAGGCAAGAGAAGGTGCTGTACAAAAACTTTGCATAAAAGTTATCAAAAGAGAGAGGAGACCACTCCTAAAGATGATGATGGATATGCATAGGCCCAGACTGCATGAGGGTCCTTGGGAACTCTTGCTCTGACAGCTACTCTCAGGAATGACTCATCTAATTGAGACTAACTAAACTAGGCTTAATACTGAGGAAAACAGGTCCAAGCTATGCAGTTTTTCAGAATTCTTTCCAAGCAGAGAGATTATTCAATAATTATGGTAATAATGATAATGATGACAACAATAGTGGTAATGTTTTCAATAAGAGGCACTGTTCTAAATGTTTCTATCTATTACCTGAGGGGTCAATACAGTTCTGCTATAGCAGGTCAGACAGTAAATACTTTTAGCTGTTGGGGGAACATATGTCTCTTACAATAACTAAAGTGTTCCCTTTTAGCATGAAAGCAGCCATAGATGATGAATAAGTAATTGTTTGCATTCCAATACAATATTATTTGCAAAAACAGGGTAAGGAGTAGAATTGGGCACCCAAGTTACTTCCTGTTTTCTGGGCAGGTTGACATTAGTTCTTTTATCAAGATAATAGTAGTAGTTTACCTCTGAGTCCTGTGAGCTCCCCGCCATGGGGTCCTAACCAGATTGGTAATATCACTCATGTATTCCCCCTGTGGAGCAGGCCTTAAATCCAAACAGAAAGCAGTTGGTCACCCCTGTAACATTGGTGCCACTGCTGCACCCATGGGAATATCTTGCCATGACAGTAATTATTGCAGTTCACAGAATTTACAGGTGGATAAGACTGTTAATTTTTTTTTTGCCTGTGTAGCACCTTCTGGTTCTATGAGAGTCAACATGGATGCTGCTTCCTACCCAGTACCTCATTGATTACTCCAAGGTCTAGAACACCAGTGTGTAGAGTCTTCAGCAGTGGGCTCTTGCCATCAAGTTCTGGTGGGCATCCAAGAGCAACAAGAGTAGCCTGGATGGTTTGGGGGTCTTCAGGACACCTCTTGAGCAACAGCTTGAGGGGAAGTATCCTATACTTCCTATTTGGCAACCTACGACTTTTAGGATGAGCCAGATGAATAATCTCCTATACAGGATAACTCCAATTAACCTCTTTTATATGGGGACACACAGACACACACACACACACAGACACACACACACACACACACACACACTACATAAGACGCTTATAACAGAATAGGTATCCATACATTTTTTCTAAATATCTTTAGGGTTCGTTATTCATTGTCCAGCCCTTCCTCTGCCCCCACCCCGCTCCCAACTTAAACTCTCTTCCTCATGATCCCCCTCCCCTCACGTCACCTGTGTTATGTTATGTTATGCTACCTCCTGTAAGGTTTTTCTTCCCCCTCCAACCAATAGACCCTTCCTAATTTCCTGGATTCCACAGATACTCCAAATGAAACACAAATCCAAAGATTCAAAGCTAAGATCCACATATGAATGAGAACACATCAGGTTTGCTTTCTGGGTCTCCATTACTCACTCAGTAAATGCTTTCCAGCTTTTTCATTTACCTGAATTTTCTTTTTTTTTAATTTTTTAAATTTATTTTGTATTAATTTATGTGTACGAATGTATTGTCTGCATGTAGGTTGGTGCACCTGTGTCATGCAATGCAACAGAGGTCAGAAGAGGGCATGGGATTCCCCTGGAACTGGAGTTATAGATGGTTCTTAGCCACCATGAGGGTGCTGGTAATTGAACCCGGGTCCTCTGCAAGAGCAGTCGGCGCTCTTAACTGCTAGGCCATCTCTCCAGCCCCTTACCTGAATTTCCCAATTTCATTTTTCTTTACAGTTGAATAAAACTCCATTGTATACAGGGGCCACATTTTCACTATCCATTCAACAGCTGATGATGCTGAATTCTCCTCCCCACACACACATAGTTATATACCACAAATGCCATACTTCTCTTTTGTTTGCTGAGTATTTCTTTTTAATTATTCTTTGAGAATTTCATATATGTATACAATGTATTATGATCATATACAACTCTCATTTCCCCTCCAGCTCCTGCTGGTCCCTAACATGTCCCCCTCCCAACCTCATGCCCACTTTCTTTTTACCTTGAGTGCCTCCAGTCTTGTCTAAATACCATATTTAATGTTTTTGTTATTTATCACTTTAGAGTGGGAACATTATCTTAATGTTTCAAGATCTTAATAAAAGTATCATTTAAATGATTGTGCATTTTCTTCATAGAATATAACAATATCATCAATTTATTTACTTTTTACTGTTTTCCTATCATAAATACTTTGATTATATTCTTTTTGATTAACAAGCAAAATTATATATATCCAGAGTATATGATGTGATCATTTTATACACACACACACACACACACACTCACACACACACATGCACATACACATACACACACAACGCTTACCACAGTCAAGTTAATTAACATATCTATCTCCTTTGGTTACTTTTCTGTGTATGTGTCGGGGGGTGAAAATAAAGACTGAACAGTAGCTGTGAGGGGACAAGAAGTGGGGGGGGGAGCTGAACAACACTAGGCAAGGAGTAAAAGGAGTAAAAACATTCACTTGTAAGGTTTAATGTTCTGGGGAACTAATACACATCACAGGCATTATAGTTTGTAATACTGCATTGTGTCCTTGAAAGTTGGTTACATTCTTTTTTTTTTTGGTCTTTTCGAGACAGGGTCTCCCTGTATCCCCAGCTGTCCTGGAACTCACTCTGTAGACCAGGCTGGCTTTGAACTCACAAAGATCCGCCTGCCTCTGCCTCCCAAGTGCTAGGATTAAAGCTGTGTGCCACCACACCTGGCATTGGTTACATTCTTGTAAATAAATCTGTCTGGTGATGCACACAGAAGACCACAACTGGCCAAGTCATAAAGAATAAGAGACCTGAGGAGTATGTATTACTGCATAGGACTCCTTTATTAAACCTTACCCACCCATGGCTCAAGGGCCATTGTGGAAGAAGGGGCAGAAGGATTGTAAGAGCCAGGGTTGGTGCATGAACATAAGGAAACAGAGGCTTTCAGGCCTCTGGGAAGTTGCTCATATGAACTTGTAACAATGGTGACAGCATGCATAAGACCCATACTGACTCAACCAGATAAACTTGCACAGAATAGGGGAAATCTGCAACCCAACCTTAGCCAAGAAACTAGCGGCAACTGACTACTTCAGGGTGAAGGAGAGTAGATCTTCCTTAAGGGAGTGACTCCAATAAGCTGACTAGACTCCAGTGGATGAACTTGCAGTGAGGGACATCTGGGTATAAATGATTGACCTGATAGGATTTAACATAAATGAGAATGCATGAAAATTGGTGGGGGAGGAAGTGGAGCTTTTTGGGTTGGGGAAAGGGGTCAAAATTTGATTAAAGTCTATTATAAGAAATGCACGCAAACTTAAGCTTCAATAAAAATTGGCTTTGAAAAAAAGAAATGCATACAAACTCAATGAAAGTATACAGAAAAGACTCTGTCTAAATTCCAATCATTTCCTTAAAAACTATTTTTAGGAAGCAACAGTGAATTCAAATGTTTTAATCACTCATTAAACATTATGCATAATTTCAGCTTGAAGTTTTTAGAAGTTTGTGCTTACTTTCATTTTCTCAGTATGTTAGATGTACCTCACACCAACTCAAAAATATGTTCAATTTTAAGTTTTTAGAAATTTTCTGAAGAAAAATGGAACATTTAAAATTTTTATGAACGTTTTGTCTACATGTATGTAACTGCACCCCTTCATGCAATGCCACTGGGGAGTGGAAGAGGGCCTTGGAGTCCCTAGAACTGGAGTTACAGACAGTTGTCAGCCTCCAAGTGGGTGCTGGGAACAGAACCTAGGTTTTTTGCAAGAATAGCCAGTGCTTTTAACTGCCGAGCCCACTCTCCAGTCTCTAAACGTTACATTTTTACATTGACTTTTTAATATAAATAATGGGGGTTTTAGGATTTTCTTGTTGATTTGATGGAGATCTATATATATATTAAGGATATTATCAGTTTGTTTTTTGACAAATATTACTTCCAGGTTTTTATTTGCTTTAGGAGGAAAATAAATTTGTCTCTATTTACTCACCACTTGATTCCAAGCAAAAGATATTCATCTGCTAGCAGTCAACAACTCCATCAGCAGGAGTACCAACAAGAGGACTTCATTTTTAACCATGACTTGTATTTCTATCTGCTGAATTTACTAGGTTCCTGAAAATCACAGGCAGCGACTCTTAGCAGATATTTTCAGATCCAGTCAGAGGTACAGAACAGAGCTTCTGCAGCTGATTATAATCCCCAAGCTGGGGTCTGCCTAGTTCTAGAAACAGCCCAGAAGGCACTGTGGCTTTCTGACAAATAAAAAAGGCAACAAGCAATCAAACAAAACTTTATTCAAAAGGCTACTTAATTGAATATTGGCAGGAATTTCATTTCCAATTTTTTGGGTAAATTTTAGAGGGGAGAAAAATCTTATATGGTGTGGTATTTCCCTTCTTCATACTTGGGCATGTTTTACATGGAGGAAAAATAACATTCATATCAGGTAAGTCCTTCATTTAATCCCAGTAAACAATAAGATTCCTATGTACTAGAATATGGTAGATAATGAAAAACATTTACTCTTTGCACCAACATTTTGTACTAGTCTATGAATTAATAAAGGAGTGCTTTGATCATTGCATTTAAATATTTGAAGACTCATAAGAAATTCATTCTTATTTCTCATGTTGGTCCATGAAGCTGAATTAGTTACAGGTACTAAGATCTAGGGATCTGTGGAAGAAATCTTTGTTATTATAAAATCCCTGCAAATATGGGATGATCGACTCCCTGAATTAATGAGTGTCTTTACAGAGGCTTTCAGAGAATCCTCTGTGACAAACAAAAGACCCCAAATAGCTAAAGCAACCCTGAGTGAAAATGCAATGGGGGGGCGGGGAGATTGCCCTACCAGACTTCAAACTCTATTACAGGGCCATAATCATAAAGACAGCCTGATACTGGCACAAAAACAGACCTGTTGACCAATGGAACAAAAATGAAGATCCAAACTTGAGCTCATACAATTTCAGCCACCTCATATTTGACAAAGGGGCAAAAAAACCTCAGTGGAGGAAGGATAGCATCTTCAGCAAATGGTGCTGGCAAAATTGGATCATCATCTCTAGAAGAACAAAATTAAACCCCTACCTCTCACCCTGTACAAAAATCAAATCCAAGTAGATAAAAAATCTCAACGTGAAGCCTGAAACCCTGAAGGTGAGAGAAGAAAAAGTTGGCAACAACCTATAAGACATAGGTGTAGGAAAATACTTTCTAAATTAGACAGCAGCTGCACAGGAAGTAAGATCAACAGTTGACAAACGAGACCTCATAAAACACAAAAGCAGAAGAAAAAGAAACAATCAAGGAGGTGAAGAGAAAACCCACAGAGTGGGAAGAAATCTTTACCAGTGACATCTGACAGCATTAACGTCAAGAATATATAAACTACTCAACAAACAAAGAAGTAAGAAGTCAAATTACCTATTCAAAAGATGGAGTAAAGAACTGAACAGAGTCTTCACCAGTGAGGAATTAAAGATGGCTGAGAAACATCTTAAAAAGTGTTCAACCTCGTTAATAACTAAGAAAATGCAAATTAAAACCACTCTCAGGTATCATCTCCAGTATGGCTAGCTAAGATCAAGAAAACAAAAGACAACAGATGCTGGAGGGGTTGTGGGGAAAGGGGAACACTCATCCACTGCTGGTGGGAATGTAAACTTGTACAACCACTATGGAAAGCAGTGTGGAGAACCCTTAAAAGACTCGGAATGAGCCTACCACCTGACCCAGTCATACCACTCCTGGGTATACACCCCAAAGACTCATCCTACCGCAAAGATACATGCACATTCATGTTTATTGCAGCTCTCTTCACAATAGTGAAGAGCTGGAACCAACCCAAATGCCCCTCAACAGACGAGTGGATGACAAAAATGTGGTACATCTACACAATGGAGTACTATTCAGTGGTAAAGGAAGATGGCATTATGAACTTTGCAGATAAATGGATGGAGCTCAAAGCCATTATGCTAAGTGAAGTAACAGTCCCAGAAAGACAAATGGAGAATGGTTTCCCTCATTTGTGGATGCTCACACCAAATCCCCCAGATGAAAGGCAAGGTGAAGGACATTATGGTTATATTTCTGTTTATCTGAAAGCAACTATGTTGTTATAATGTGAATCTCTCAATGGGCTCTAGAATCCACCCACCAATTATTTTCAGACTCTGTAATTACTGTATATGGGTGGAGAGTATGTATACATACTTTAGAGTAATATAAAATTAACGGAGGAAAATGTGAATTCCTAAACATAAAAGAAAAGACTGAGAGAAAGATGAAGGACAGTTATGGCAGAATGCATCATCTGGGATGGGGTGGGGTGGGGTGGGAGGAAGGGAAAGGGGAATATGCCTGAACTAAATTGAAAAATGATGTATGAAATACACAGAACATCAATAAAAATAAATTAATTAACAAAAAAAACATGCACTATAAGAAAAAAATCTTCTGTGACTCCCATGATATGGAATAAAGTATAGCAGAATCTCAAAAACAAAAGAAAACAAAAACAAGTCCTGTGTGACTCAAAGTTTCAGGATATTTTCAACCCCTGTAATTCTAGAAATCTTTTTTTCATTGCATGTATGTTGTTTGATACAATTCCTGGGAGGATGTGAGTAACATTTACTCATCTCAGATAGGGAAGCAACAACAGACTGACGTAAGGGAACTACTGAAGTCCACTTTGGTGAGCCAATGAGTTTATTGGGGCCACTCCCAGGAGTGTGAGTCAGGGCTTACTTGTAAGTGCATGGATGATTCAAAGTCAGCTATATCACTGAAAAGCCTACCCCAGCAGGGATGGTGACTCAGGGAAGGTGGAACTCTGGAGCTCCCGAACAACCTGCTGGCAGCTCAGTAGGTTGGAGAGTCTCTTCTCAGTCCTTGCTGGTTATATAACCTTGGGGGAAGGAGAAGCTTTATAAATCTAGTAAGTTTCAGGGAATTTCCAGAGACTTAGGAATTGTTTCCTTTCTAAGTCTTTTAAGGAGCTGCTTCCCAGGATTCAACGTTTTTATTGGGAACATCCCACGTCTTTAAAAAAATATATATATTTTATTGGAGGTTTTTTTACATTTCATATAATAGATCTTAGTTAAATTTAGACCCCCTTCTCCATCCACTTATAGCCCCCCACTTGACTTCATATATGTTAAGTTTTTACCCATCAAGCATTTGCACCCAGATGTCCTTTGGTGTAAATTCATCCACTGGAGTCTAGTCAGCCTATCTAGAGTCACTCCCTTAAAAAGATCTGCTCTCCTGAATCTTAAAGAGCTTTCCTTTAGAATTTCCTGAGTCTTCATGGAAGTGGGGAGATGGGCAGTAGGTCGCAATCTTAGCTGAAGAAATATTGGCAGCTGATTACTGTTGTGTGAGGAAGAAATGGTCTTCTTAAAGTGAGGGACTCTGGATAAGCTGACTAGAGCTCAGTGGATGAACTTGCAGTGAGGAACGTCTGTGGGCACTAACTTGACACAATAGGCCTTAAACACAAATGACAGAGTGTATGAACTGCAGTGTGTGGGGGGCTGTGAGTGGGTGCCAATGGGGAAGAGGGTATAAAGGTGATTAATAGTTATTGAGAATTTCTATATGATATATACAAAAATTCAATTAAAAAAAGAATTTCCTGAGCCTTAACAAGCCCCTCTCCTGTATGGAATGGTTCAATTTTGAGGAAATGGCTATATTTCCAAATAGTATTTCCACTAAAGGAACTTATTTATCTTAAAACAGTAGTCAAACTTTTCTAGAGTAATCAAAACATCATTACAAAATTGCAAACTTCTGCTTTTTGGATGCTCCAGAGAGAAAGATTTTTCAAAGAATTTAAGGGTCTCCTACAAAAATGAAATTCATTCCCTCTGGTATGGAACTAGAATATTCACCATAGTCTCCACTAGGTGACTGAGACCATGCAATGAAGGCGCTCAGAAGAAAGAGAGAGAGAGAGAGAGAGAGAGAGAGAGAGAGAGAGAGAGAGAGAAACTTGGTAAACAATGCACTCCCAAGTAGTTTCCAGTTCCATAATTAGTGCTATTTATCTTTATTGAGACTTCAGGTCACCAGGAACTAAGGTTTCATTTTCTAGACCCTTGAATCTTCAGAGGGGCCATTCCTTCTTTTACTCTCACTAGATTATGAATCGGTGGAAAGCTGAGGTTATCAGGAGCCATTTTTGCCAGAGGAAATGTGTCTGCAGAGGACACAAATCAGCACGAGCTCAGAGTCAACAGGATCCATGAGTCAACTGAAGCCATCAGTTAGAAGTAGCAATGATTCATCAGAAGCCGAAGACCAGCAGGATCTGCAGAAATTATAGGTCAGGAGGACACCGTGGATCTGAACAAACCGTAAACAATCAGAAGCCGAAAGTCACCAGAGGCTGAAGTTCCACTGAAAGCATGGCTCAGCGGAATCTGATGTATTCACTCGTGCTCATGGGTTGGCAGGAGCTACAGGCCAATAGGAACCACTGTCAATAGGAACTATACATTAGTTAAAGAGACTCTATGCTAGGTGATGGGACAGAGAATAGAACACATGCAAAAACACAATAGACCAGTCTTTGAGGTATCTGTGGTTATAGGTAGCTAAAGATATAATTAAGCAAAAGCTACCAACATCCAGAGGCAGAGTGGAGAGAATTTGCTAACAATAGTGTCAATAAGGAGCACTCACTACTGAGCAGGGAAGGGAACAGTGCTTGAGAGGGTGGCAAGAAAGCCTGGTATCCGTAGGCGCACCGAATGGGATGACCTCATCCCTGAGCACCATTCCACACTCTGTGAGAACCGGCAGTCTGGCCACTGAGAGTCTTGTCTTCCGTCATTTCCTAAGTATCTTTATCATAAGCTAGCTACAGGGCTAATTATTTAGTTTGGATGACTAAGAGGTATATTCTTCGTACAAAGTATACAAGCTTACTTATTTTAGATTCTTGATACATATCACTAAATTACTTTTCCAAAACCTAATGTAACTTTGCTTTTTTTCCCCCACATTTTAATTAAAATATCTATAAAATGTATTTGTAAAGGTGCAAAGTTTAAGGGGAACTGAAGACTTTTAAGCTTACTACCCATCAGGAGGAACTGACAGGTTAAAAATGCAAATGAGTGTTCTATTTCCTTTTTCATTTCATCCTGCACAATCACAGAAAAACAAACAACGAATGGTATCCCTCATCTGTGGATGCTAGCATCAATAACCCAGTTGTTAATATTTCTTGTGGGGAGGGATGCATATTAAAAGAACAACAACAGAAAGACTGCATTGGAAAACTGACTGAAATGGTGAACTGGGAGGGGTGGGAGGGGCAGGAGAAGGACATGGGTCTACATTCTATTGATGTATATTTAATTTAAAATTACATGATATTTTACTTAAAATTTATATAACAATAACTTTGGGATTAACATATACAAATGTTCTCTATAATTCTTGTGTTATACAGTATCATCTTGTAACATTCTCTTTTACCTGTAGGATAATTTAACTTAAGGAATTAAGTTTGTTTCCCAAATTAAAAATATACAGTCACCCAAAAAAGCATGGACAAATTTAATGAGATTTACACCTTGATTCCTGCCTATAGGTATGTGTACTACAACTGCCTTTTTGAGACTCATGGGTCAAAAAAAAAAATTTTAAAAAGGGGGGATACAGTTACATATTAAAAAAAAAAAACCTTTTTGTCAAAAACTTTCAAATTTAATCTTAAGGAGGCTAACTATGGGAAAAAGATTTGTTTATGTTCCCACAGGTCACAAACGTCACCAACTCAAAGGCTGAGAAAAAAAGGATACAGCCTTCCATTATGTAGGTTGTACAAGAAATACCACCAGAGAAGTTGACCCATCTTAACACTAAAAAGGAAGAAAAGCCTCAGACTGCTACAGGCTTCAAACATCTCTGAGGACCATAGGTGTAACAACTGTTTATAGATTTTAAAGGATATCCCTGGACAAACGGTCAACCCATGAAACGAAACATTCCAGAACTCGATCAGAGTCCAAAACATTTCCAGACAAGGTAGACTGTTGTGCTTCTCGTCCACCTGTGGAGCCCTGTTCTAAGCCTAAGGAACAATCTGCGGAAAGAGAGGGCGTGATAGAATATAAGGGCTGTATTGGGATGGAGTGAACAGTAAAACTACGACAATATGTCTGGACACTTATACCACTTATTTGATCAACTTGATTGAACACTCAAGCCCCTCCAGTTGGATATGGAGGGTGCCTTGGGCTGTGTGGGCTGGCACAACTGCTTGCAAATCAGTTTTATATGGGAAGGATGTTTGTACTAAAAAAAAAGGAGCTACTGAAAAGTCCTTAAAGCAAGTTTTCATGCCAGGCCTGAAGAAGGCCAAATGCTTGGAGGAAGATAGTCATTAAAATCCACTCTGTAACATTTGCAGTTTAAAAAGGTATACTGAAGTCATAATCCAGATCATATAGCTCTAAAGAACAAAAGTGTGTATTGGGTAAAATTTTATTAGCAGGTACTCAACTCTGCCCAAGCTTTATCCACCGAGTATAGGATATTTTAAGGCCTAGTGAAATGTTAGATTAGTTAAATTTGGGTGTAGTTTTAGGTTGAAAATGGTTAATACATTTGAACTAACTGCGGAATATAAAATGTTAATTGTTGTATTTATAATTTGTATTGGGTTTAGGTACACCAAATGGTCTCTATATTTTCTGAAATATACAACATCACATCTATAACACTTTCTTTTACTTGTAGGACAATTTAAAGGAACTAAGCTTAAATTTTTACTTCCAAATAAGTAGAAGTCATAATCCAATCATAAAGCTTTAAAAGGACAAAGTGTTTATTGGGTAAAATTCATTTAGCAGGTACTCAACTCTGCCCAAAGCTTTATCCACCAAGTATAAGATATTTTAAGGTTTAGTGAAATGTTTAGATTAGTTAAATTTAGGTGTAGGTTTGGTGAAAATAGTAATACAATTGAATCAATTGGGATATAAAATGTTAATTGTTTTATTTATAATTTGTATCTGGTTAAGGTACACAAATGGCATCTATATTTTTCTGAATTATAAAATATCACATATTTAACACTTTCTTTTACTCGTAAGACAATTTTAAAGGAACTAAGCTTAAATTTTCCTTCCCAAATAAGTAGAATACAAGAATGGGAAACAGTTTGTGTAAATTTAATTAAAGTATGCCTGGCTTCCTGTTTATGGTATGTGTTAAACAACTTATGGGCATCTATAAAGGGTCAAAACATAAAAACCTAAAAAAAAACAAAAAAAGAGGAAAAGGTGGGGTATATCCTTTCTGGGCGATACAAATGGAAAACTCTTTTTTCCAATCCTATTCATTAAATTTTCAAATTTTGAGATCTTGAAACTAAACAATGGGAGGAGAATTGTAAGTTCCCACAGGTAAAAACAAATCACCATATTTAAATGCCTGAAAATGTACAACTTATGGCTGTGCAGGATGGACGTGGGAAATGCCAGCAGAGAGTCTGACCCATTACTGAACATTAAAGAAAAGAGGAACCTCAGACTGCCCGAATCACAGACACTGAGCATCTCTCCGAATACTATTGGGCTTAACTGTTTATAATGGGCGCTAATGAAATTTACCTTTCAGATACTGAGAAAACCTTCCTACCTCTCCCCTTTTATAGGAAAAAGAAAAACATGATGTTAATGAAATCATTCCCTAACTGTAAATAGAGCCAATTGTTTCTTATAGTGGTAATTTCTCATAAAACAGGTAAAACTACCCTTTTTTTATTGGACTGATAGGCATAGGGAACTGTGAAAGGATAATTCTCTATTCTAGAGCCAAATTCAATAGTAAAGTTTCTATAAGCTGTGTAATTAAGCAGGAAAGCTCTGACATCAGCAATGAATTATTTCTGCCTAGGAGATGTTGGCTAGGGGATTCAAACCCCGCCCCCAAATTACCAAAGGCCTTTTGCCTATAAGTGGTATATATGCAAGGAGAAAGGCGTAAGTCCCTGTTGTCGAAACCTGGTAGTGCATGAAACAATGTTATGAGACGTCACTTGGTAGCATTTACAACTGTCTTGAAAATGCCAGAGAGTGTTACCAAAGGCCAGAAAGCATACAACAAAAATATCAGTCTCCCTGAGACAAGCAAAACTCCTCCATCAGTATCAGCTTACCTCAACTGCCTGGAGATTACTGTGCAACAGTGGCAGCTGTGTGTCTATATATATCCAAATCTAATTGGCTATTAGCTCTCTCTTTGGAGGAATAACCCACAGTGGATGCCACAAGCTTATTCTAGTGGGTTAGGAGATGTTATAAAGCCACAATAAGAACTTTCACCCTTTAAGAGAAACCACAGTTTGTGGATTAGCATACCATCCAAGCATCTGTGTCTAATCTCACAGGCCTTAGCTTGACATAATAATTAGTACTGGCTTAAATGCCCTGTTTATATCCAATTGCTTGTGCTTTGGTTAGTATGACTAAAAAAGTTATCACTGGAAAAACTGTCAACCAATGAAGGGAAAAAACCTGAACAGACCAGAGTCCAAAATGACAACTCCAAAGAAAGTTAGACTGTTTTTTCTCACCCACTTGTGCCACTCTCCCAAAGCCTAGGGAACAGAATTGCAGAAGAGGGGGCTTGGTAGAAGGTAAGGGCTGTGGAGAGATAGGGGTGAATCCATGAGGGGACTGCAGCAATATAGTCCTGGACTCCTAATTGATCAATGTGCCTGTGCATACAAGCTTTCTTCTCCAACTGGACTATGGAACCCTTGGGTTGTTCAAAAAATTTGGACATAGATACTTGCAAAATGTACCAACTACCTAATTGTACGGCAAACTGAGCAACATCAATGTTTATACCCCTTTCCCTGAAAACAACTGCGCTCTTATATTGTAGAATCCCTTAAAAATAAAACCAAATTAATTATAAAAAATAAAAATAAATAAATAAATTAAAAAATTCAAAAATGGAAATGGAGGGCTTGGTAAATATGGCTCAGCAGTTAAGCGGAGTGCCAACTGCTCTTGCAAGAGGGCCTGGATGCCATATTCCCAAGCACCCCACACATAGCAGCTAAGAACTGTCTTAAGCCGGGTGTGGTGGTGTGCACACTTTAAATTCTAGCACTTGGGAGGCAGAGGCAAGCAGTCTCCAAGAGTTCAAGGCCAGCCTTGCGTATCTTATCAGAGTGAGTCCAGCGCCAGCTTGGGGTATAGGAGACCTTGGTCTCAAAAAAAAAAAAAATGCAAATGAATACCTGATACACAGTAAGAGGGGCAGAAGAGGCAGACACTTGCCATCTCTGCAGGGGTCAAAACTCTGTGATAACAATTCAACCTGGCTGAAGTGAGTAAAAATAATGTAGCAGTCCATATGACATGGAAGTGTAGAAGATGGTGGGTTTCAGACTATGTTGAACTCATGAGCTTGCCTCAGCTTCTTGGTGGTTGAAGCTTTTATAGTCAAGTCCAGTCAGACACATCTTGAAGTCAAATATAGAGGCTTCACCTTTTCACCCTCATGACTCAAGAAAGATATGGTCTTAAATGTAGACGGAGAAGTCAAGTAGGAATGAATGGTTGGAAGACCTGCCTTAGGTCCGTAGGTACAAACTGCTTTTGAAATGGTTCAAGGAATATTGGGGGCATTCCTCTGGTAAATTTCTTTTGATACCCATTCTAGAATTTCGACTTTAATCTCCATTGTTGCTAAGTTACAGGCTCAGGTGGCGAGAAAGGATGAGCAGACCTATTAGATGCAAGATATGGAGCCAATGGTGCATGAAAAAATGTTTTAAGTATTTTTATTTTTGTGAAGATTGAACCCAGGGCCTGACATGTATGAGGTCAGCACTTTAACATCAAGTTACATCCCCAGCCTCAAGTACCACTTTTTATAGAAAATTATGCATGTGTGTCTGCATGCATATGTTTGTCGTGGTATGCAAGTGTGGACATCAGAGGACTTCTAGGACTTGGTTCTAGTTCTGCCATATGGGTTCGGGGGATTGAACTCAGGTCGCCAGGCTTGGTGGCAACGGCTTTTACTCACTGAGCCATTTTGATGGTCTCCAACTCTCATTTTTAATAAATTATTAAAATATATGGGGGTGGAGTGGGGTGAAGGTTAACAATTCACTAATCAAAATTCACATGAATAGCCCTTGGAAGAATTGTGAGTTCACTGAGACCGTGAAAATAGCTCCAGCTCCCCTCCTTCACAGTGCAAGAGAGAGAATAGCCAGTTTGGGTTGATTTCAGGACATTCTTGATAACCAAAACAACTGTTCCCAGATGCTCTGGAAATTTCAAGTCAACCCTCCCCCAACTTGTTCTTTTCCTACATAAAAGTGATTTCCAGAATATCAGATGCTCTTAGAAGTGAGTTCCCTGAATGTGAAAGCTGCTAACTGTTCCCTTGAGAAGTGTTTGAACATGGAATGAATGCACAGGCTCCTGGTGTCACAGTGGAGAGATTTTGTCCCCAAGGTGGATTCCCTCTGAGAACTTCCACTAAGCTCCCGTGGGGAGCAGTTAGTGTCAACTCTAGGTTGTCATGGTCAGGAAACTACTTTCCTTCAAACTCAACCTGTTTATTTCCTCCTGCTTCTACTTTGTGGTAGAAAAAAAAAATCCTTGGGTCTTCCGTAGCCTGGGTGGCAGCTGCTTCTCCTCTCCACAGAATCTATCTCTAAGAGGGCAAAGGTCTATTCTCCTGGTCCAAACCATCTAGTAGAGGACACGGAGGTACAAGTAAGCTATGGTGCTGTGGTTTGGAAAATGCTAGTTATAAAAATAGTCAAACTGTACAGAACTCTAGGTCAAAAAGAAAATTTGCCCAAGGATTCTAGAAAACTTAGCCATAGATAAATCATTCGAATCCAGACTTTTTTAAATAAAATATTTTTATTGAAGTTTTGTGCCTTTCATACAACATTTCTTAATCAAATCTAGACCCGTTTTCCCTCCCATGTCCCCCATCCCCCCCAGAGCTCATGCATTCTGCCATACATGTATTGCATCTTTTTCTGTCTTTTTAAAATTTTTTCAATGCATAAGTTTAGTGTTTGGGGCAGAAGTTTACTGTTTCAGTCAGTTGTTTGACCCAGTCTTTTTGTTGTTGTTCCCTCTAATTTGTATTGCTCCAAAATATCCATATATACATGCCCCACATATACCAAAATTATGATGTCTGAAAATAAGCCATAGGTTAATTCCAAAACATGTTTAGGGATTCACATTTTGATAGCAGAGTTGTTTGCAGCAATATTACTTTACATTTCTACATTATATAGCAAATTGGTGAGTAACATGAGATATATTTTGTAAACAAAGAAATAAAAAGGAATTATTCAGTTTGCCTTATAATGAAAGATTTGGTGCTAGCATCCACAAATAGGGACATCATATGTCATTTGTTTTTCTCGGACTGTGTTACTTCACTTAGCATAATGGCTTTTAGTTCCATCCATTTACCTGCAAAGTTCATGCCATCTTTCTTTTACTGCTGCATAGAATTCCACTGTATAGAGGTACCACATTTTCTTTATCCACTTCTCAGTTGAGGGGCACTTGGGTTGCTTCCAGCTCTTCACTATTGTGAAGAAAGCTGCAATAACATAGATGTGCATGTATCTCTGCAAATACAGTCTTAAAAGCACAGGAAATTGCAAAGTTGGGTTGATAGTGGGCAAGAAAAAGCCCAACATGAGTTGAACAGCTAATGTATGGCAGCACTATCCTGGGTGATGCACAGGTATTATGTGCTTTGATCTCTTGACACTTACATGTACTAATTCATTTAATCTTCCCAACAAGCAAGTAGAGTGTTGATATTTGCCCCATTTTACAGATAAAGAGACTCAAAGAGACTAAGTTGCTGGCCTAAGGTCACACCGTAAGCAGGTATTGGACCAGGAATCTTTTTTTTTTTGTCTTTTCAAGACAGGGTCTCCCTGTAGCCCCAGCTGTCCTGGAATTCACTCTGTAGACCAGGCTGGCCTTGAACTCACAAAGATCTGCCTGCCTCTGGACCAGGAATCTTAACATCTTAACCCACACACAAAAACAGGATCAATAGAATCAAAGGTAAGGAGGCATTAAGGTGGTCTGAAAAAATGCTCAAATTCTTTAATATCCCTCTAGGTCCTGGTAGAGTATAGACTGAACTTAGTGACTCACTCCCAGTGAATGGAATAAAGTAGAAGTAACAAAGGCTAGGTTATATAAATCCATGTGTACCAAGCATAGTGGTGGTCACCTATACCTGCACTTGGGAAGCTGAGGCTGGGGTATAATGTGTTCATGGTCAGCCTGAGTTATATAGCAAACAAACAAACCAACAAAAAAGGTCAGATTGATTCCTCACCTTCTCTCATGGATTGCGTACCATGGGGGAAGCTAGTTGCCATGTTGGGTTGACACGTAACCCATATGGAGAGCTCTATGACATGAGAATCTCTTACTAGGCCTCTGCCCCCAAACCAGGAAGGAGCTGTAATCTGTCAACAGTCACATAAACGTTTAGAGCATATGGTGGTTTGAAGGAGAAATGTTCCTCATAGACTCATGTATGCATACACTTGTCCTGTGTTGGTGTTTGGGAAGATTGCGGAGCTTTGTGGAGGAGGTATGTCATGGCGGCAGGCTTTGAAGGGTTATAAGCTTGCCCCACCTTCTGTTCTCTATCTATGGTTCCTGTGTATGGTTGAAACTGAGTCAAGGGGCATCCTGCTCCAGCTACGGGCCGTGCCTTCCCACCACAATGGACTCTAGTTCTCTGGAACTAAAATCCAAAATAAACTCTTTCTCCTCTAAGTTGTTTTTATTCAGAGTGTTTTTTTTTTTTAATCACAGCAACAGAATGAAGATTAGAAGCAGATGCACACCGTGTCCTTGGTGAAGCCTGTGGATGAGACCAGCCTTAGCCAGCATTTCACTTGCAGCATTGTCAGAACTGCTGAACCAAGCTATTCCAGATTCCTGACTTTTTCTTTACTGTGGTAAAAATACGTGTGTTGTTTGAAGCCATGAAGCTTTGGGGTGATTTTCTATATAGCAACAGTAGGTAACTGATACAAGCATAAGAATGTTTTATGGCTTTGATGAACATTCACAGTCCATGTTTTGGGACTGAGGTTCATTCAGAGCTTATAGAACAGCAGTAGTGGTAAGGTTTTTAGGGTAATTTATGACATGTGGCTATTCTGCAAGCTCTGCATCACTGGGCCTGTGTAGCAAAAGCAACACTTCAGCTCTTCGATTCCTGACCCTTCCTACTTCCAGCCAGAAAACGTCCCTATTTCTATAACTCCTTTCTCAGACTGTTCACTGTGTGCTTAACACATTAATCCTCATTGGGTTTCCATTTGTGAGCATGCTTTTCGCATTGAGGGTGAACTACTGGAGTACCAAGCTCACGTTTTATTCATCTTTCTGCACACAATTCTCTGCTCGCTACAGAAGCCCTGAAAACGTTTGGGAGATAAATACTGTCCGTTCTGAAACCATGTGGCTGATGAATTGACTCTTATTCAATTCCAGCCAGTGTGCTGTTTTCTTGGTTTTAGTTTGGAGAACAACATCTATAAGAAGGATGGATTGAGACCCAAGAGGCAAATGAGTTTAAAGCACCAGTAGATATCCTGGACACTTTAACACAGTGGTGTGAAATGATTAATTTCTACATAGACTCAGGAATGAGACACTTTAATAGTCGGCCAATAGAGACAGAGCAATAAGCCAGGGGTACGCTTGGAGGTGAGTAAGACTGGTTGCTTAAGGTGATTTGTGTCAGCACACACTATATTTCTATGTAACATATGAATTAATCCTCTCTTTCTGCCTTGTTGTCTAATATTTGCCCACTTTCTGCACATAGAATATGTTTGATGCATATTTATTAAGTGGAAGAGTGCTGACACAAATTACAATTAATATTCATGATGCAGGTTCTTAAGGCTGCTCCTGAAAATGAGCAGTCAGTTTTCATTTAGGTCTAGGACCATGTTTATGGTTTAAAAAGGACTCTGTCCAGCCACAAGAACCAGTAGACAAAAGCCCAGAAACCAAATAATTCAGGAAACAAAATATGAGAGGAGAACCTCAGTCTTGTCAGTGTGCTCGAGACAGTTTTTGGATTATTGAATACTTGTTTGTTCTTTTTTTTAGGGCCACAGGAAAGCTAACCTTATGCTTATTTGTTGTCTGTATGGTTTGAATGGAGGTTAATTTTCTACCAGTAGATTATGAGAACAGATTCTCAGCCCTGGTCAACAGAAACTCTGTAGCACTCTCCTGGCAAGAGCTTGGTTCTGAGCTGAGCAAGTGACCCAGTCAGTGCCAGGAAGAAGCCAGAGGGCTTTAATGGAGGAGAACATTTTTTTTTCCTGATGTAAATGTTGCTGGGAGTTGCTGGCTTCAGAAACGGTGCCATCATCTTGCCATAGCCTGGTGGAACCCAGGATGGTGTCAACCACATGGAAGTGAGAGCTTGGGTAGAGAGATACAGGTGTGGTGACACAACCCCAGATGCCCAAGAAGGCCAAATCCTAACAGAACCTTGTGCTTTTTAAAGGGGCACGTGACAAATTTTCCTCTTGTTTCAATCAACTTGTAACTAAGAGTTTCACTTGTAATTAAGAATTCTGATCGAAGTGTCTGATTTTGGATGTGACACCAGTAGCTGCAGTCCCACCCAGGATGCAGAAAATATCCAGCTCAAGGCAGAAGGCTGGGGTCAGTTTCCAGATGTTGGTGAAGATGAGGAAAACTTTACAACTAAAAAATTATTTATTGATTTTTATTTCTGTGTATGTGTGTTATTCCTGCATGTGTGTAAAACGTATACCTATATGTGCAAAGCTCACAGAGGCCAGCATAGGACGTTGGACCCCTGGAACTGGATTTAAGGACTTGTTAACAACCATTTGGGTGCTAAGAACAGAACTTGGGTCCTTTGCTATAGCAACCAGTGTTGAGCTATCTCTCCAGCCCTAACTTTAGAACATATATGGAGTGTGCAGGATTAAACCAACAGACACTATGCTTGATGTTCTAGTAAAGGTGCTAATGACTGAATGGTCTGGAAGTCTGATGTCCCATTGGCTCTTTAATTCCTGCACATGTACCAGCCATTTTAAATATAAGAAGTTCTTCTGGGGATTCAGGCAGAGTCTTAGCAACAGGAGCCAGGAGAGAAGGTGGTGTGGTTTTGATATAAAATGGCCCCGAAAGATTACACATTAAAGATTTGGTCCCAGTTGGTGGCCTTATGGGGAGGTCATGAGGGTTTCAATTTCATCAGCAATAAGTTAACAACTGAATGTTGGGAGGTGGTGGAAACTTCAGAAGGGGCCCTGGGTTTAGCAGTAAAAGAAGGCAAACCATGGTGGGGGTTATCTCGTGCTCAGCTCTTTCCTCTGCCGCTCCCTGCTTCCTGCTCCCCAATCTCCATGAGGTAATCAGCCATGTTTGTCACATGCTCCCTGCCTTTCCACAAACTGAGGAAAATGGAGCCAACCAACGATGAGCTTAAGTCTCTGAAAGTGAGTGGAAATAAAACTTTCCTCCTTTTAAACAGTTACTCTTAGGTATTTTGTCATAGCAACAAAAGACTAACACGAAGACAAAAGTCTTAATTGAGCCTGGAGGATCCAATGGGGAGTGGGCTAGTGACTCCAGCACCCAAATGTCCAAGACCAAGGCAGCAAAGCATCAGTCAGCCAGCTATTAACATGAAAACAACAGTGGTGCTACTGGTGGTGGTGATGGTGATGGTGGTGGTGGTGGTGATGGTGGTGGTGGTGGTGTTGGTGGTGATGGTGGTGGTGGTGGTGATGGTGGTGGTGATGGTGGTGGTGGTGGTGGTGATGGTGGTCATGGTGGTGGTGATGGTGATGGTGGTGATGGTGGTGGTGTTGGTGGTGGTGGTGGTGGTGGTGCTGGTGGTGATGCTGGTAGTGGTGGTGATGGTGGTGGTGGTAGTGATGGTGGTGGTGGTG
>VZQC01013512.1:626580-651732 GCA_009823505.1 Rhizomys pruinosus
TGGTGGTGGTGGTGGTGGTGGTGGTGATGGTGGTGGTGGTGGTGATGATGGTGCTGGTGGTGGTGGTGGTGGAGGTGGTGGTGCTGGTGGTGATGGTGGTGGTGATGGTGGTGGTGGTTCTGGTTCTGGTGGTGGTGGTGATGGTGGTGATGGTGGTGATGGTGGTGGTGGCGGTGGTGGTGGTGATGGTGGTGGTGGTGACGGTGGTGGTGGTGGCAGTGGTGGTGGTGGTGGTGTGTGTGTATCTCAAGGTTCTCTGTGTTGGCTCTACTTGATGTTTTACTGCACCACTCGGACAGCAAATCTTATAAGAGGTATGTAACAAAAATGCCTCTTCTCTCTACTCCACCCACCATGGCTGTAGGAGGTAATTGCTGGAGAAATATAGATTCTCACTAGAATGCTGTGCTAAATTAGTAGAGGCATGCAGTATATTGTATACTTCAGAGTACTCAAAGGACTGGAGGGTTCATAATAGCTATTGATGTTGGGATTAAATAAGATAATGCATTCAACATGTTAGCTATTAGCTTTCATTTCTTTGATCACTGATGTAAATGAATATCTTTCATGTTTGATCATTTGTGCATCTTCATAGGTAAATAATCCTCTACTCATGTTGCTGTTCTTGGAAGGTCTTCATCTTTTTATATTTGTTTGTAAGATTCTTTTACACATTGGAGGCATTAATATTTTATAAAACTTTTGAAGTTTTTTCACATTTTCTTTGGATAACATGACTTTTATAAAAGTTATTCATTATTAAAAATTTATTAAGAAAGTATTTTTGACTTGATGGATTCAATATATAAACCAAATACTATTTTTCCTCAATGGTTATGCAATAATTGCTAAATAATTATTCCTATAAATATAAAAGGCTGATTTTTTAAAACCATATTCTAATTTCCATGTAATTTTGTTTGTTCTGTTTCTGAACACTGAAGTCTGTTACAGAAATGTGTATTTCATTTTGTTGTTTTAATAATCATTGTTTTATGACACATATTTATGTGTGTTGAATTCCCCATGTTCTTTTTGTTTCACCTCAGTTTCCATCTCTGGTTTCTAATATGATATTCTTCCATGGAAATTGGAAACTTATTGTCAAGTTCAGAAGGAATCTCTATGAAACTAAGATTAGAAGTAATCAGAGATACCACATGAAAATTTTTTATTAAAGTCTTTTGGAACTATTTTCATTTATCTAAATCTTTAGATACATCTCAGTAAAATGTTACAGCACCACTCATATAGGTAACTAAATTCCATGTTCAAATGACTTTTGGCATTACACATTAATTTCCTTAAGGATGAAACTTTTCCACCAATGCAATTTCTCAGCATCATTTCTGGTACAACGGACCTCATCAGATAATAATTGTTCACTATGAAGAAGCTCTGTACATAAATTAGAGAGAGGGGATAGGATGCCCACAGTTCATTTGTGAACTTGATCATTTTACAAATGAAACAAAGGAAAACAATTACCAGTGTTTCCCCCTTCAGCAATGATTTATCATTTATACTTGTCTAAATATAGAAATATAATTTGTGAGATTTGTATTTACTTATTGACCCATTTTTTACCAATTTGGCACATAGAAATCAACACATCAGGGCTGGAGAGATGGCTCAGTGGTTAAAAGCAATGGTTGCTCTTGCAGAGGACCAGAGTTCGATTCCCAGCACCCACATGGTGGTGAACAACCAACCGGAACTCCAGGTCCAGGGGCTCTGACACAATTATTTTTATATTAAAAAAAGAAAAAAAAAAGAAATCAACACATCACTTTTATTTTTCCACATACTTTGGATTCTACACACATCAGCATGTCTTGTGATTTTCTTTTATAAATATATGGTATACATTATTCTTTTTTATTTTTTTTGAATTTTATTTAGTTTTGTATGTGTATGAATGTACTGTCTGCATGTAGGTCTGTACACCCATGTCGTGCAATGCCACAGAGGTCAGGAGAGGATCTCAGATTCCCCTGGAACTGGAGTTCTCCTGGAATTGGAGTTACAGAGAGTTCTCAGCTGCCATGTGGGTGTTGGGGATCGAACCCGGGTCCTCTGCAAGAGCAGTTGGTACTCTCAACTGCTAGTCCATCTCTCCAGCCCTGATATACATTATTCTTTAAGAATATGCACATACACAACTACTCAAAAAACAAAGAAGAAAGAAAACAAATGAATCACTCAAAAGATGGAGCAAAGAGCTGAATGGAGACTTCATAAGTGAGGAATTAGAGATGGCTGAGAAACATCTTAAAATGTCTAACGTCGCTAATAATTAAGGAAATGCAAATTAAAACCACTTTAAGATATCATCTCACTCCGATAAGACTGGCTAGGATAGGAAAACAAATGATACCAGGTGCTGGAGAGGTTGTGGGGAAAGGGAAACATTCATTCACTGCTGGTGGGAATGTAAACTTGTACAGCCACTATGGAAAGCAGTGTGGAGAACCCTTGGAAGATTCAAAATGAGCTTGCCAACTGACCTAGTCATACTACTCCTGGGTATATACCCACAAGACTCATCTTACCGCAGAGATACATGCACAACCATGTTTATTGCAGCTCTGTTCACAGTAGCAAAAAGCTGGAACCAACCCAAATGCCCCTCAGCTGATGAGTGGATAGAGAAAATGTGGTACATGTACACAACGGAGTTCTATGCAGCAGTAAAGAAAGATGACATCATGAACTTTTCAGGTAAATGGATGGAACTAGAAGATATTATGTTAAGTGAAGTAACAAACTCCCTGAAAAACAAACGATGAATGGTATCCCTAATCTGTGGATGCTAGCACCAATAACCTAGTTGTAAGTATTTCTTGTGCAGGGCTCCTTGAGCTTTTGTCCAAGTAGTTGGGAGTGATGCATATTGAAAACAACAACAATAACAACAGCAATAACAGAAAAGACTGTGTCAAAGAACTGACTGAAATGGTGAACTTCTGCTTGAAACAGTCAACTTCTATATCGAGAGTTTTGAGAAAGACTTAGAAAAAGATGAAAAACATGTTTGGCAGAATGCATGAGCTCTGGTGGGGTGGGAGGTAGGGAGGGGGACACGGGTCTAGATTTGATTTGTAATGTAATCTTGTAATATATATATATATATTACAATGAAAAATAAATAAAATAAAAATAAATAAAAAACAGAAAAGAGAAAAAAAGAATTTCCTACACGTATGAAATGATCACTGTACCCACCCCTTGCTCCCTGTCTCACTCTTCCTAGACTTTCCCAAAATGTCCCCCTACCAACTTCATGTCTAGTTAGGGCTGCCCATGAGCAAAACCCACCAGTGGTCACAATCCTACAAAGGATACTATCTCTTCCGCAGTCACTGCCAACTTCCTATAGCCCCTCCTAATCCACACCAGGATTTTGACATTGTGTGGCCAACCACAGCTGCTGTGAGTTCACGTGTACAACAGCTGTGCTGTATCCAGAAGGCAACATTTCCCAGCTCTCTTCCTCATCCTTCAGTTCTTATGCTCTTTCTACTCTGTCTTCTGCAACGTCCCCCAGTCTTGGTGACAGAGTAATATAGATGTTTCATTTAGAGCTGAGCTGTCATGGTCACTTGTTCTCAGTACTCTGACTAGTTATGAATTTCTGCATTAATGATGCCACTGCATCCAGAAGAATCTCTGAGCAAGGTGGAGAAGAACCCAGGTCTATGAGTATTAACATAAATATTTAGAAGGCAGTTGGATAATATGACCATTTAGTAAATAACAATAGTCCATGACTTCCTGAACCATGGGTGTTTGACCAGGTTTATAGTACTAGGCATGGCCCTGCAGAGAAGGCCTCACATCCAATCAGAAAGCAGTGGGTTACCTCCATAACAGTCATGCCACTGTCCTACCAGTGGGTACCCATTCCCTGGGAGGTCATTACATCTCTATTATGTATCTATCAACTATGATTGTGTATCTTGCTGTGATGGTTTGCATGAGAAATGTGCCCCATAAGCTCAAGTATTTGAGCACATGGAATCCAGTTCTTGGTGCTGTTTGGGGAGGTTATGAAAGCTTTAGGAGGTGCAGCTTTCCCAGAAGAAACTCCAGGGTCGGGGACTGGGGCGGGGGGGGGGGGCTTTGAGAGCTTAAGCATTGCTTCACTTCCAGTCTGCTCGATGCTTCACGTTTGCAGTTGAAGATAACTAATACATGATCTCTGTCATGATCTACCATCATTTATGTGTTAACTATGTATCACCTATGTACCTAACATCTATCTTCATCAATCAATCACCTATCTTATCTATCTGAGGAATTCTATGCAGGTTGGAAAGTTTGTGCTGTCTTAGATATAAATTTCACAAGTGTCCACAAATACTATTCTATATAACTTATAGGTTCATTTTAAATTGCTTAACGGGCTGGAGAGATGGCCTAGCGGTTAAGAGCGCCGACCGCTCTTACAGAGGACCCGGGTTTGATCCCCAGCACCCACATGGCGGCCAAGAACCGTCTGAAACTCCAGGAAATCTCCAGTTCCAGGGGAATCTGAAACCCTCTTCTGACCTCCGCGGCATTGCACGACACGGGTGCACAGACCTGCATGCAGATACTACATTCATACACATACAGAAATTAAAAAAAAATTGCTTAACATATTCACAGAAGCCGTTATCATTTTGAACTTGATCAACACTTAACAATTCTCACAGAAGAAAATTTCTAAGTTTTCATTCTCATGTACCTCAGGAGGTAGATGGCCAAGGTCCCTATTATCTCTGCCTTGATACCATTGCTCCCTCATTATAAACAAAAAGTACACAAGCAAATGCAAAGGTGTTCTGAAGTTGAAGATGCTGAGATTTACAGCCCATTCCATCTCGTTGGCTCCATCTAAGGATGCTTGGAGAGCTCAGCTCATCCTCTGTTTAATTTGTGGACACATTCCTCTTACCCCTGACCGCTGCCCTCATCTAGGCTGGCCTCAGTGGCTAGGGAGGCAACCTATGAAGTGTATCTCAGATTCATGATTGCCTGGTTTTAGTAATTGTGTCTTGAATTCCACTGCAGCCACCTTCTTGGAACAAAGCACCCTCTACCTTGTCATCACCTCTCAAACAACTCACTGCAAGTGACCAATTAAAGCATGCACACTCCCTCTCCTTCCAGCGTGCTTGCTCCAGTGCTCTGCCAGTGTTCTTCCATCTCTTAACGAATCTCTAATTTAATGACCTCTCAGTCAGGGCCGGCTCAAGAGGAAAAAAAATCATGCAAGTTATTTGAATAGAGAGAATTTCATATTAAGAAGTGCTAACATGTATCGAGGGACTGAAAAGGCAAAACTAACTTTAAGTTGCCACAAATGTAGCCTGCTGGGAAGGGAAAAAGAAAAACGAAGGAGTAACGTGGAGTTGTGCACCGTGGAAGCTGGGAGAGGAGCCCTGGCATACTAGGTTCCAGGCCTTTGAGGAGGGGCCCTGCTTGGCTGCTACCTCAGTCTTTGGGAAGATGCCTTGGGTCTGGTTCTGAGTGCTGGAAAGTTGCAAACTGAGCTGAGGAGCCGCTTTAAGAAAAAAGTGCTCTGACCAATGTGAAGACATTGTTCATGGGGGAGGGGGTGAGCAGAGGAAGGTGCAAGCGCCTCGCCCACCTCTAGGCTTATATGCTTGCCCTCCAGGGCGCTCTGTTGGCGGCTCTCTGTTGGGACCAGCACAACGGGGTTATAGAAGCATTTTGCGTTCCAACTCAGGCACAGGCAAGACTGAAGCCCGGAGAAAAGTGCGTTGCCGTCAGAACAGCCCCGTTCCTTTCTTTACTATCTCCAGCCCCCACTTTTACTGCTTCTGGCTCAACCTCCAGTTTCTCGTCTTTCCAGCTTGGTATTAATTTCCCAGCATTTCAGTTCCTTGCGACTGATACTATAGATTCATTCTCCTCACTTACGCAGCTTGAATCTTCCAATGACTAGCCTTGCGCCCGTAGATGTTGGTGAATTTCACCACGTGTGTGTTCCTACACATCTCAGAGTCTGGCTCTCTACTCTGCTTCAACTTCCACCTCCTGATCCATGTTATAGTTTCTGCTTCAAAGGTGGGAACTTCCTGCTGACTCCCTGCTACCAAATCCAACTTCCGCACCGACCTTCTCACCTGCTGTCCTAGAGTAAAGACAGAGCTGCTTGGTGTTGCGGTATGCTGAGGTGGCCCCTGGGCCTGTACCCTGGCACTCACAGCACACCCCCACCTTTTCTCTGACGATCTTAGGGTTCATCTGTACCTGTTCACTCCACATCTTTCCTTTCTCTCCTTTCACCAGGCCCTGCCTTAAGTTTTTTTTTTTTAATCAGCCTCCATTTCTTTCACTAGTTTTTTTTTTTTTTTTTTTTTTTTTTTTTTTTTTTTTTTTTTTTTTTTGATTTTTTCTTTTCCTTTTAAAGTTATCAGTTGTGGGGCTGGAGAATGGCTCAGTGCCTGTTAAGCTATATGCTCTTGTACTCACCGTTCCTATCGGGCTGCTTCGTTTGCAGAATTTGATGCTTGTTAGGACCGCTCGTGGGTCTTGATCTTCCCAGCCACTCAACTATAGCAGGCTAAGAACCACCGTCTTAACCTCCGTTCAGGGGAATCCCCAGAGAAGCCTTATCTTCTGCACGTCTACTGCATGCAATTATTTTGGCAGGACATTAGGTGCATTCCTGACATAACTTCCTAATTTATGCCCTTTTTTTATTTCCATTTTTAGCCTTTCTCCACCAATCATTGCAGGACTATCGTTTACATCCATCTATTTATATATATATACAGATATAAATACAAGTAAATTAAGAAAAAAAAAAAGTAATATCTTGGGAGAGGCAGAGGACACCACCTCAGGGGGACACTCCAAAAGGAGAGAAACAATTACAAACGAATCAATAAACACGAAGCATATAATCTACACACACAGCACATACATATATATTATATACTTATAATGATATACTATCTATATATATATACTATTATAGTAGAGAGAAGAGACAGAGAGAGAGAGAGAGAGAGACCTGTGTCCTGGGTTACCTCTGGAGAGATCTCATTGTGGGAGTCCTCTATAGGACTGATAATGTTTGGTGGGAATTTCTTATTTGCTTTTCCCATGTTGTTGATTTTTCTTTGTGCTTTTGGCATGTGGATTTGATTCCTTTTGTTTGCAATCTGATGTGAAATTCAGGTGTTTCTTCTTGTGAAAAAAACATTAGGACTTTATTACTTCTCAAAAAAAGTATATTTGAAAACTTGTTTATCTCATATTAGAGAACAGTTTGGCAGTTTATTATAAAGTGAAACATATTTACCACAGGACCCAGAAAACCTCTTGTGGGTATTTATTCAGGATGAAGTTCATATAAAAACCTGTGCATAGGTGCTTGATGCTGTGGCTCTCTTTACAATCACTGGTAAACCTGAAATAATACACATGCCTTTTCATCATGAGTGTGGGAACCATGGCACAGCAACATGGTGGAATAATATACAGCAATCAAAAGGAATGAATTTCAGATGCACATGACAGCATAGATGGATCTTAACTGCACTATACAAATGAACTAAGATTGAAAACGGGCAACAATGTATGATTCAATATATGTGACATTTTGGAAAAGGCAAAGTTATACAGAGAGAAAAAGATCAGTGTTTGATATCAAAAATCCATTTGAATTTGAGTAGAAAATCTCTTCCATCTTAAAAATGGAAACGAGCCAAGGTGGTGGCGCACACCTTTAATCCCAGCACTCTGGAGGCAGAGGCAGGTGGATTGCTGTGATCTACACAGTGAGTTCTAGGCCATCTGGGGCTACAGGAAGACCTTGTCTCAAAAAGACAAAAAAAATGGAAACAATCTCAGAGAAATAAAGCCCTGAGGGATCCCGCTCTCCCCTCCAAATTATCACCAACCTTGCTTTTCCCATTTATTTGTTTCATGTTTAATTAGCAAAGCTTTCTCTACTCATCTAGTTCTACTCCCTCCAGGGGCAACTTCCTCTTTGCCTGGGGGAGAAGAGAGGGAAGAGGGAAGTTGGAAGGAAGGAGAGAGGGATTAAGCACTTCCTTTGTAGAACACCAACAGAGGGTAAAAGAATCGCCCTTGAGTTGCAGCTGAGGACAGCCTTGCCCTTGAGCTCTGTCCCTTTCCATTGTCTAATCTCAGATTTGCATGTTTGAGTTTCAGCTTCCTCCTTGGTGAAGACTGTCTCTAACTCAAAGTTTTTGTAATAACGAAGTTCAATCTTTTGGGTGCACTCAACACATGTGCCCACTGTGACCCACCCTAGGTTTTCAGTAAAGTTGGGAGAAAACCTGAGCTTTCCAGTGTGAGTGAGTAGGTCAGTGTTTCTCCTGAATGTGTAGATAGTGCTAATGTGCCTCCTTCCTCAGTTACTGTCTGGGGCTCTAGAGAATATGTACATATACATGAAATAGTTCCATAGGTATCAAATTCTCAGGAGCACAAAACTCTTGGGAACTTTCTTTAAAATAAATGTTTCCAGGTTCTATCAGATGATTCTGTTCAGTGAATATGGGATGGCTCCAGAAATTCAAGGTTTTTTTTTTTTAATGCTATTTTATGTGTGTGGATGTTTTGCCAACATGCATGTATGCACTGATGATGGAGGTCAGAAGAGGGTGTCAGGCCCCCTGGAACTGGAGCTATGGATGGTTATTAGCTGTCATGTGGGTGCAGGGAATTAAACATGGGTCCTTTACAAAATTAGCCAGTGCTACTAACCACTGAGCAATCTCTCCAGCCCCTTAAATTTTATTTTATTTATATGAGTATTTTCCTGCATGATGTATGTGTGCTGTGTGAGTAGCTGGTGCTTGCAGGCATGTACCAGAAGAGGGCACTGGGCCCCTTGGAACTAGAGTTTGGGATGGTTGTGAGCTACTTTGTAAGTGCTGGGAACCAACCTGGACCCTCTGGGAGAGCAGAAAGTGTGCTGAACTGCTGACCCATCCCTCCAGACGTCATTAATGAAAAAAAAAAAAAAAACAGCTCTGTGAGCCCAAGGCTGGCGGCCCCAGTTTTCACAGCCCAGGACTGTGCACTAGTGTGCTCCTTCCTTCTTCAATGCTCTGTAATCTGCGGCTGTGGATTATGGTCCCCAGCAGCACTGTGCACTCAACAGCTTCAGAGCTCAGAGACCGACCTTCCTGGGTGGGTAGTGCCAGGCAAACACTGACTTTGGGTCGGCTGTCCAGTGGTCCCGGAGCATGGCAAGAATCTCACTGGAAAGGTGGCACTCTCCCAAGCTTTTAGAGAAGTCCCATCTCACCTGCTGTGCTTTTTTGAGGCATTTCTCCACCCGGACCTTCCTACGGTTAGTCTCCAACCTCTCAAAGACAAGACAATAATAAATTGCAATGACACAGAAGCCCACGAGTGCCTCTTACTGATTTAATGTTTTCCATCCAAATACACACCCCAGAATGATGGGCTTCTTTTACCGAAGCTTGAAGTGGATACCTTTCACTCTCTGGCCTGGGTTCAGATTCTGGGTGTATTGCAAGCTTTGTGTGTCTGCTTTGATTGATTGGCAGTGAACAGCCAGCAGCAACAGTAATTATCCTCAGGATGTAATGCAGTTGAAGAGTCATTAGGACTCTTTAAATTTGGAAGACATCTACTGCCAGACAAAGGGGCTTTCTTCTGGCCCTGCCTGGAGGAGATGCACAATCAGGTCTCTGGGGTCTTCTTTTACTCAGCTGGGTCTCGTTTAGTTCTAGAAACTCCACTAAAGCAGTACATACCCCTAATTTTGCCCAGTGACAAAGATGAAGTGGAATTCTGCTGAAATGCTGGAACTTTATTTTTATCTTTTCTTCCATGTAGAACACAAGGATGCTAGAGCCCAAGTGGATGGGTTGGGCTTAATTGTAAGTAAAGCCAATGTGATTTACGGGGTGGAGATATTTCCTCCATCAGCGTCCCTGGATGCCTAACATTCCAGTATTGAATATGTAGCACCTTCATGGTGATATTAAGGAATTGTAATCTAATTTTAAATATTGAGTGGGAGGAGAAATTATTTGAACTGTAAGACTAGCTCAGAACCCGTGGACACAGCAGTCAGCACAGTGAGTGCTGAGGAAATGGGAGCTATTACTTCTACTAATAAAAATTGCTTGAACATTCATTAGACAAATCTTTGTTGAATATCTAGTTGGTATCAGGATACCAACAGGAGATAGAGATGAATTGCCATAATTCCTGCTCTCAAAAAGCTCAGGTGATCGGGGAAATCAAATACTTCTATAAATAATTAGAATTCCAGGCAATAAGTGCTATTCATAATAAAGGCATTGAGACCCAAGATTGGAGGAGTGTGCAGCTAGCTGTGCTTGGGCAAGGCAGGGTGCTGCACATAGAGAGTTGCAGAAGGAACACAGGGCTTTGCCAGGTAAAGAAGGGCAGGTGGGAGACAATGACAACGCAATGACAGAACAATGATCATTCCACTGTATTCAGAGCATAAATTTCATGGAGGATTGTGGGCAAACATGGGAAGAAATAATAACCTGAAGGACTGAGGACCCTGAGTAAGTGAAGAGACTTAAAGAAATAAAAGATCGGGGCTGGAGAGATGGCCTAGTGCTTGAGAGCACCGACCGCTCTTGCAGAGGACCTGGGTTCGATCCCCAGCACCCACATGGTGGCTGAGAACCGTCTGTAACTCCAGTTCCAGGAGAACTCCAGTTCCAGGGGAATCCGAGACCCTCTTCTGACCTCCGCTGCATTGCACGACACGGGTGCACAGACCTGCATGCAGACAGTACACTTATACACATACAGAAATAAATAAAATTAAATAAAAAAAATTAAAAAAAAAAGAAATAAAAGATCTTAGTTTGGAAATTGCCTCCATGGGTAAAGTGCTTGCCCTGTAGAGGATCAGAGTTTGGATCCGCAGCGTGCATGTAAAGGCCAAGTGGGCCATGATGCAACAAGAGGTAGAGACAGAGGACCCCAGGAGCAGGATCACTAACAAGACTAGGCAAATCAGTAGGCTCTGGCTTCAAGTGAGAAACTGCCTCAATATATAAGGAGAGAATGAGGGAGAAGCTTGGCCTCAAGCTCTCGCCTCCCTACGCATAGACCACATGAGCACACAGCCACCCACTCATGCAAACACAGACTCACTATGAAATACAAGACCAGGTACATGTTTTAAAGCAGGAACACAATATATTTCAAATGATGTCTTGACTAATTTCAAATGATGTCTTGACTAAAAGTGAAGGACACAGAGTGGCTAGCTGTGACCCATGGGTCAAATCTAGTTTGTCAAGGTTTTCTCTTTAAAGAGGAAGTTTGCTGGCCTGTGTAGCATATGGATGAAAACAGAGAGAAAACAGGGGAGAGGAGGGCTGTGCAGAGGTGGAGGAAGAGGTCCTGCACCCAGGCTTCTCAAACGTGGGTAACATACGGACCCTTCCTATCAAACTGGAGTTCTACTGCTATTTACATCATTTTATTCAAATGTTAAGCTGAATACTTATAGATTATCTTGCCAAATATCCTGTGTTCTTTTAATTATTTATACACCTCTAAAATCAAAACTAATTTTAAAATTAAATGCTAACAAAATCACAAGACCAAACTAGTCAGGGTAGCCCCTACCTGTAATCTCAACGATGGGAAGGTAAGAAAGGAGAATGTCAAGTTTGAGACCAACTTGGATTACTTAGTGGGACCTTGTCTCGAGAAAATAATCACAAGACCACTCCAATTCACATTAGTGAAACTACTGCAGTGTGACACACAATGTCTGCTGCTCTGGAGGCTGAGGCATAAGATTGCAAGTTTAAGGCCAACTGGCAACTTAGGGAGCTTCTGTGTCAAAATAAAAAAATTAAAAAGAGGGTTAAGCGTATTACTTCCTGTAGAGCACTTGCCTCCCTTACCCTAGGTTCACTGCCAGTGTTGTAAAACCAAAACCAACCAAACAAACAAATGCCTGTCTACTGCAGTGAGACTGTTGTTTCTGGTACACATGTCAGTCTTAGATATGAGTGCAGGTGTCTAACGACCATGTTATGGGAGGGGCTTAATTCCCTCCCAACTCTTCTTAAAAATATGTTATTTTTTAGTTATTATTATTATTGTGTGCGTGTGCATGTGCATGCATGTGTGTGCATATGCACGTGTGTGCGTGTGCATGTGTGCACACGTGTGTGTGTGTGTGTCTGAATTTATGTGCACCACATGCCACGAGCATGCAAGAGCCTGTGGAGGCTAGAGGACATTGTGGATCCTCTGGAACTGGAGTTATAAGAGGTTGTGAGCCACCTGATGTGGGTGTTGGGAACCACACCTGGGTCTTCTGCAGGAGCAGTAGGCTTTCTTATCTGTTGGGCCAGATATCCAGCCCTGCTCCCAATTTTCTTGAGTACAGATGCTTTCTAACTTTTATTCCCCTAGAACAGCAGTTAGAAAAATTTTCTGTGAAGGGCTAGATAATTTTTTAGGTTCTGTGATCACAATGTGTCAACTCTATCATCATAGCTTGAAAGCATAAGACAATATATAAAAGAATAGCCATGGTGAGATTGGAGAGAAGGCTCAGTGATTAAAAGCACTTGCTTCTCTTGTAGAGGACCCGGGTTTGGTTCCCAACATGTACATGGTGGCCAACATGCTGGTTACTCTAGATCCAGAGGACCTGAAGGACTCTTCTGGGCATTTCACATACATAGTGCACTTACATGCATGCAGGCAAAACCTTCATACACATAGAATAAAAAATAAAATCAAATAAAAAATGTAAATACCACCTCCTCCCCAAATAAGCATGGCATATTCCAATAAAACTTTATTGGCAAAAAAGAACGATGGCCTAGAACTGGCATTGAAGGCTGTAGATTGTAAATGATTTTTCTAGGTCATGAGATTCTCCAGTAGGAAAGTGGGCAATAGACCAGATTTCCAGTTTCACTGTGGACATCTGAGAGGATATATGTACTAAGCCAAGGGGGTCATTATAAAATGAGAAGTCAACCACTTAATTTTATTTATGAAGTTTATTTGAAAAAATAGACAATGAGGTGGAACTGATTAGTCCACAGAATAGTTTTACTGACCTTGGCTATAAAATAGGATGAGCTAGCCTCCTCCTTTAGCACCTGTATCCAAACCAGTTCACAGCAAGAATGCTCATATCACCAGTTTCCTGTGGTCTAAATTGTGGTTTCCACTTACAGTTCCTCAACCTGAGGAGGCTTGGGGAGGCTCACAGCTTATAATCACTTAGATCCTGATGGGATCCCAGGAAGCCTGGGGAATTGTAGATTTTTGTGCCTTAACTACCATGTGCACACTAACAAAACCTCAGTAACACTGATGCTACAGTTAATAATCTCTAAAACATAGTAAGCAAGGAAATGTGGGAATCATCTTTTAATTGCTCCCTAACTTTTCATCCACACTGTAAGGCATTTGGGATCATAGTTTTCATTCTCATTATGAGAGTCACCTCCACTTTTCTCTTATAGCCAAACGCACCAGAGAATTAACTTTATTACTGTTATGTTTATGTTAGTTAATTTTGTACAGCAGTGACAAAATACCTAACTTAAACAATTAAAGGGAAAAACTATTTATTTTGTCTCATGGTTTAGAGGATGTAGTCCAGAGGCTTAGAAAGAATGTCATAGGGGCAGGAGAATGTGGCAGAGGAGAGTCTTCACCTCTCATCAGACAGAAAGTAGAGAGCAGAAATACAGTAAGGGGCCAGGTGGAGATCTGGTGCTGCAAGAATATGCCCCCAGTGGCCAGCTTCCTCCAACACCCCAGTTTCCACAGGTCTACCATCTTCCATAAGTCTATGCAGTCTTTTGTCATTTATTTATTCTGTGTGTGCACACATGTGTATATGTACAAATGCATGCATTCATATCACAAAGTACATGTAGAGGTCAGAGGAAAACTTGCAGAGGTCGGTTCCCTCCTGTGCCATTTGGGTTCAGGGAATCAAACTTGGCAGTAAACACCTTTGCTTCCTGACCCATCTCTCTAACCCTGGGTAGACACATTTTGAATCCAACAGTGGGTTAATCTGTTTTAGTAGATAAGAGCCCTCAGGATGTATTCATCTCTTGAAATGTCCTCAGATACATCAGAGTCATGCCTCACTAATGCAGTCAAATTGAAAACCAATATTAGCTACTGAACGTCTTCATTTTACATTAAGAATATATTGTGAAAGAAAGGGCTAGAAAATAATTTGCATAAGGATCAGACTCATTCAATGAGATGTTACAAGGAAAGAAAATTTGCCATATGATTCCCCTTTCTTGGTTAAACTCTTCTTTCTAAGACAGAAATTAAAAAAAAAACACAAGCTCAAATCAAATACTGGTATGTATGTTTTAGCTTCTCATTGTTGTAAATGGATGGGTGACTTGATGAGCTAGGCAAGGGATTCTCCAGTGGGCTTTGGGTGTGTTTTTCCTGGTATCCTTAGACAAACTGCCTTCCATTATTCATGTTCCTATTTATATGTGCTGGGCCCCATGCAAAGCACTGCCAAACTAGAATTAAAGACAATAGGGGCCTTGCTCTCAAACGTGTAGTGCTGCTGTGGGTACCATGCAGAGTAGCTTTAATTAAATGCTTACTGTGTGCTCTACAAATGGTTTCTCTGAAAATAATGAGAATCCTATTTTCTTTTTTTTTTTTTTTTTTTTTTTTTTTTCGGTCTTTTGAGACAGGGTCTCCCTTTACTGCCCCAGCAGAGAGCTGTCCTGGAGATATCACCTCATGTAGACCAGTCGCAAGAATTATATTCTCTTCTAATCTTCTCTTCTTTCTTGCTTCTTTCTTCTTCTTCTTCTTCTTCTTTTCTTCTTCTCCTCCTCCTCCTGCCTCTCTCTCCTCCTCTCCTCCTTCTTCTTCTTCGTTCTTGGTCTTTTTGAGACAGGGTCTTCCTGTAGTCCCAGCTGTCCTGGAACTCATTCTGTAGACCAGGCTGGCCTTGAACTCACAAAGATCCGCCTGCCTCTGCCTCCCAAGTGCTAGGATTAAAGGCGTGTGCCGCCACGCCCAGCTCTTATTCTTATTCTTAATATTATTCTTATTTTACTTAGTAGATCCAAACACTGAGACTAGCAGAGATAATTTGCCCCAATGATCAACAGCTGTTATGTGACAGAATTGGATTTTTTGCTGTTTTCCACTCTCTGAACGTGTAGATTATTACAGAAGATGAGTATGTCAGCCTACAAATTCCACAACCTTCTGTGTTGCTACACAGTAGTGAGAGCCCCAGGGAAGGTTCTAGGGACTGGAGGGTGTCACCACTCTTGTGGAGAGGGCTGATTTTATGCACAATATTAGAGAAGACATGTATTACAGCACATATCTATTAGTGAGTCACAAGTCAAGCCCCCAGTTTCTGAATTTAGTGGTGTGCCTTGCTGATGTTCTTGTTTAAAATTAATCTGCATTATTTGGGGGGAGATAAAAAGCAATCAGTCAGGCTTTACTTCTAGTATATTCATGGATTTTTCCTTATTTTTTTTTTTACCTCTTTCAAATCCTTTTTGAAACATCATCTTTACAGAAGCACCCGACCCTTATTCAGCTGCAGACTATACCCTTCTCCTTGGTGCAGAGCTGCTTTACTCCACCCTTTTATTTGTTGCACAACTGCTCTCACCTTCAAACATATGGTGCCATATAGCTTATGAATCCATGTTTATTGTCCATTTTATTATCACTTGACAGCTCCCTTTAGGATGTAAAGTCAACAAGAAGAGGGGTTTGTGTCTTGTAAACTGATGCATTCTAAATTCCTATGAAGAATGCTTTGTACATAGTATTGCTTGGTATGTGTTGGTGGATGAGTGGATCTTGGAAAACAAGCTATTGGGCTGAATGGCTTTGGAGGTCCATTCTGAGCCTGTGTTTCTGCTTCGATGACCGAGAAAAGTATCTTTCCCCTTAGGACTTAGGGTGTTAGATGGGAAACCTCCCTTGCCTGGATGCCTGGCTGAGGTCTCCCTGGGTTAAGGTTACATGTTGAAGAACCTTCTGACTTTACTATCCTCTGCTCATTTTTACTCCAGTCTTCTGTTTTCCTGACATGGGCAGTTAAAGAAAAAAAAATGGTGAGTTCAGGAAATATTCCCTAGATCTCAATGGCAGGCAGAACAAAGTCTGTGATCTGAGTTGGAAATATTTCTTTAAAATTTCATGGGAGTGTCTTTGAATTTGAATTAATATAATTATAAAATTTACAGGCAACCAGTGTGCTTTTTATAAAGCTTCCATAACAGATATGTCAAATGTCTAGTTTTGGAAGTGCTTTATAATTCAGTTGCATTTTCCTCTGGGTTAAATATTGAAGTCTGAGAGTTGGGAGAAAATGAACAACACATTTCATGATGTGCCTTTTAGAATGCAGGAGCAACACCATCTACAAAACAGGCTCCTTGCACCCCCCCAACTTCATTATGTTGAGCCCTAAGTCCTTATTCAGCTGAAGAATACCCCGTCTTTAAAGATGTGAAACTGATTTCCAAATTCCTTCTTGAGCATGTTTCATTCACTACCGGACCTCATTTCTATGTGCATTCCAAGGATGGAAGAAATGAAGGCACCGATGTTCATTACCAGGTAAAGCATAGTAATCAAACCAGAAACTCTGGTTTCACAGTTGTTGCCAAAGAACAAATGCAGTGATATTTGTTTGGTCATTTGTTTCTTTTCAAATGCCTTTCTCCTCAGCTTTTAAAGTCAGAGAAATATGAGATAAGTTTTCTTTTTTGGACATGGTCTCTTGTAGACCCTGCACACCTAGACCTCACTTTGTAGACCAGGCCGGCCTCAGTCTCACAGAGAGAGCACCCCACATGCCTAGAACTCACTTTGTAGACCAGGCTGGCCTCAGTCTCACAGAGAGAGCTGCTTGCTTCTGCTAGGATTATGTGAGATAATTTTTTGATTATACTTCTAACATAACCCACTTTCTCTACCTATCATTTGATAATTGAGGCTTATCAATGTTATAATTATTTTTATTTTTTCAAATAAGAACTCATGTACCCCAGGGTGGCCTTGAACGCCTGATCCTCTTGTCTTGGCTCCTGAGTGGTAGGAATAAGAACTACCATTCTCAGCCTTCCCTAGGTATTTCTTTTTAAAATATTTATTTATTTTTAGTTTATGTGTATGAGTGCTTTGCCTGTAAGTGTACCTATGTTGTGCAGTGCTGAGGAAGGCCAGAGGCTGGTGTCAGATGCCCTAGAACTGGAGTTAAGTATGGTAGCTACCATATGGGTACTGGGAACCAAACGTGGGTCCTCTGCAAAGAGCAGCCAGTGCTCTTAACTACTGAGGTATCTCTCCAACTCCCCTCCCCAAGTCTTTCCTGAATCCATTCATTTTCCTCCATCTTTATCACCTTTGCCCTACTTAAAGTACACAGTGTTCTTCTGAGTAAGATATATCAAGAGAATTATTGTTTAAAAAAGACAAAAAAAAATCAGAAGCAAAGTGTCCCATGTATTGAAGGGTTAATCCCCAAACACAAGCAGTATTCACTACTAGTATAGGTCTGAGGATGTGAATGGATGATGCAGGTGCTATCCTCATCAATGGACTAATAATATATCAGTGGGTTCAGAATGTGATAGATGTGATAGACTGTGGTTGATAGAGTCTGGTTAGAAGAAGTAAGACGACCTTTGAAGCATGTCTTGTCCTGACCCCTTCGTGTCTGCCCCTGTTTGTGTTTCCCAACCTCCCTGAGGCGGGAAACATTGCTCCTCACCTTGATGTCTATCTCTCCATTGGCTCAGAAACTATGGAGTCCAGTGAGCACAGACTGAATCCTCTGACATCATGGTCCAGAATAAATCTTCCCTTTTTAAAGTTGTTTTCTAAGATATTCATCATAGTGATGGAAAGACTCATCCCAGTAACATCCAAGGCTTAAACAAGAATGTATCTGTTTTAAAACTGCAAGTCCTACCTCCCATCACCCTGACCACATAAGGACTGTTGCTCACCCTACCTACATACTTATGCTTCATCGGCTTCTTTTAGTCCTCCTGATCTCCTTACACAAGATCGACCAACCTCTTTCCCTGCCTCGTGGCCCTTGTACAAGCTATTTCTACCCAGTTGCATTTCCAAGCTGCTTGGCAAATTCCTTCTCCAGACATTGACTTGGATGTCATATTCTTTATTTTATATTTTTAATTTTTATTGAATTTTTGTGATTTTCATACAATATAATTTGATAGTATTTAGATCTCCTCTCCTATCAGCATCTCCTCTTCCTGCCCCCTGCCCAATTTAATATACACTTTTGTGTGTGTGTATGTGTGTGTATTTAAATGGTTGATCTGTAGAGTCTGATTTATGTTCCCAAAGGTCCTTCAGTATGGGTCCGTCCACTGGATCCTGGTTAACCTACCAAGAGTCCCAGCCCTATAAGAGACTGTCTCCCCCCTGCCCAGCAGCCATCAGTTGTCAAAGGTTGGGTTGGGGTTTCTTACCCATTTCCCCACGTGTAGGCTGGGATTTTGACTGGTTGGAGCTTGCATGGGACTTGTGCGTTCTGTCACCATCGCTGTGAGTTCACATGTGAAACTGACCAGCTGTCTTGAAGACTCTGCTTCCTTGTGGTCATCCACCCTCTCTGGCTCTGACAATCTTTCAGCCCCCTCTTCTGCAGTGATTCCTGAGCCTCGGGAAGCAGAAATTTGAAATAGGCTTCCTATTCAGGGATGAGCACTCTGCAGTCTTGTTCTCTGCACATTGGCCAGCTGTGGGGTTTTGTGTTAATCACCATCTGCTGCATGAGGAAACTTCTCTGATGGGAGTTGAGAGATGTATTCTTTGGATGTTGCACTGAAGATGTGCTGCTTAGGGCTAAGCCTCTCACAGACACTTGTTCCCTTCATTTGACCAGTTATATAACTATAATAGTCTCAATATGTTGCAAAAAGAAGCTTCTTTGATGAGCGGTAAGAGGTATACTTGTCTGTATGTATGAGGATGCATATTGAGAATACAGTAAGAAATTATGTTGGTCTAGGAATGAGGCAAAAGTAGGTTTTCTATGACCTCTCCAACCATGTGTATTTGTTTGACTATGGTTTATAGAACCACAGATAAATTCCCTCCCATTGAGCTGGCTTTATGTTCAATTAGACAGCCATTGATTACCCCTAAGATAAAAGGACTACCACTGCACCCATAGCAATAGTTTTCTGGTCCAGTCATTGTTGTTTATTAAGTTTTCTAGCTAGGAAAGACCATTGATTTGTCTTCTCCCCTGACACCTTGCATAGTATTCTCTGCTTCCATGAGAGCTAGTCTTCAAGGAGGAAGCTTTCAGGTCAGTCCAGCTCCATTGCTCCAAATCTGTATCAGAAGTATGTCCTGTCCTCAGCAATAGGGGCTTACATTCAAAAATTCTGGTAGGCAATGTTTTTGTTCTATAATCTTCTGCTATAGATATGCACTCATTTATCTGTCGTGTATTTATTTTTCAGTAGAGCTTTGAGCTAATATGCTTCCCTCTGGCTTTTCACATCATCTAAGCGTTATTTATTTCTCCTCTCATTCTCCCTATATACTGTCCCTACTTGCTCCCCAGTTAAAGTATTCCCCTTCTCCTTATTTCTCCCGTGGTTAACATACCTGTTTCCTACTATCCCCCTCTCTCTAGCTCCTTCTTACCCTTTACAGCCATGGTTCCTTTCCATTTTTCTGGCTCTTGTGGTTGCATCAGACTATATATTCACATCTAAGTATTTGGAGTTAAGATCCACAAATGAGAGAGAACATAGGTTGCTTGCTTTTCTGAGTCAGTGTTAGATGTATATCTTTAAAAGCCTTTCAGGATCCTGTTCACACCTTCAAGTTCTTTCTTGACCTCACTCTTACCTCTCATTGGACTCTTTGTCATTATACCACTCTCAATTTGTATTGTATTTTGTCAAGTAATTATAGATGCAAAATAGGAATGCTTCATTAGAATTCTACATGGAAGCCATGTTTTTTACACAACTGTTTAAAGCCTGGAAAGTATTAAGCACTCTGAAATGTATGCCTGATAAATACACTTCTTATATATTTTCAGTTTCCCTTGTAAGAGCTTTGTTTTCCTTCCCTTCCTAAATTTTTTCCTTTCTGTCTCTCTTCTATTCCTTCATCCCTTGTTTTTTTCTTTAGATAAATGATGTATCAGGCATTGAACTGGTAAGGACAGATACTACACTTGATCTTTGTCAAAAGGCTGAAAAGTGATCATCCTTTCTCTGGAAAACTCTTGGAATTATTTGTCAATTCTCTCTCTCTCTCTCTCTCTCTCTCTCTCTCTCTCTCTCTCTCTCTCATTATATAGCCCTGTCTGGCCTGTAACTCACCATGAAGAACAGGCTAGCCTCAAACTGATAAAGATCCACCTGGTTCTGTCTTCCATGTGCTGAGATTAAAGGTATGTGCTACCACGGCTGGATTACAAAGTGTTTTTATGATATATGCATGTATGGTATATTGTATATTCATGTTAATATATGTATCCACATTTTCATGCATATATGAATATAATATACAATGTACCACACACATATACCAGGTACGTGCATGCCTGCAGTGACTTAGGGGACAATCACTCTCTACCTTATTTGCTGAGACAGGGTCTCTCATTGGATTCAGAACTATGGGTTCAGCTAAGTGGTCAGCCAGTGAGCTCTGGGAGCCTCTTGTGTCCACTTCCCCAGCACTGGGTTTTCTTACAGCATTCAAGCCTACTTCTTACTTCTGACAGGCACTTTACAAGCTGAGCCCTCTCCTCAGTCCTATTTTTTTATGATTTCCAGGTCAACGATTCCTGATTTGTCAAAATTATTCTTTCTTCATCTTCTTTCTTCATGGCCTTTGAGCCTCCAGGTTCATTTTCCCTTCCTTCTACTTGATTAATGCTCTGGATCTGCGCTTTCCTGAAGAGTCTGCCCTGTTGCAACTTTGTAACTTTTCTCAATGCTAACTTTTCTGTCTGATCTGACCTTCTTCCACTCGTAGCAGATATTCCGTGGATACCTTTGCCACCTTGTCCCCTTAGCTAACCATCCTTCATGGCCTGGTTAGGTCTTTCCTTATATACAATACCTTCCTTCTTGCTCTAAAGAGTTAACTTATGTCTTGGTCCTACAACTGCCTTTTAAGTCGACCTCCATGATTTGCATGTAAGCCCCCCCCTTCCAGTGAGCTCTAGCTCCACACAGCAGTGTCTGACCCATGTGTCTGTTTCTCAGAAGATTTCTATTTTGGAAGAAAAGGCCATAGGTAATTAGTCTGGGTCTCTCGACTGTCTCATCCCCTTGACAAATAAAGAAATTCTCTTGTTCAAAAACTAGAATAAATAAATGGGAAAAAGGGCAAAGAGATGAACAAATTAAAAAAAAAAAACCAGGGTCATGTACATACAGATTTCCACTCTGTTATATAATGCCAATGGAATTTTTTTCTTAAAACCAGAAGAAAAAGGAGGGAAGCAAATGGAAAAATAAATTCAATGTAAATTAGAGGGTGCTTGAGGAAAATTCCATTGTATGGACTTTGTCGCCATGAAATGTGACTTTGAAGGGTGCTGAGTGTGGAGGCTTAAAAACTCATTGCGGAACATAGTATCTAAAGTCATACTGTAATGGTATTTGGAAGCGGGGCCCTGGAGAGGTGATTAGGGCTCCTTGAGGTCACAAGATGCTTCATCAACCCAGTAAGCACATTAAAAGAAGAGGCAAGACTCAGGTTAGTGAGCTTGCTGCCTTGCCTCAAGGCCCGGTAGCAGCACCAGGCTTCACCAGATGGTGAACAGAGGTAGCACCATGCTTTCAGCTCCACAACATCCAGAATGACAATCTAAATAAACTCTGTTCTATAAAGCAGCCAGTCTGTGGGGTTCAGTTATAGCAACAGAAAATGGACTAAGACAAAGGGTTTGGTGACTGAGATAGGACTCAGAATTACCTTAATGAGAGTCCCTTAAAAATGTCTTATGTAGGCTCAGTCCATAAATTGTTTTTCGTGGAAGCCAGTAGCCTCATATGAGTCTGGGTGTACTGTCACACATTTGTAATCCAGGAACTGGTGAGGCAGAAATGGGTGGATACCTGGGGTTCAGTGACCAGCTAGCCTACCCTGCTCCACAAGCTCCAAGTCTTGTAAAAGACCCTGTCAAAACAAAACAAAACAAACAAAGCAAAACAAATGTGGATGGTGCCTGAGCAATGATAATCTAAGCTGACCCCTGGCCTCTACAATCATAAGCACACACATGTACTGACATGCACATATGTGTACATATATGCACATATACATATACTTGCAAAATGTTTTTTAAATATTTGTATATATTATTTTTATTAGTAATTTTTATGAATTTTTGTGCATTTCATATATAACTTCTCAATCAGTCTTAGTCACCTTTGTCCCTTCTCTACTGGCACCTTCCCACAGCGCCTCCGGAGTTCATACACTCTGTCATTTGGGTTAGGGTCTATTGTGCCAAATATACTCTCCCTGGCCATTCCTCGGTACCAGTTTATCCTCTGAGTTCTAGTCGGCCTGTCCAGAGTCCCTCTTTTAAAGAAGTCAGTTCTGCCGGGTGTGGTGGCACATGCCTTTAATCCTAGCACTTGGGAGGCAGAGGCAGGCGGATCTTTGTGAGTTCAAGGCCAGCCTGGTCTACAGAGTGAGTTCCAGGACAGCTGGGACTACAAGGAGACCCTGTCTTGAAAAGACCAAAATAAATAAATAAATAAATAAATAAATAAATAAATAATAAAGAAGTCAGTTCTTCCACACCCAACTGTAATCAGATGCCAATATTTCTTCAGCTAAGATTGGGTTCTGCTACCCATTTCTACAATTCCACTCTGGGATTTTGTCTGGCTGAGCTTGCATGGATTTTGTGCAGGGTCCCATGAGTTTGTAGGATTCACTTCCATGTGGTCTTGTGCAGGGTCCCATGAGTTTGTAGGACTCACTTCCACGTGGTCTTGCGCAGGTTCCCATGAGTTTGTAGGACTCACTTCCAAGTGGTCTTGTGCCACCTGCCTGGCTCTTACGATCTTTTGGCCCCCTCTTTTGCAGTGTTCCCTGAGCCCTGGGCTAAGGTAACATCTTACTAGCTGCAAAATAGGTATTCTTATATTTACAAGCAAATATCCCAGACACCACTCTAAAAAGAAGCTTCTTTTGCACCAGATGAAGAATGGCACAGAGCTCCACAACTGGACACACAGATATCATCTCATGCCTGAGCAGCACATCTACAATACAACCTCTATACCTAAGGCCCACACAATATAGAACAAGGAGCCAAAAGGACATTAATTAACCTCTTAACTCCCCTGTGCAACAGGAGGCCAGGAACTCAAAAGGGCTTGAATGGCCAAACTGTGGAGATTAGGATCTATAGAGTATGGGTCCACGGACAGGTCACCTATATTCAGCTTATCTATTATTTTTCTTTTATGTGTATGAGTGTACTGCCTTCATTTCTGTAAGTGCACCTATGTCATGCAATGCTTATGGAGACCAGAAGAGGGTGTTAGAGCCCCTTGAACTGGAGTTATGGATAGTTGTTAGTCACCATATAGTTTCTGGGAAGTGAACACAGGTTCTCTGTAAGAGCAGCCAGTGCTCTTAACTGCTGAGCCATCTTTCCAGCCCCACAGAATGTTATGTAATTAACCAGGGAAGGATCAAGCACATTTGAGTCATCAAAGGCCTACTAGACACAGAACGAACAGCCCTGTGCATATACTCTAGCTAGAGAACAGGGTAATGGATGGATGGTGTGGCTGTGAACTGGGAAGGAAGAGATTATGCAATAGAGGGAAGAATTCAGAGCTGCTCATGAGAACCAGTGAAGGGCTTCCCATGGGTCATGCATGTAAGCATGGGGCTCCTTGGCTTGATCAGCAGCAGATCCCATGGAGTTGAAGAAGTTACGGTGATAAGTGGGAGTTCAGAAGTGAAAGAGGCCCAGGGAGGCTCAGCATCCAAAACCATCCCTTTACTGCATTTGAAGAAATGAGTTAAAAATATGGGACATTGCCAGGTATGGTGGCACATGCCTTTAATCCCAGCACTTAGGAGGCAGAGGCAGGCAGACCTCTATGAGTTCAAGGCCAGCCTGGTCTACAGAGTGAGTTCCAGGCCAGCTGGGGCTACAGTGAGACCCTGTCTGAAAAAGACCAAAAAAAATGGGATATGAAACACATAATCTAGTTATAAGGTTTATTAAGCCTTTTTTATCTGTTTATTAAACTCAAACCCAGGTACTGTTCAAGGACTAAAACCCACAGTATTCTGGCTGCAGGTCTTTTCTAGGCAGGGCATCCCTGAGCAGGTTACAAGTGACAGTCTAAGCTTCCAGCTGGGCCTTTCTCAGAAGTGACATGGAGAAGTCTTTCCATCCTCTTATTGGTACTATTCAAACACAGATTTCCTTGATTTTATTTGGAATACTGGGGAATAGAAAGAGAATAAGGAGACACCTGCAAAAGAATAGTGGAGGTGTACCATGCACGTGTTCAAGCTTGTTAGGTAATTCCATTGGAATTTTTTTTTTAGGGGAGGGAGCAAAAGAGGGATTAACAATACACATAAATTTGATGTAGATGAAAGAGGATTTGAGAAAATTCACATTATGGGGGCTGAAGAGATGGCCCAGCAGTTAAGAACGTCGACTGCTCTTAGAGAGGACCCGGGTTCGAGCCCCAGCACCCACATGGCAGCTGAGAACCACCTTTAGCTCCAGTTCCAGGGGAATCTGAAACCCTCTTCTGACCTCCGCAGCATTGCACGACAGGGGTGCACAAACTTGCATGCAGACAGTACATTCATACACATAAAAAAAAAAAAACATTTAAAAAGAAGAGAGAAAATTCATATTAGAATGGCTTTGTGCCCACAAAATATGGCTTTGAAGGAGTTTCATAAGACTATAAAACATGACTCAGGCAGGTACTGGTGTGCGGGCTAGGTCAGAGGGTTTGGGTCAGTGCCTCTGCACCAGACCAGACGATCGGTAGGTGGGTTTGAAGTCACTCAGGCAGGTACTGGGCATGGGCTAGGTCAGGCACACACACACACACACAC
>VZQC01013512.1:661601-919110 GCA_009823505.1 Rhizomys pruinosus
TTTTTTTTTCATTTTTTAGCTATAAGTGATGATCCATGAATACAAGCATCCTTCATATGAAACCAATTTGCAGGCTGTTGTGCCCAAACCCCCACAGCCCCACCATCCAGCGGGGGGTGAGGGGTTGTATGTTCAATCAAGTTGATCAAATGAGTGTCCAGACTACATTGCTGTAGTTTCACCATTCACGAAATCTCACGTGTTTTTATAGATAAAGAATAGCCAGCACAATCTGGTGAAGGAGATGTTGTGAGCAAAGCCAACCAGCAGGATTTTCCCAAAGGGCTCCAATGTGTGAGGTCTGGCAGTACGAGACACTCAGTGCGTTGCAAAGATCTAAGATGCCATCAGACCATTGAGTGATATAGAAATGATGGGCTCATCCAGTGAGCAATCACATCCGAAACATGATGGCCCTGGGGACAATGACAGGACAAAGGAGGAGACCTGGAGAAGAGTAGGGTCAGCGGCAAGAGGAAGATGATGTCACAACAAAGAAAGGTGCAGAAGGGGAAGCCAACTTGCACCCTGTGGGAGGGCCGCACCTCCATGATGGGATGACTTCTGAAGCTGCAGAAAGCTGGGGGTGGGGACCACACTGACCATGTTGGAATCACAGAAGTCCAAACTCCACCTTCTTCGTTTGGACAGTACACCAGTATCTTCACTTCCTCAACTGTACGTTTGGAAAATCAGTTCTGTGCATGTGTGTGTGTGCGCGCAAGTGCGCGCGCGCGCGTGTGTGTGTGTGTGTGTGTGTGTGTGTGTGTGTGTGTCTAAGTTTGTGTGCGTGCTAAACCTGGAGCTTCCCAGTTTTGCAAGACCGGCTGGCTACAAGCTTTTAGGCACTGGGGATACCGGCTCAGATCCTCATGCTTGGGAGACAAGTGTGCTTCTGACTGAGCATCTTCTTACCTAGAGAATTTAGTCTTATGTTATGTCAGCTACTACAATAGCTGAAATGGATGGATGATAGTAATCTTTGACAGTGCGAGAGCGTCTGTATTGATGTTGAATTCATAATTTTCTGTTATTGTGATGAAAAGAAGTGCATTTAGTTCACAGTTCCGGACCTTCAGCATTATGGTGCCAGCATCAGCTGTGCTCTGCTGAGGGTATCATAGAAACTGGTGACATGGCTGGAGCCCTGGGAGAGGCAGTAGTCAGTCATAGCAGGACAAGAAGACTGGAGAGGGGTTTAGTCTTCTATGAGAACAGCTCATGAGAACTTCCCAGGTCCATGAGAACTACGTCAGCTCCTACTGAGAACAGCACCTCCATGACCACCCACTATGATCCATCTCTTCAAGCTCCCACCACTATACTCAGAACCAAAATGCCCAACTGTAAACCTTTAGGTGACACCTTCAGTCCTTTCAGTCCTTCTCTCACCCACTCATGGAGGTATCCTCAATGCTTGTGTTGTTTTCTCCAACCTCTGCACTTCCATTAGCAACATTAATGGCTGCAAAAGTGTTAAATGCCTCCTCCTGCACTGCGTTACTGTGCCCTTGGCAAGGGGGTGCTAATAGCTCACTCACTCACCACCTAACAACTCTGGCATTTCAACTTCCTCATATGTGTGAGTTGAGCTCATGACTGCACAACATTTCACAATGGTTTCATCAAGGGTAAGCACTGGAGGTGTAAGTGACAAAGCACTGGGATTTTAAAACATTTGCATGTGCACTGATTTCTAAACCAGCCTGTGAGTGGCATAGCATGAGTTAATATCTCTACAGAGTGTTCACAAATAGCTTCATTCTGTTTTATTTATTTCTTTGTTATTACTCTAGCCACCCCTCCCAAGAGACTACATTTAGGAAAACGTATTGATGATGACTTAGGTCAGCTTTCAAGGACCCAAGAGGGCAATGCCTGTTGACTGTTTTGTTCAAGGAATGGTCTCCAAACAGAGGGTGTAAGAGAGATAAGAAAAGACAGAAGGAAACCAATCAAAGTGTGATCTCCACTATAGAATCACTTCAATTTGATACCCCAGGAAGCCTGGTCCACCTTGAGGCTTTTTTCTCTCAGATCAATCTGACTTCCCACAGTGGTGGTAGGGAGTTACCTTCAAAGCAAGTAGCTAGGGAAACAACCAGTGCTCAGAGTAAAACAGGAAGAAGTGGAGAAGCAGTGGAGTGGGACTGTGTTCTACAGCATCTGCTAAACCAAGGAGAGAAGAGAGACTGGAAAAACAGGGTGTGAGGAGTGTCCTCTGAGCAAGCAGCATGGAAGCTGTAGCCAGGTGGTAAGTAAGAGTGAGGACCAGGGGATTTGGAGGAGAAGTGAGGGGCTGTGGTGACACTGACAAGATGAACAGCACGGGCAAGAGCACCAGTAGAGTAATGGTGGAGTAACGGGTGCTAACCTTTCCTTCGTTCAGAGTGTCTTGGCTTCCTGATCCCAAGATTTAGGGGGGAGATTCAATAATGTTACAGTGAATCAACAGTAAGACAGGCAAAGGGTTTTGTGCTTTTAGGAATGTGTGCGTGTGTGTGTGTGTGTGTGTGTGTGTGTGTGTGTGTGTCATAGACAATACCATGGGTATGTCTTATCCCCTCAGAACTGCTGGTATTTCATTTCCTATTTCTTAATGTCTGCGCAGATCATAATGATCTAATTTAGGAGGTTGAATGGAGGTTCATGTAGCTGGAAACTTTACAAATGCCTACGAAGCCAAGTCCCTGTCTGAAGGATGGAGGTCTTTTATTCTTGCTGCTGCAACATCGTCTACCCACATAGATATGATGTCTGACATGTTATAGTCTACTGAGTTATGACAGTGCAAATCCAATAAAGTAAACAGGGTGTTAGTCAGATTTTCCCCAAGGAGGGGTAAATAGAGGAATTGTTTATTTGGTCTCTGATCCCTCAGGGTGTTTATGTCTACCCTGGAAAATGGACAGTCAGCTCCAGGAGGCAAAGAAGGAAAATACCTAGAGGTGGTCTCTTTTCACTTCCCTCCTCTGTTCCACCCCAGCTCCTGGCCTATTGGATGGCACTTCTTATGCTCAGGATGGTTCTGTCCTTCCCTGACCCTCTGTCATTCACAGACACATCCAGAGGTATTCTTTGTTAATCTCCTAGTAACTTCTCAGTTGATGGTTAATCTTGACTGTCAACTGAAAGTTGACAAATAACCAAGTAACTGAGGAGTTTCCATCACAGACTTTTCCAGCATGACTGAGATCAAAAGAAGCAAATAGCTAGCTGTGGTGTGTGGTGCATGCTTGTGATCCTGCACTTGTGTGGTGCATGCATGTGATCCTGCCCTTGTGTGGTGCATGCCCATAATCCCTGTACTTGGGATGCTGAGACAGAAGGATTGTCACAAGTTCAAGACCAATGTGGTCTACACTGTAAGTTCTAGGCAAACCAGGGCTATAGAGCTCCAGAGCAAGACTTGGTTTCACATATACATGCATGTATACACACACACACACACACACACACACACATACACACACACACTTGCACACACACAAATCCAATGTGTTAAATACCTGCTAAAATTCATGGTACTATAAATAATTAACCCTGTGAATAATTTCCTCAGTATCTTTGCATGAGATTTAAAATTCGTTATTTATTATTTTTATTCTATGTTTATGAATGTATTGCCTGCATATGTGTAAGGACATATGTGTTGTGCAGTGCCTGGGGAGGTCAGAAGAAGGCATTGGATCCCCTGGAACTGGAGTTATGAATGGTTGTTAGCAGCTATGTGGGTGCTGGGAATCTAACCCAGGTCCTCTGCAAAAGTAGCCAGTGATTTTAACCACCAATCCATCTCTCCAGACCCACCCATGAGATTTTTTGACAAGTCTTATTTAACTCAGCTGGAACAAAAAAGTCAAGTGGGTAGGGAGAAGTGCCTGTATTTGATTGCAGGTGGTACTTGATAAATATTTACTGGACAGTAAATAAATGTTCTTTTGAATCTCATCTCTTACCAGCCACTATGGAGAAATGCTGTAAATGAGAAGACACAAAGAGGAAAATACAGGACAATGAACACAGGGTGACAGGACGAGATAAGCTTAGAGTTACAGATTTTAAAATGAGATAAGAGAATTTCCTTTAAAGATGGCGAATTGAGGCCAGACATATACCATAAGAATGTGAAAAAGCCCATCCTATATTTTAAAAGAATTCATCTATCATAATGCTAGAAAACTAGAAAGGCAGGCAGCTGGAGAAGGGCATTTTGAGGAAATCCAGAATATAGAAGCAGATGGAATCTGATGAAGAAAACAGATTATGGCAAGTTATAGCCCAAAATGTCATCAGAAGAAGGAGCTGTCCCCAAAGAGTTCCTTAAGAGCTCTTGCTCCATGAAGGACTGGAAACTGACAGTATCAAGGTGATTAATGCATCATTCGCTGGCTGAATCCTTCAGTCTGTTTTGCTGGCTGCATCTTTCCACACATTCCCTCCTAATGTGCCCATTCTCATTGGTCTTCATGCCCCTTTATGTGATGTTCCTACCTTACTCTTCATTCAAGAAGAATCTACTTCTAGATCATTTTCTGATTGGCTTTTCCTTGCCATTAAAATCTTAGCTCAACCTTCACCTACTCAAAGAAGTCTTTTTCTACTGCAATATCTAAATTAGGTGCCAAGTGCTGCCCGTCCCGTGAACACACAACCCTGACTCCTTTCCTTCACGGTGTGTGCCAGACTCTGCAACTCTCTAACTCACTCCTTCATTTATTATTATATTAGCCCCACAATCATATCTCCCTTGTATGCCATAGTAGTCAACAAAATCTAGAACATCAGCACAAGCTTGTGCTTGTATTAGTTATCTTTCACTGCACAGCAAACAATTCCAAATATAGTGACTTTAAACAACTGCCTAGCTGAGTGAACTCAGCTGAACTCTGTGGGGTTTTCTGAAGCATTCGCAGGCTCCTGGTGAGTGTTATCAGTTATATAATCTAGCAAAAGTCCTTCACATGTCTAGTATCCAGCAGCCTGTTGAAACAGCAGAGGCAGTTTGGACCATGTAATTTGGTTATGCAAAGTAGAGCTTGTGGAAGTTCTGAAATATATAGCAGACTCCTAATGAAGAAATATTTTGCTTAAGAAGGGATGCATCAATCGTAAGCCCTCCCCTTTTCTAATTTAGTGTTTAAGGCCCTCCTGCCCCTTCCCCACAGCTCTTAAATGAAGTTCTTTTTGTTTGTTTGTTTTGGTTTTTGTGTTTTTTTTTTTGTCTTTTCAAGACAGGGTCTCCCTGTAGTCCCAGATGTCCTGGAACTCACTCTGTAGACCAGGCTGGCCTTGAACTCACAAAGATCCGCCTGCCTCTGCCTCCCAAGTGCTAGGATTAAAGGCGTGTGCCACCATGCCTGATTTAAATGAAGTTTTTAATCCTGACAACCTAGCTGCCAACACAGTCATCAAGGAAAACTGTCTTTGTGAACAGATAGAATGAATGCAAAGGAAACATCAGTTTAGAGCTTTGGCCTGTATTCATAAAAGATCAGTTAACAAGCATGAAGAGAAGAACTCATACATGAGAACCCTTAAGACTAACAAATAAGATCATTGTGGTTTTAGGAAATAAAGATCATCCAGGAAACCAAACAATTAAAAAGATTAATGAATGACTTCAATAGTGCACAAGATCAGGCTACGATCATAAATGTGGTGTGAGTGGCAAATAAAAAAGTAAACCTGGTGATTAAAAGTATTTTTGCCACTAGAAATAAAACTCAGCAGACAGACTGCAAAAGGGAATGACTACAGTTAATGACCATGCCAGTAATGTGCGGGTGAAGGAATCATGCAGACCTGAACCGGAGAGTGTGAGAGAAATGCTAAGTAGCACTCAAGCCTACCAGTTACTTTACTGTGTTTCTAATGCCAGAGAATGAAGTGCACAGGGGGGAGCAAATTTCAATGATCTATTAGAAGATAATTGCCCTGAGACAAAGGCAAAGGACTTGGTTTGAAACAAGTCTCGAAGAGGAATCATGCACATTTTAAAAATCCCATGTCTACAAAAAATTCTGAACTTCATGGAAAAAGAAGAAACATTATAAGCTTCCAGTGTGAGGAGAGGGTTCTCTTTCAGTAATAAGGGAGTCAGACTGAATTCTCATCAGGACCCTGGATGCTAGCAGACACAATGTCTTCAAATCTCTGAGAATGTATAATTTTAATTCTAGGGTCCTATACTCAGTCAAACTCTAAAAGAATAATTAAGGCTTATTCCAAATTGTGAGACTGGGGTTTACCATTTAAAGACTTCAGTAAAACAAGGCCAGCAGAGGAACGAGCCCAAGGAGATGCTCCAGTAAGACAGAACAGGAAATGCCAGAAACTGGTAATTGGGAACTGCACAGAAGATGAAGTAGAAAAGATTCCCAGAGTTCAGAATACTGGGCTGGAGAGAGGCTCTGTGGTTAGAGCACCAGCTGCTTTCCAGAGGACCCGGGTTCAGTTCCCAGTACCCACATGGCAGCTAACAACTGTCCACAACTTCAGTTCCAGGGGATTTGACGCCATCTTCTGGTTTCTGTGGGCATTCCATGACACAGGTATGCTTACATACATGCTTGCAAAACACTCAGACACATAATATGAAAAAAAAATTAGGGGCTGAAGAGATGGCTCAGCAGTTAAGAGCACCAGCTGCTCTTACAGAGGACTGGGTTTGGATCCCAGCACCCACATGGTGGCTAACAAGCATCTGTAACTCCAGTTCCAGGGGATCCAACATTCTCTTCTCATCTCCGTGGGCATTTACACACATGGGTCCACTTACACACATGCAGGCAATACATTCATACACATAAAATTAAAAGAATAGGGGCTGGAGAGATAGCCTAGCAGTTAAGAGCACCAACTGCTCTTGCAGAGGACCCGGGTTCGATCCCCAGCACCCACATGGCAGCTGAGAACCATCTGTAACTCCAGTTCCAGGGGAATCCGAGACCCTCTTCTGAAATCAGCAGCATTGCACGACACGGGTGCACAAACCCACATGCAGACAGTACATTCATACACATAAAAAATAAATAAAATTAAAAATAATATTTTTTTTTTAAATTTAAGAGGGGAAAGCCTTAGGATTTGGTAAATTCTCAGGTATTAAAATTTAAAGCCATTTCACACTATTTCACACTATGGCTGCAGCAGATCTGGTTATATTACTTGATAATAATGTTTATGTAAGTACAGTCTTCAAGTTAGTGCTTTTTATTGATTTTTATTGTTTTAGTAATAAGGTACAGGTAATCATAGAATAACTAGATTTATAGAAAAGAACGCAAAAATTCATAAACTTGTCAATTTAAAAGTGCAAGTAATGAAACTTGCCTTGGAGAGGAAGACGGTGTGGATGGAAAGGGTTACATTCATCATCATGGCAGAAAGGCTACGGGCATATCTGGAACTGGCAAGTCAGTTTTCCATCCAGCCATTCTGCCACGTTGCTTCTCCTGAGTGGTTTCTGGTGTCTCATTTTAACTGGTGGGTAAAGTTGTTATTCTCTGAACACTCCTGATGTTTGTTGGTGTGTGATACTGCTAGAAAGTTAGGTATTTGTTTCTTGCTTTGATTTTTGTTCAATCTGAAACTTACAGTCACTTCTCTAATTTAAGCACTAGATGATGCACCCAATACAGCTATAGTGCAAGTCTGCTGTTTGTGTGTTGTCACCGTTTCAGCACTAGAGGGTGATCCAAGCCCAGGGTTGTTCCAAATCTGCAGTTGGTGTGTTCACCTTAACAGGAAGAGATCCTACGTAATCTGCTCTGGAGGCCCCTCCCTGAGGCTAGGGCAAGAGTAGACACCTTGTCTGTAGTCTTCAGCTCCTAGTTGTCCAGGGTGGGATTCTGCACCGAACCATTTCAACCCCAGTTCCTATCAATGCTGCACCACTTTGTCACTTTCTGACCCCACACCTTGCTGAGGACTGCACAGCAACACCCATGCAGGACCGAGACCACACACTGCTACTGACTCCCTACTGCAGAAGAGTCCTGAGACTCAAGCTAGCTGTGGCAGATGCTGGTGGCACAGACGCCTGACAGACCAGGCTATGTTTCTACCCTTGGCACAGGGGCTACCCAGAGGTTGTTGGCTCTGTCCAGCATTTGGTTTTCTCAGTCTGACATTGAGTTCCAAGACAAAGACCTATTATTCCTGCTGTAAACTACCCCCAGCAGAGAGGTTCTTGTTATGGTTCCTGAGGTTGGGGAAGTTGCAGGCTGTTGGCCCTCAGAACTGACACCAAGCTGGAATGTATCACAACTGCAGGTAACTGTGCAGCCTCAAGGGTGCACTCAGGCACTCACCACAGCTGATCAGATCATGTGTCTGTCACTGGATCAGAATGTAAGTCCAGAGCTCTACCTATAAACAGAAGCCTGGATAGCTGTGCTGCCCAAGGCTGGGGCCAGGGGCTGGGTGGAGATGGTTCTGTGGTTGACATACCTGCACTATCTTGGAAGGAATGTGCTCCAGTCCTTCTCTAAGGCTGGGCATCATGCAGGCAGAAATTCAAGTCTATTCTACTAGTATGCAGGTCAGTTTATGGGCCCTGTCTGCACATGGGATCTTTATGCTTTGCTTGGCTTTGGGTGTCACAACGGCACACTTTGCACTGAGTTTCAAGGCAAGCCTTATGGTAGTTTTCATGTTCTGATACCCTGTAGGTGGAGTGGTGCTCTTTGTCTGCTGCCCAAGGTTGGAGGAGAGGTACAGAAGCAAGTCAGCTCCCTGGCTAATAGGGTTCCAGCACGTCTTTCTCTGATATTGCTCAGGTGCCAGGGTCATGGGACTCGGTCCTGTACTGGTTCCATTGTGAGGGGCCTAGTGCTGAGTTTCAAGTCTAAGGCCTGGAATTAATTCCCAATCCCTTTCTGTAGCTGGAGTCTCTCTCGCTCCTGAGATGCTTAAATTGGGGGAGGTGAAATGTGGGCAACACCTGGTTTTCCTCAACAGGCATTTTGATTTATGCTAAAATATGGCACTATGATCTCTCACCTGGCTTCTAAGCTCTTGTGAAGAGAGTTGGGAGTTCTTTATGAAGTTCAATTTGGTGTGTCTTTAGAGAGAAATGATTGATGAAAGACCTGAGTCGGCTGCCATCTTGCTCTTTTGTTTCATACAGTCTCCCTTCATTGTAGCCCAGATTGGAGTCAACTTGGCTTGCTCTCTCAGAAGACCCAGGTTCAATTCTCAGCACCCACATGGTGGTTAACACCCACATGGAGTCTGTAACTCCAGCTCCAGGGGATTCCACACCCTCTTCCAAGGCCTCAATTAGCATTGTATGTATGACACAACCAAATGTATATACATGCAGATGTACATACATGCAGACATACAAACATGCAGACACACATACATGCAGGCAAAACACTCATACACGTAAGATCTAAAAGAAATTTTAAGTTGATAAATTTTAAAAGGCTCATAGAATTTAAGGCGGAGTTATTTTATTTATTTTTTACTATATTCAAATATTACTTTAATTAAAAGTTATTTAGGTTTTTGGATTTCCTGCAGCCCGTGCCCTCCACTGAACGGCTGGAGCAGCTGCTCGAGTGGCCTGCCTCCTCCCCCTTCACATGATCAGCTGCTCCTTCCTGCACCGCGCTCCACTTCCGTGATGGAATAGTGCCCAGCGGCCCGCCCGGTCCGGTTGTTTTCGGATGTGACGGCTGAGACATGAGATCTTCAGCCACCAGGTTCTCCAGTTTTTCCTCAAGAGATTCACTATGGAATCGGTTGCCGGACCAGATCTCGGTGTCCAAGTTCATCTCTGAGACCACCGAGGACTACAACTTGCCCACCACGTTCAGCTTCACCACGCGGCTCCACAGCTGCAGGAACACCGTGACGCTGCTGGAGGAGGCCCTCTTTTTCAGTGGGAACTGAAGATAAAAGACGGACCATGTACATCATCTCCTGGACTGCCGCAGAAGTTGAGTGGAATGCCAGGGGCATAGGACTATACCGCCGGCCCTGGCTCACTATTCTTGCCTCCTGTTGCAGATGAGCACAGATCTCTCTCTCTCTCTCTCTCTCTCTCTCTCTCTCTCTCTCTGCTGAGATCAGACATCACCTTCATAAAGAGACATTTACCTTGAAGACTCTTGATCCTGTGTTTTGCTGCTCCAGCTGTGCTGGCTGTGTATACTATGTGCCTGTTCCTGGGAGGTTGCACACTTGGGGCTGTAGGGCAGATGTGCTGTCCTATTGAGCAGTATTCATTGTACAGCTGGCCTTCCAGAAATAGCTTTGAATGAACAAATATATCTTGTAGTTACAGAGTTTTGTTTTATCAATATGATCAGTGAATGTACTAATTTTGGTATTGTGGCCATCAGCTATAAACCTTTTACATTACATGGTGGGAAATTTCCTACTTTAACTTTTTTTTTTATTATAGTTGTGCTCATTTACTATAGAAATAAGACAGTTAAAAGCATGAGACGATGAAAGTTAACATTGTGTTGCATAACTATTTAGAAAATAACTTTTTGACTATTGGAAGAATGGACCACCAGAAATTGGAATCTCCCCAGGAATCTCCTGCTGGGAGAAGAAATGGCTGAAGCCCTTGGGGATGCAGAAGAGAAACATCTGGCAGAGGAGGACCTTGTTTCCTGAAGAATGATTCCAATTTATCGAGAGATTCCAGTTTATCAGATGACCTTGCCCAGGAGCCTGACCTTGAAGGGCAGACTTAATAGTGGAGAAACAAGATTTAACAAGGAGAAAATCATTCAGGGACAAAGTATGGACGTGCCTCTTTCCAACACCTGGTTTAAGCAAAAAGCTGCTGCTGGTCAATTTTTGAGCAGTGTGCAGTTCACTCATGCTTTCTCCAGTGATCTCACCAGGACAAAGCAGACCATGCATGGCATTTTGGAGAAAAGCAAATTTTGTAAAGACATGGCAGTAAAGTATGACTCAAGGCTTCGAGAAAGGAAGTACAGGGTCGCAGAAGGCATGGCCAAGGCAGCTGGGGAAGAATGTCCCGAGTTCACCCCGCCTGGAGGACAGATACTAGAGGAGGTGAAAATGCGTGGGAAAGATTTCTTTCTTTTTATATGTCAACTCATCCTGAGCAGATCAGAAAGAAGACATTTTGCAGGGAGCCCCAAGCAGCTACCTGGAAATGTGTTTAGCAGTCGTATTCCCATTAGGAAAAAGCAGCTCTGAGCTGGATTCCCACAGCGGCATCCCAGGTTTAGTAGCCAGCGTCTTAGCTGTGAGCCATGGAACTTACATGAGAAGCCTGTTCGGTTATCTTCTGAGTGACCGGAAGTGTTCCCTTCCAGCCGCTCTAAGCAAACTCGACCTTTCCTCCGTGACTCCTAACACCGGAATTAGTGTCTTCATCATAGACATTGAGGAGGGAAGAGAGCCAGTAGTTCGGTGTGCTTGTATGAACGTCCAGGAGCACCTGAATGAGTGACTGACTGACGCTTGTCAAGTTGAAAGATGCACCAAAACCTTCAGACTTTGGAGCCTTGAAGGAAGTGCCTTGAAGGAGCAAGCTCTGGATTGCTGTGTTTCTACTGCGGATTTGGAAGCAGTTAAGAAAACAGGTCATAAAGCCCCATGCGGGGTTGCACTTATGGAAATCCACCTAAAATCGACCTGTTTTGGTTTTTTGTTTTTTTTCTGAGTATGTTTGCCATTTTCTACAGTAACTTTACCGCCCTGTTCAGTTATGTCTCTAAATTATTAATGTATAAAGAAACTCAGTATTGCAAAGGAGGGGAGTGAATAGCCTGGTTTCTATATTTTCCCTTATGTTAACCTTTTTTTCTTCGGTGTCTCGCTTCTTTTACTTTGGTGAGATTGCTATGTGTTTTCAGTGTCTGATCAAGTGCTTGCAAGAAAGAACAAATCATAGTTTATTGACAATGAATGTGCTATAGTCCAAAGTCCTTTGTATGGAAACTCCTCAGCATCATCAGTGTAAAACAAAATGCCAAAACACTAAAGGGTCATCCAGAGGCAAAAGAAAAGAAAATAACTTTTTAAATAATCCAACTGGTTTGGAATGAAGGCGTATACTTTAGAAATGGGTGGACAGTAAGATGTCTAGAGTAGATGTGTAACTGTAATTTTCCCCCAAGTTTTGAGAACCTCATCTAGAATACTTGCTAAAATATTTGAATGTAATGGAAACTGCCCCTCATAATGAGTGTGGTTTCCAGCCCTGAGTATGTTAACAGGCATCTCCTTCCAGGTAGGGCAATTAATTAAGGTCCTGAGAGAAACGGTGAGGTGATAAAGAAGTAGAAAGTGGATTCATCAGGGCTTCTCAACTTTTTATTCTTTTCACAGCCATCTGGATGGGGGATGGAAAACTCAGAATTTTTAATAAAAAAATAAAGTGGTGTTTAAAAAAAAGTTATTTAAGGAAATAAAAATCCAAAGTGATAAATTAAGCTTATAAATCATAGAATTTAATAAAAGGTTTAGTGAAAAACTCAATAGTTTTGGAGTAGTTTAGAATAACAAAAGGAGAAGTTTAGGTGGGTGACCCAAACCTAGCTCTAGGCAGACTGAGGCAAGAAAATCATGACTTTCAGACCAGTCTGACCTATACAACAAAACTCTGCTAACAACACAAACAAATGCCCACAAGAAAAGATTTTCGGAGGAAAAGGTAACGTTTTGTAGCTGTAGTGATAGAGAAAAGAAATCTCAAAGTGGAGTAAACATTCTTGATGAAGTCTGTGTGATAGCGGCTGTGCAGATCTCAGAAGTCGCACTGCTTGTGTGGAGCATGTCAGACTAGTGAACTGGAGCAGTAGAGATAGATACAGATACACAGAAGTAAAGTCTATCAGGGGACAGTTACAGTGGTACTCACTGAGTCTTGTGACCTGAGCATATGACCTTGAGCTGAGCCCTCCGGAGCCCACTTTGCCCCACCCTCAAGACAGTGAATGAATGTGGGTGTCCTTGAATTAGCATAGCAAAGTGCTGAAAGTGGTGGATTCCTACAAGGCCACAGAGAAAGCAGTCACCAGTTTTACTTGGGACATCTTGGAATACTACAAAGAAATCTTTTCAGTTCAACTTTGTATTGTACAAGGTATATTTGTAGCTAGCCAGGAGAGCCAGGGCCTTCAGGTAAACAGAGCAGAAGTAGGAGAAATAGAAAGGTTGAAATTACTTGTCAGGTTTAAAGAGAGATTAATAGTCTGGAATATGGTGATTGTTCGAGATACATGGCAAATAATGAGTATGAAGTTAGAAAGACAGCTTAGCCATGGACTATGAGGACTTCCACATGGTGTTCTGAGAAGTCTGTGCGTTACACTACAGAAAGTTAGAAACCCTTTCAGGATGCTGTGCACTGTAGTGATTTTACTAGAACCAACTTAATTTTGTGTTATAATGATAAAACTCATGGTTTTCCCTGCACTAACATAAATGCCTAAGAGGACATGGAGAATATTGATAGCACTGGGAACTAAGAACTTCCATGAGTGAGTGCTTTAAAGCCTATTGTTACAAGGTAAGAACCAAGCAGGAGCGGCTCGCAGTATCTGGACAGAATCTGGACTAAGGATTTTTACTTAACCTTGTACCCAAGGCACCCTTTGTAATACAAAGAAGCTCACTCACTGAGCCTTGTGACCTGAGCATATGACCTTGAGCCCTCAGCAGCCCACTTTGCCCCACCCAAGACAGTGAATGAATGTGGGTGTCCTTGAATTAGCATAGCAAAGTGCTGAAAGTGCTGGATTCCTATTCATGTTACATCTGGAAGCTTGGACAATTGAGAAGTACTTTGACATTGTATACATTCAGGATTTTGAGATAGTTTAGCCCTGAGAATCAAAGAGTAAAATTCTCTGATAGGATAAGGGTGGGTCTAAGCTTATGGATTCCCAATTCATGCTGGATAGACTGTTTGAATAAAAATATGGGTGAGGCCTGACTCCTGGAGCACTGTTCTGAAAGAAATCAGAAGGAATGGGCAATACTCAGAGTTTGCATCTAACCTTAGCCAGAAAACTAAAGGTCAAGCTGATTGAAGGAATTCAAACCTCTTTCAGAAGGCAAACTCCTTCTTAGGGAAGTCAGAGCCTTTAACACCCTAACTTGGCACCAGGTAAAATCTACAATCTAATACTTTGAGGAAAATGAACCTGGAGAGTTGAAAGAGTGCCATACAGTGGTTATAGTTTTTTTTTGTTGTTGTTGTTTTTTTTTTTTTGGTCTTTTGGAGACAGGGTCTCCGTGTAGCCCCAGCTGTCTTGGAACTCACTCTGTAGACCAGGCTGGCCTTGAACTCACAAAGATCTGCCTGCCTCTGCCTCCCGAGTGCTGGGATTAAAGGCATGCACCACCACGCCCGGCATAGATTTTTAAAGACAAATGCACAGTCTACCAAAAAAAAAAAATTCTAGTGAGGCGTGGTGGCACATGCCTTTAGTCCCAGCACTAGGGGGGTCAGGGTGGGGGCAGAGGAAGGCAGATCTCTGTGAGTTCACCTCCAGCCTATTCTATGTAGCAAGTTCCAGGCCAGCTGGGCTACAGGAAGACCCTGTCTCAAAAAGATCAAAAAGAAAAAAAAATGGAGATGAATGTACATTTCTAGACAAAGAATTTAAAGTAATTGTTTTATAGAAGCTTAGTGCACTTTAAGAAAACATGGAAACAGTTTAATGAAATGAGCTAAATAATTGGCAAATGAGAACTTTAATAAAGAGTTGAATAGTGACAGAAAACCCAAACAGAAATCCTAGAGCTGAGAAATATAACAAAAAAATAAGAAATGCAATAGAGAGCACTATCAGCAGAATTAAGAAGCAGAAGAATTTGCAGTGTTATTAGAAGATGTAGAGGACCCGGGCGTAGAGGACCCGGGCGTGGTGGCACATGCCTTTAATCCTAGCACTCAGGAGCCAGAGGCAGGCAGACATCTGTGAGTTCAAGGCCAGCCTGATCTACAGAGTGAGCTCCAGGCCAGCTGTGACTTAAAGGGAGAACTTGTCTCAAAAATACAAAAGAAGAAGAAGAAGAAGAAGAAGAAGAAGAAGAAGAAGAAGAAGAAGAAGAAGAAGATATAGAGGACTAAAAAATGAAAAGGACCAAAGAAAGTGCACATTATGGGTACACTTACATACATGCAGGCAAAAAACTCATAAAAATTAAAAAATTATTTTAGCTGGGTATGGTAGTGCACACCTTTAATTCCAGCACTTGGGAGGCAGAAGCAGGTGGACCTCTGTGAGTTCAAGGCCAGCCTGGTCTTGGGAGCTCCAGACCAGCTGGGACTAAAGGGAGACCCTGTCTCAAAAAGACCAAAAAAATTATTTTAAAAGAAACTATAGCAGAAAAATTTCCAAATATCATGAAAGATGTAAAAAAGAAAAATATGGTAACCAATGTATTGTGCCATATTGTGTTCTTCAAAAGCGAAGAATTCACAAAGACCTTCCCACACAAAAGCAAAAGGAGTTTCTCACCTTGTGAACTTTTAAGCAGTAACTGTTAAGAGGAATTCTTCAAACCAAGAGAAAAGTATGCTAATGAATGAAAACATGAACTTCACTGCCAAAAATATTCAGTCACATTCAAAATCCTCTAATGGTGTCCATTACTTATTAGTGTAAAATAAAAAGGCAAAATGACTGAAAAGAAGAGCTCCAAAAGTTTGTTAAGGGATATGCACCATAGAAAATAAATTTGTAGATACTCTAAATGTGGTAAAGGAAGTAGACAAAAGTGGTTTATTTATTTCTTTACTTATTTATTTATTTGTATGAGTGTTTTTGTTTCCTGTATGTTGACTGGTATATGTGTAGTGCCCACAAAGTTTGGAAGAGTACAGGAGAGCCGCCATGTAGGTGCTAGAACTGAACCCAGATTGTCTGGAAGAACAGCAAGTGCTCTTAACTTTAGAGTAATCTCTTCAGCCCCTGTGGCTTATTTATTTATTTTTGGTCTTTTTGATATGGGGTCTCCCTGTAGCCCCAGCTGTCCTGGAATTCACTCTGTAGACCAGGCTGGCCTTGAACTCACAAAGATCTGCCTGCCTCTGCCTCCCAAGTGTTAGGATTAAAGGCATGCGCCACCACGCCTGGCTCCTGTGGCTTATATTTAAAGTCAAAGTTGTTATCAGCTTAAAATAACTTCTTATAACTATATGATGAAAGAAAAATCCTATTATATATAAATACTGTCCTATATATTATGTATAAATACATAATAAATGGCAAATAATTAAAATACAGCATGAGAGAAAAGTCACTTAGCTACAAAGAAAGGTAACAAGAGACTAACAAAGAACAAGATTTATAGAATATTTAAAAAGAGAGAGGATTCAATAGTTAAGTTCTCCTTACCTGTCAACAGTTACCTTGAATTTAGTGGATTAACTTTCCTATTTAAAAAATGCAAAGTGGGGGCTGGAGCGATGGCCTAGCGGTTAAGAGCGCCGACCGCTCTTGCAGAGGACCCAGGTTCGATCCCCAGCACCCACATGGCGGCCGAGAGCCGTCTGAAACTCCAATTCCAGGAGAACTCCAGTTCCAGGGGGGTCCGACGCCCTCTTCTGACCTCCGCGGCATTGCACGTCACGGGTGCACAGACTTGCATGCAGACAATACATTCATACACATATGGAAATAAATAAAATTAAAAAAAAAATGCAAAGTGACTGAATGGCTAAAAAACAAGACCCAAGTATATGTTCTATGCAAAAGACTTAATTACATGTAAAATAATGTAGTTTGAGGGTGAAGGGATGGAAAAAGTTAATTCAGGGCAATGCAAACTAGATGAAATAGAATTTATGCAAAAATCCCTGTAAAATAAAAGAAAGAAAGAAAGAAAAAAAGAAAGAAAGAAAGAAAAATGATATAATGAAAGATGTGTCAATTCAGCAAAGGATAAAACAGCTGTAAACATATGTGCACCCAACATTAGAGAAACTAATTATGTAAAGTTAAAATTAACAGCAATATAGGGAAGAGTTCAACACCATGACAAGAAGGGACTTAGTACCCAGTTTTCATCCCAGGACTGGTCATCTGAAAATCTTATGTAAAACATAAGATTTGCACTGCATTGTAGAACAAATGGGCCTGACAGCCATGCAGGTACACTCCATCCAACACACACACACACACACACACACACACACAAACACACAAAATACTTTCTTCTCAGCTGTACTTCTTGAAGGACGATCTGTAAGGCCTTAGAATAAGTGCTCACAAACTTAAGATTGAAGCCATATCAAATATCTTTTCTTACGACAGCTTTATAAAATTTACGAATACATTGAAATTGAACAACTGCTTCTGAAGAATCAAATTAATCAACAAAGAAATTTAAATTTTCATGAGATAAAAATGAAAATGAAGTGTTCTAAAGTCTACAAGATTCAGCAAAACCAGATTGAAGAGCAAATTTTGCAACAATGAAGTGCTACATCAAAAAGATACCAATCAGACATGGTGGCATGCTCTATAATCCCAGCACTTGGGAGGCAGAAGGAGGGAGATCAGATTTCATGGTCATCCTCAGCTACATAATGAGCTCAAATCCATCCTGGGTTAAACAGGGCAGGTGAGATAGCTTAGTGGGTAAGGGAGCTTGTTGCACAGACCTGATGATCTGCTTTTGATTCCTGGAACCACATAAAGGTGGAAAGAAAAATCTATACAGTTGACCTCTGGGTCCATATTTATGCTGTGGTAGGGATCTGTGTCCACACAACATGTGTACATGCCCACACATCCATACACATACACATGCAATAATAATGAAAAGCAAGACAACAGAAAAAGGATAGATCTCAAATAGCCTAATCTTGCACCTTGAGGAAGTCGAAAAACAAGAACAGAACCCACACTAACTAGAAGCAGGGAAATAATACAGATGAGAGAAGGGATAAATAATACGGAATGAAGAATAATACAAAAAGACCAAAGTGAGTGGGGTTTTCAAAAGAGAAGAACCATTGACAAAAAGTATAGAACTACTTAAAAGGGCTAAAATAAACAAAATTAGAACGAGAAAGCCGTTACACTCAATACTACTGTGGTGGTTTGAATGAGAGTGTTAAAGCCCATAGGCTTTAAGTATTCAGACATTTTTGTCTCCATTTGGTGGCACTGTTCTTGGAGGTCTTAGAAAGTGTGGCAGTGCTGGAGGAAGTATGTCACCGGGGGCAGGCTTAGTGAGTTTAACAAGCCTTGCGGTCTCCAGTCTCTCTCTCTCTCTGCTTCCTGTGCTCATTGAGAGATGTGACCCTCGGCTTGCTGCTCCAGCCCCAGCCACCATGCTTCCTGCCACAATGGACTCTGATTCCCTGGAACAGTCAATGGTAAACTCAAATAAACTCTTCCTTTTATAAGTTCCTTGGTCATGGTGTTTTATCACAGCAACAGAAAAGTGACTAATACAACTACCAATATTAAATATAAAAGGTAGGGGCTGGAGAGATTGCTCAGCAGTTAAGAGCACCAACTGCTCTTCCAGAGGACCTGGATTCAATTCCCAGCACCCACATAGCTGCTAATAGCCATCTTTAAGCTGGGCATGGTGGTGCACATCTTTAATCCTAGCACTCAGGAGGCAGAGGCAGGCAGATCTCTGTGAGTTCAAGGCCAGCCTGGTCTTCAGAGTGAGTTCTAGGCCAGCTGGGGTTATAGGGAGACACTGTCTCAATAAAAAATTTTAAGTATAAAAGGTAATAAAAGAATATTATGAAAAATTATAGGTGCATGAACTGGAAAACTTAAAAGAGACGGACAAATTACCTGGTTTATACAATGTAACAAGACTGAAATAAAAAAAAGAAACTACTACCAGAACAATGATTGGATCAATCATAAAAAGTCTCTCATAAAAGAAAAGCCTAGAACTAGATAATTTCACTGCTAAGTTCTATCAAATATTCACGGATGATATAATATTATTTTCTGATACTTTCAATAACAGAAGAAGAAAAAGAAGAAGAAAGAGGAGGAGGAGGAGGAGGAGGAGGAGGAGGAGAAGAAGAAGAAGAAGAAGAAGAAGAAGAAGAAGAAGAAGAAGAAGAAGAAAAGAAATACTTCTGTGACAGTTAATCTTTACTGCCACTTGACTAGACTTAGAATTCCCAGGAAAGTTCACCTCTGGGGTGTCTGTCTGTGAGGGGTTTCCAGAGAGGATCAAGTGAGGAGGGGCATCTTGGAATATGGATGACATGACCCCATGGGCTGGTGAACAAAGAAGGAATGAGAAGAGAGCCTGCTGAGCTCCTCCTTGGCCTTTCTCTGTCTGCTGGTCCACCTTGCTGTGGGGTGTGCCCCCCACAGGGGCTGTGAGCTGCTTCCCCCAGCAGGCCTTCTTTGTCAGGGTGTACTGCATCCCCTCACCCATGAGGCGAAATGAAACTTTCCTGTTTACATTATTTTTTGAGTCCATCACATCAATGAGAAATTAACTAATACAACTTCTAAAATAATTTTGTAAGGTCAGCACCCTGTGAGGATAAAGATACTACCAAACAACAACAAAACTGATTGGCCAATATCCCTGATGAGCAGATGATAGAAATGAAATATTAGAAAACTCATTCACCAGCACATTGAAAAGAGTTTATTTTTGCATCTACTATAACAAGGAGGAAGTAATCTCAGGAATGCCAGGATAGTTTACATCCGTAAATAAAATTTGAATACATCCTATCCACAGAGGAAAGGACAAAAATCACACAATCCATTCAGTAGACACTGGAAAAGCTTTTGACAAAATTCAGCATCCTTTTCTGGTTAAAAAAACAAACAAACAAAAACAAAAAACCAATAACCTCTCAAAAATTAGGAGTAGAATTTTTTTTTGTAAGGAAAGTGAAGATTGTTTATATATACCAAATACAATTTTCTAGATACCTTCAGGATACTTTAACAATAATCTCAATTTTAATAAATAGACTTTAACAATAATCTCAATATTTAAAAAATATGGTACATAAATTGTTGACATCAAACTTAAGGTCAGAGTTGAAAGCTTTTTCTTTAAGATCAAAGACAAGTCAAGGATACCTACATTCCCCAGTTTGGTTCACAATAGTACTTGAAGTCTTAGATAGAATTAGGATATGTGTATGTATGTATGTATGCATGTATGTATGTATGCAACATAGCAAAGCCAGGTGTTGAGAGTTTACAGCCTTACCCTACTTCAGTTCACTCTGTCTCTTTTCTGTGTGTGACTGACATGTCATTTCGCTGCTTCCTGCTCCTGTAGCAGTACCTGCTGCTTGCTGCTTGCTGCTGTGCCTCCCCACCACGGTGACTTATCCCTCTGGAACTGTCAAAATAACCATTTTCATCTATTAGCTGCTTCGGTCATGGTGTTTTATGATAGCAACAGAAAAATAACTAATATAACATGTAAAGACAGACACCATGTATTCATATACACACACAAACACATACAAACACACACACACACACACACACAGTTCCAAAGACTGAGTCGGTCTATGTGCTGTTAGGGTCCAGAAAACTGTACATGAGATACTTTGGCAAGCTGCGTTTTTTTGAACTGAAGGAAGCTCGAATTGACAGGCTTCAGAAGCAGGCTCCTAAAGGAGGTCTTGCTGTCTTTCTGTCCCCAGACCCTTTTCCCCTCTTTCCCCCCTAAGAAACATAAGGGGCCATCAGTGAAGTTTTCCTAGCCTAAAAGAAGGTTTTCTAGTGGAAAGGCAGCCGTCCTGAGCACCCTCCCTGTAATCTGATCAGAAAAGGTTAACCCACTGGGAGGGAAACCTAAAGTCGTTCACCTATTCTGTTGAGGTCCTCTACTGAAGGGACTTTACAAAATAAGACAATGTCTACTGGGCATGCGTTCAATCTTCTCACCCTCCGATAACCTGTCACCAGAGACTCCAGTTACTTTATCTAGCTTAAGACACTATAAATTTCATTCACTTGGCCCTTCTTTAAGCCTCTTTTGTCACATACCTTATGTGTATATGCATATGATACATTTGCTGTCTTGAAATACAGTTGTGTGTGGCTTTTTTCCTGCTGGTCTGTCTACTATCAATTCATTTCTCATATTCAATATCAAACCATCAGAGAGTGGAGAAACTAAATCCTTTTCTCCCCTGCAGTGCATTGATAGGAAAAGTCTCTTAAGTCTTTGTAGCAAAATAAATTTAGTTGAAGCTAGAAAGACAGCTCATTGGTTAAGCATACTTGCTGCTCTTGGGGAGAACCTGAATTTGGTTCCCAGCACCCACATCAGGTAGCTCACAACCACATGTAACTCTAGGGTATCCAGCACTCTGTTCAGTGCTCCATGGAAATCTGCACAGATCCAGATACACTTAAAACGAAAAGTTAGTAAATATTTAAAAATAAAGTTAGTAGATGATTATATTTATTGTATATAATCCAATTTTATTTACAACAGGAAAAAGGCTAATCCCCTTCAACTGCTACTTAGAAGAAGTCTATACAACAGAACAGATTAGGTTCTTTCTGGAAAGATGTTTGGAAGCCTGTATGTTTTGAGGTCTGAAGTAATTGAGACAGATTTAAGCTTGTAGTCCCCACTGCATTTCTGCTCATCAGAAATGTGAATCAATTTCTCTGAAGCTTGAAAAGCAGGCATATTCTTCTTCTTGCATATATATTTTCAAGGAGATTTATTCTCTCTGAATAGATAAATTTTGTCTTCTTGGAAATTTGTTAAGGAGGGATTTGTCTCCTGCTGCATAATCGTTTCTAGTGTCATACGTTATCCTTCAGCAGTGTGAAGCCTACCTGTGCCAGTGTGTGATCTGCATTGATGCTGTGCTGATTCAGAAGTGTCTGAAACCTCGTGGGAGCAATACCAAAGGCCTGAGTCAGCAGGCCTCTTCCTCCTTACACTATCATGTAACAGCAGCATGGGTGTCCGTCGTTCATGTTAATCCAGTGGCCACTGACTCACTTTTTCTTTTCTTTTCACGTCAAATAATTTCCCCCCACTTCTGGATATTATAGCCAATTTCCGATGCATGCAGTGCACCTGTGCCTGGTTCTGCACTCTTCCCCCTTCACGTCTGTAAACCTCCAGGTGGAGCTCTTTTCTAATCACGTGGCTTGTCTAAGCGACCTTTCTGTGATCCTTACTGTTGACAGCATGTGTTATGCTGTCAACATTTGTGAGGTGCCTGATCCCATGGTGACCACAAGCATGGCTAGAGGGCCGCAGATGGAACGAAATGGTCACTCAGGTGATGCTTTTGCTGAAACAGCTTTGACTCCTCATGTGGGCCACGGGGTGGAGGGAAGTCAGGACGAAACCCGGCACCTCTGTACATTACCAGTAGGTACAGAAATAAGTTATTGTCTTTAACCGTTCTTCTTGAGTCATCCTTAATTCCAGGAGGGGCAAAACCAAGCAGGACAGACTCCCGACCTACAAGTGCACCACCTTGCGGCACCAGAACGAGAGAACACTGGGGAGAGCCGCGCCCTCACCAGGACTGCTTAAACCTCATGACTTCGAAGTGAGAACTGACTTGGGAGACACAGGTGAAAGGATTCACCTGTTCTTCTTCCCAATATGGCCATGCAGAATAAGTCTCTCTCTGCTTTTCCTGATTTCTCGTCACTTTGATTAGCATCTTGGGGACAGTGGCCCAACCTAGCCAGTTGGATCTGATAAGAACCTCAGCTTTTGCCTTGAAACTCTGGTAACATGAAAAATGGTACAAAGACCCAGGCAAATACAACCATATTAACTGTCAGCGGCAGACCTGATGTAATTTTATTTTGAAGAGTAGCTTTCATTATATCTATGAGAATTTGTAAATTCAATATTTGTTAATAGAGAGGCTCACAATTACATCTGTAATGCTGGATTTATTTTTTGTTTAACTTAAGGATATGCATTCATATTTTATTTTGTAATTACAAAAATAGAAAATAATAAAAAAGGACAATATCGTATAATTGTGGTACTTACTGGTAGGCAGAATTGCATTTCTGAGCATGTTTATTTCCTTATGAAATATGTTTGGGGCTTACGTGTTTGTTCGCTTTGATCAAATCATAGTTGGAAAGTTCTTTGTGCCCAGAAAAACAACAGACTCTTCTTTTATGTAAAAGTGTATGTAATTGGGGGCTTTCCCAAATTCTGGCTTGATTTAGAAGCCCTAGCTCTGTGGAAAGATACATTCTATAAATGAAGTCAATCCAAAGTTGCTCAAGGAAAGAGGGGGAAAAGGTCTCAATGAACAACTGAATGAGTTCAGTGTAGAATAAATTAGGAGCAAATGATTGACAGGGTTTGGTGGTCCATGCCCATAATCCTAACACTCAGCAGGCTAAGACAAGAGAATCAGTGTTGAGGTTGAAGCCAGCCTAGGCCTTAGAGCCAGGGAGAATCTGTAAAAAAATATAAAAAGAAATAAGAAAATAAAAATGAATGAAAAAATGATTGTATTAATTTAGGTTGAAAATGAATGCAAATGTAAAAGAGCTTTATTAATAAAGACATTTAATATTAAAATATTTCAGCAATTAGCCGGGTGTTGTGGCACATGCCTTTAATCCTAGCACTTGGGAGGCAGAGGCAGGTGGATCTTTGTGAGTTCAAGGCCAGTCTGGTCTACAGAGTGAGTTCCAGGACAGCTGGAACTACAGGGAGACCCTGTCTCGAAAAGACCAAAAAAAAAAAAAATTTCAGTAACAATAAACATAGATTTCAAAGTGTGCACTAATGATCAGGTGAGGGAAAGGCTGAAATGAGATCAGATTAAAAGCTGTGTTATTGGAACTGGTGATTGAAAAGCCAAAAGGAGCCAGGGGCTTACCCCCCCCCAAAAAAAAAAACCTGAGTGACCCTTGAGGACCAGATCCTCAACTGACCTTGAGAAAACAAAAACCTTGGTTAATCTGGCCTAACTATGTGGCCTTAAACATCCAAAAGGAAAGTATAACCAGAAATAAATAAATAGTAAGTCCTCGGGCTGGAGAGATGGCCTAGTGGTTAAGAGCACCGACTGCTCTTGCAGAGGACCTGGGTTCAATCCCCAACACCCACATGGTTGCTGAGAACCGTCTGTAACTCCAATTCCAGGAGAACTCCAGTTCCAGGGGAATCCAACACCCTCTTTTGACCTCCGTGGCATTGCACGACAGGGGTGCACAAACCTACATGCAGACAGTACATTCATACACATAAATAAATATATAAAATTTAAAAAAAATTATAAAAAAAATACTAAGTCCTGAGAAATTATACTTCAGGTATAAAACTTGAGATCTTAGTAAAAAGACAAAAGAGAACAGTTGTTTTGCCTGTCTTATTGGCAAGTGCAGCTACTCTGTGGCTGCCACTGCTTTTGCCATCCTTCAAAGACCTCCAAAGACACAGCTTTTCAACCTTCCAATATGGACTGAGGACTCATGTCTCTCCAAGAATACTCCAAACCTTCAGTGCCAGATGGGGACTGCTGAGACATCCAGCTTGTGGACTGAGCAACTACTGGGGTTTCGGCCTCTTCAGAGTATAGACTACCATTGTTGGACTACCCAGGCTGTATCATGGAGACCAGTACAGGAAGATCAAGACAGGACACAGTGCTTACTGGACTTCATTTGGTGACCATGGGAAGGGAAAACCCAGTGTGGAGCACAGGGCAGAATTGATGGTAGTTTGGGCTTGCCAAAGAGGAGACTTCAAACATGACATCTTTCAGTAATAAAGAAAAAAAATCATAACCTGAAGGTGCTAAAACCTATGATATATGTGGCATGCATATGTGCATATTTTGGAGTGATGCATATTGGGAGGAATAACAACGACAATGGAAAAGACTGCATGAAAGAACTGACTGAAATGGTGAACTGCTCGAAACAGTAAACTTCTGCATAGAGAATTTTGAGAGAGACTGAGAAAAGGATGAAAAACATGCTTGGCAGAATGCATGAGCTCTGGTGGGGTGGGGGCAGGGAGGGGGGCACAGGTCTAGATTTGATTTGTGATGTAATTTTGTATGAAATGCACAGAGCTTCAATAAAACATTGGCTTTAAAAAAAAGCTGTGTTATTTATTTTTTATGGGAGCTACGATGGGTAATTTTACATGTCCACTGGACTTGGCTCTGTGGTGCCCAGATATTCAGGCAAACATGCTGGATAGTCTGTGATGGTGTCTGCAGGGGAGGTTAACATTGGATTGGCAGACTGACCAAGTGACCAGACCTCCTCCAGCCTATAGGGCAGATGAGTGGAGTGAAGAGGCCGACTGTCCAGGAGGGCAGAGTCCTCCCTGGCTTGGATCTGGAACATAGGCATCAGCTAGGTTCTCTCAGGACTCCTGAATCTTCGCCTTGCTCAGGACAGACATAGGTCAGCCCCCATGGTTGTATGAGCCACTTCTTCACAAGTCTACAGGGTCTATTTTCTGGGAAACCCTGACTAACACAGGATGAGTTAATATTGTTTTAACTATTCTATTTGAAACGCTTAGTTATCACACTGGGGAAAGTAGCAGCTGTTCATCCAAAGCCATGCTTGTTTCCTGGTCAGTGATACATGGCTTCACTAGGCTGCTTGGCCACATGTGATCAGCTGTGGCACTGCACCTTGTTTCACACACAGTAGAGCAGGGCTGGAAGTGCTGTGCACTGTTTTCAGCCAGGGACCCACTAGCTGTGCCTTCTCTGTGTTCTTCATCCTTGTGCAGTGTAAGGAGCTGCAGGCTTTAGCTTGCTTACGCTGAGCTTGCTTACAAGGAAGTTGACTCTGTGAATTGTCACCTCAAGCCTTTTTCCAAGAGCTGGGTGCAGACGTGCAGTAAAAGCCACCAGCCTTTCCCAAGAGCTGGGTGCGGACTTGCAGCAAAAGTCACCAGATACTCCAGCCCGATGTCTCAACTCAGTGATTTTGCAAAAACAGACCCTCCTCTGACGCCAGAGAGCCTGATCAACTGATTACCCTGCTTTACACTCCCCCTATATGCTTCCCACCTTTTGCTAAATATATACTGCTGTCTTTGCTCAATAAATTAGACTTTGACAACCTTCACAAAGTCTCGATCTTTTCTCTCGCTTATCTCCACAGGTTTTGGGGTCCTTCTCGGGTACCTGACATTACATGACCCATAGACAGGGTCATATTGGCACCCAACGTGGGGCTCGAACCCACGACCCTGAGATTAAGAGTCTCATGCTCTACCGACTGAGCTAGCCAGGCCTTCAGGTCATGTAACTATAGGTACCCGAGAGAGACCCCAAAACCTGAAATATAATGGGCGAGAGAGAGGAGCGAGACTTTGCGAAGGTTGTCAAAGTCTAATTTATTGAGCAAAGACAGCAGTATATATTTAGCAAAAGGCGGGAAGCATATAGGGGGAGTGTAAAGCAGGGTAATCAGTTGATCGGGCTCTCTGGCGTCAGAGGAGGGTCTGTTTTTGCAAAATCACTGAGTTGAGACATCGGGCTGGAGTATCTGGTGACTTTTGCGCAAGCCGACACCAGGATCTTGGGAAGGTTGGTGGCTTTTACTTGCACGTCTGCACCCAGCTCTTGGAAAAAGGCTCGAGGTGACAATCACAGAGTCAACTCCTTGTAAGCAAGCTCAGCGTAAGCAAGCTAAAGCCTGAGCTCCTTACATATCCCCCTTCTTACATTAAGAAGGTATGGATAAAGTATCAGGCAGAGTGGCATCTGCAGCCGATTATGTGACCATCCCTGTCTTAGTTCGACCTCTACAAGACCCTCTTCCTTACCACGTCTTTGGACACCCGTGTCACCTCAGGGCTCCTGTCTTAGTCGGTAAGAGGGGAGAGGAAGTTGCACGTCTTTGGGGCGGCCACCTGGGCTGGTACTCGTAAATTTTTTGAGATAATGCAAGGCCAGTAGCTGAAAGCCTAATAGGTACAGCTTTGGCTTCAGCATCCTTTTACAAAAAGAGGGGGGCCCCACTTGTAAAGGTGGGTTTTCAAGTATCTATGTTCATATTTGAACAACCCAAGTTCCCATAGTTCATTCCATATTTTTCGTAATCTCACAATTCACCCCTGTCTTCTCCGCAGCCCTTACATTCTCCACGCCTCCTCTTCTGCAAGTTGGTCCCTAGGCTTTGGGAGAGAGGGCACTGGCGGGTGAGAAGCAAAGCAGCGTTTTCTCTGGAGATGTTTTTACTCCAGTTAGGCTTGTTTTCCCTTCATGGGTTGACAGCTTATCCAGGGTACCTTTTTAATCCTACTAACAAAGCACAAGCAATAGATGTACAGATTAAAGGCATTTAAACAATATTATTATGGCAAGCTAAGCTTGATCATAGACACAGATGTTTGGATGGTATATTAATCCATAAGACTGTGATTTCTCTATTAAAAGATGACAAGTTCTTATTGTGGCTCATATAATATCTCCTAACCATCAGAGGACATAAGCTTATGCATCAGCCATGAATTATTCCTCCAAGGAGAGAGCTAATAGCAGCCAATTAGATTTGGGATATGTATAGACAGCATGGCTGCCACTGTTGCACAGCATCTCTCCAGGCATTTGAGGTGTAGCTGATACTGACAGAGGAGTCTTGCCTTTGCTCAGGAGACCAATATCCTGCTTTGTGGGCAGTTAAGTGGCCTTTGGGTAGATGCCCTCCTCTGGCATTTTAAAGGCCAACTTACATTAGCAAGTGATGTCTCAAAATATTTTTTCATGCTTACACCAGGTTTTTCACACAGGGACTTACACAGCCTATACTCTTTGCAGACATCCCATCTTTTACTAGGCAAAGGCCTTTAAATTTTGGGGGATTGAATCCCCTAACGCAAACATCTCCTTGGCAGAACAAGTCCATTGCTGACATCAGAGCTACTCCTGTATTAACACCAGTTTGCGCAATTGTACCACTTATAAATTACTGTTATATTGTGGCTCTAGGTAGAAATTCATCTTTGTACAGTTTACCAGTCTTACACTCAGATCAAAGAGGACAGTTATACGTGTCTCACAAGCATTTACCATTGAATACAGTTGGTTCCATTTACAGTTATGGGAATGACTTCATTACATCATGGTTTTTCCCCTTTTCCATATTTAAAGGGTGATAGGTAGGAAGGTTTCTCAGCATCAGAAGGTAAACTTTATCAGAACACATCATAAACAGTTATCCCAAAACAGATTTAGAGAGATGTGCTTCAGTACTGGTGACAGGGCAATCTGAGGTTTCCTTTTCTTTAATGTCCAGATGAGTCAGCCTCTCTGCTGGCATTTTTTAGTAGCTATACTTGCAGTTTTGTTGAGGCATTTAGGTTGTGTTTTTACCTGTAGGCGAGCATACAAAATCCCTCCCATTGTTAGTTTATAAATTTTTAATGTAAAAATGTCAGCAAAAGTTTGGACTATAGAGGGAATGATTATACCACCATCACCTCTTTTCCGGATTCAATAGATGTCAGTGTTGTATTACAAGTTACCCATAAAACAGACCAGAGGCTTAAGTTTTCATCAAATTTACCCAAATTGTTTTTCTTGATGTATGCTATTTGAATTGGGAAGTGACTTCTAGGACTTAATTCTTTAACATTTATCTTCAAGTAAAGGAACAAGTTACAAGGTGATACGTATGATACACAGACAAAATACAGCTGACCATTTGTGATGCCTAAACCCAAAGCCATTTGTTGGAAATTTAATACGATTACAAATGAAAGCAATAACATCTTATGGTTTTCATAGTTTAAATGTATGTACCATTTTGAACTGTCAACACCTGACAATGGTGGATTATAAATACGAACATTTTTTTTAAGTTTTGGCCTTTTTAGGCCATGACATGAAAAACCTACTGTAAAAAGATTTTTTAATAGCTAGCTCTTAGTAATATAGAACAAAAAGTTATATAGATATATACATGTTTTAGTAGTTATAGGTCCATCAGTCAATTGAACGATTGGCTGATATGGTCCATGAGAATTGTACTAAGCAGTTGCTCTCATGAGCCATATAGATTAATTTGTTAATAGCTCTTTGGTATATTGTTTATTTTTAGAACATCTAAAAACTTATGCAGAGCTACTTTATTACCTGAAAACCTGTGGTTGGTACCAGTGTGAGAGTTCTGGTATTGTTAAAATTCTTGTGATAACCGTTTGTTGAAATCAGAACCAGGTTTGGCTTTTAAAATCTTTGCGCTCTTACGATGGAAGAGGCCAAGTTCCCACTTACGACGGCACATGTTCTTATCATTATGTCATGTCTATTCACCTAGCTAACTTAGCCACAACACACCCATCAAATTGACACCTCCATCCATAAACACACAGCACGTGCCGCATAGCAATAACCACCTCTACTGAAGTTTGTTGGTTGACCTGTACAGAGAAGAAAAGCCATCGTTGATGTTCAATGAAAACAATTGAAATTTTAAATTTGTTATAGGGTTATTTTTACATAACTAGAAAAATGTCCTAGTATCTCATAAAGCAGCTGAGATCCATATGCCACCTTTTAGGCCCATTTTGTAACCACTTGTACTTCTGAACTATACCTAAGTTTACATTCTTTCCCTATCCATGTCCCTTCTGTTAATTATCCTAAGTCTGTCCTTCTTGCTAGCCTAACTGTCCCATGCTATTATTTACAAATCTAAAGATTGAGGATTTCCAAAAGTAGACAGGCAAATTGTTTGTAGTCTTTGAATTGATCCATCTTGTCTGTATTAAGGACTTTGGAAGAATAGTAATTATTCCATAATCACAACATATAATTAAACCATTATTAATGATTATAATTATTCAATAATTACCATTACCATTATAGTCACACAGTAATTATAAATTAATAATGGTCAAAATAGCAGCCAACAATGACAATTTACCATAGGACTGGAATTTTATCGAATGTATTATCAATAATTAGTGTAATAACAAAACTATTCATAAATTAATTAAAACCATTTACTACTAATAATTAACAACAATCTATACATTAAACTGAATAATATGCAATACTATAAACCCAATTAAAAAATTGTTAACACTAAGTGGTAATAACAAACATTCTTTTATGAATCGAAAATTTATTTTTGTTATATAGTTAGCTAAATAGATTTAAACACTGTAGGACTATAATATAATAGAAAGCAGGACACTCAAACTTTCTCACACATACACACAGCATGAAGAGGCTGAGTGGCCTAAAGAAACAGAAAACCAGTTTATATTAAAGAATTTTTTAAATTAAACCAAAAATCGAAGTTCACAATTAATAAAGAATTGCTTCTACAAGTTTGTCTTAAATAAAAAAAAACAATTTATCGGACCAAGTTTGTTTTGTTAAAATTCAAGGCCTGTAAAATCTCCCAGACTTTAGTTAAACATGCTGAGATGGACGAGTTGTTTGGTTTTAAAAATTGAGGCTATTCAGTTTTGTAACTAATTAGTGAACAATGTCAAGTTTTTGCTTTTTTTTTTTATTTTTGCTAATAAACAGAACACACCCAAACTAACCAAAGTCAAACAGGCATACAAAAATCCCAACACTTGGACTCTCTTCAGAAGTACACCTGGGAGAGCTGGTCACAGAGAACAAGCTTCCCTTCACAAGCTTGTCACAGTACTGAGGGGGTATAGTCATAGTTTGGTTATTTGTCCTCGTGTATTGTAGTGCCGATCGACCTTAAGACAACAGGAAATATAAAGGATTCTGTACGTATGGAATTCCATGACTAGCCTGACTCTATGGGCTTCTTTTGGTTTCTGAAAAGCAATTACAGCCTTCCTACCGCATTTACTTTATACAACTTGGTGGGGTGGAGGTCCACAGTCTTCTTGCCAGGTATTGGAATTCAAAACTGCAGCTTTTAAAACAACATGCCAACACCTGCCCCGGGCGGGCTCTTAGCTCAAAAATGTAGACAGGCAGCCCAGAACTCAACGAGCCAGTTGGATTAAAAGTCGTGGGCCCACCAAGCCCAGCATTTTACAAGCTCAAGTTGCAGCATAGAAGAACTCGCAATGACTTGTTTTGCAAAATGCTCCAGGGGGCAAAGCTTCTTTCCAGCCTCTGTGGAAGCCTTCCACCGCTAAGTTGGCAGAAGGGGAAGCGGGGCCCCAGCCTGCAGGGCAAATTTTAACCACATTTCAAAATCATCTAGAAGGCAATGATGGGAGAGGAGGGGCTCCTCTCGCAATTTCTCTGAATCACCCACCAACCTGGGAAGTGGGGAGTCAATGCCCACTCCAGGGGAGCCAAACCAGCACTCACGGGTCTGCAAATCGTGTCCCTCCGAGTGGGTGAAAAACCCACACGATGAATGCCAAGCTTCTCAAAGCTCTAGTCAGGTAACGACGATCGTCTGGCACAGACAGGCCAAATGCCCCATAAGCCTATCCACACAGGCGTCACACAAGAATCCTCTAGCTCCAGAGAAGTGTCCTCTGCAGTTTCCTTAGCCATGCCTTCATGATTTGGAGATGCTAAACTTTCTCCATGCCACAACTTGAAACAATAGCACAGGCAAACCACACACACAGTATCAACAATAACAAACATGTGCCATACATCACAAACCAATTCCTCTGGAACATAGCTTCCTTGAAATGTAATTTCCCATCTTGCAGAGATTTTAGCTTATAAACTGGTCTCCAAGAACCCACAGGTCCCTCTTTCCCGAGATTACAATTTATCAAGTAAATCATTAGCATTAGATGCAATTATTCTTTAAACAGCTCATAAAACAAGTATGATTAACTGAGTTTAAGCCCAAAACTTTAGCACTTTGTGAAAATTCTAAATTAGTAGATGAAAACCTCAAATCAGTCTGTCATTTAATATAAAATAAAATAGACTCTTAAGCTTTAACAGCCTCAGAAATTTCATAGTAATGTTTGCTGACACCCAAAGACCCCTGGCTGTGCTATGGATTAAGGCTGGTGCCACCACGCCCAGCCAGGAGAACAAAAACATAAGCACAGTCTTCATCGAACCTGAGTCCACTAGTTCTTTGAACCAATCCTTTCCTTAACACAAGACACACAGTCGGCCAGCCTGATCAGCAAGGAGGGGCAGACACCAGAAGGTTCCCATTTTCCTCCCAGAGGAGGAGGAGCGGCGAGGAAGAAACAGGCCCAAAAATCTTGTCAGGAAACATAACAGAGCCCAAAAAAAAGTCTGCTCCAGACTGCTCTCCCTCATCCCTTGGAGGCAAGAGCATTAATGCAACCCAAGCCAGGAAGCAACAACACCCAACTGATGATCCAGATGCCAGACTCCAAGATCCGTCTCCAGCAAAGATGGAAAAGTGTTGCCTCCGGAGTGCTCAGGAATTTCCCAAGCTCTCTGAAGACATCCTCCCAAGGCAGATCTGCTGATGCAAATTTATACTAGCCTGTAAGAGCAGATTATCTCTGGTCCTTGTGATAGCAACTGGGTAGATCTTTGTAAATACATGTTTTAAACAAGCATGCTGCTCTGAAGCAGCTACTCTCTCACAGACTACTGAGAGCACCTACTGGGTCATTAAGAAAGGGTAAGTCACCATTTCACAGATGAAGCCGCTGGAGTCCGACTCAGAGTCACGTGTGGGGCTCTAAGTTGGGTGAACATAAAGTGACCCACTTCTGAGCAGTGGTCACCAGAGCAGTAACGGGTTCAAATGCTGACCTGAGTCCGAAGCAAGTACAGGTGGTGAGAGAGTGAGAAACGGCTCTTCTATGACCAAACTCCAGCCTGTCTGATGATGGCATCACACAACACAAAAAAGTCTCTAACCTGCCTTTTTCCTCATCAGAGACTCAGACAACAGGCTTTTCCTTTCTTTAATCAGTACAAACAGCCACAATTGTCTGAGTCCGCTTGTTTTATTCCTTTTTATACCATTTTTTTTTTTTTTGTCTGAAAACATCCCACAACTCCTCCCAGCAGGGGACAGTACGTAAGCCCCAGCCCCTCAAACACACAACAGGGATTCATCTTGACCACTTTTTCTTACTGTGTCCAATGGCTTGATGTATCCTTTTAACTCATAAAACCACTCATAAACAACTCTCACTCACACTTAAGGCCCCGCCCATTGACAGACTGGGATTGGAAATTACAATAGTCCATACACATGTTAATTACCAACACTCACACACATGCGGATTTTTTTTTTTTTTTTTTTTTTTTTTTGGTTGGTCTTTGTGAGGAGGGTCTCCCCGTAGCCCCAGCTGTCCGAGCTCACTCTGTAGATCAGGCTGGCTGAACTCCTGAGTACAGATCCACCTGTCCTCTGTGCCCTCCCCAGTGCTGGTCATTAAAGGCTGTGCCATCACCCGCCCTGCTAAATACCTGGTTAAACTTTTTTAGACCGGTTTAAGTTGTGTGAGATCAAATCAGTCTTAACAGTAAACAACATAAAACCTTAGAAAACAGTTTAGAATTTTTTGTAGGAACTTGGAACCTGGTTCAAAATTGGCTTTGAAAAGTTTAAGAAGGCATGCCAAAAGTAAACTAAATTTATGTGCAAATAATAGAATTGAAAAAACTTGAAGTGGCCTCTTTTAAAGAAACAACCTGAGGAAGACGACATACAAAATCAGACACATAGAGAACAGTTAATACACAGAGAGCTTGCATAGACATTTGACTTAATATAAGTGAGAGATTTCCTTTTTCCTTAAGGTGGTGCACTTAAGTTTCCTACCCACCTGTCCGCCATATTTGGGATGAATGGATGGTCCAGTTAAGGAAATCCAGGGGTAACAGTATCCACCAAGTGAGATAAAACGGAATTTTACAATGTCCTCTTTTATTTCTTAACCCTACTCCTCCTCATCTCTGAAGGGCTGTCCTTAAAGTGTTGAACTAAACTGTTCTCTTTAGACAAGCAAATGGCCATTCTTATATAATAAAGACAGAAGAAATCACCTTACCTTTTCATCCTTGAGGTCCTGGCTCCGTGGGCGGTGGGCGTCTCTTTTCTTATGAGATCCTGGCTCCGCGGGTGGCAGGTTGTTTCTTTTTCAGAGGGATCCTGGCTCTGCGGTGGCGGGCATCCCTTCTTGCGGACTCCTTTTCTTCAGTGTTCGAACCGGCTGGTCCTTCTTGCTTCTTTGTCTGGTGGGGGGTCTCTACTTCGAGCCCCTACATCGGGCACCAATATGACCCTGTCTACGTCAAAGTCTCGATCTTTTCTCTCACTTATCTCCACAGGTTTTGGGGTCCTTCTCAGGTACCGACGTTACATGACCCATAGACAGGGTCAGTGCAGGCTGGTTGCATGATGAAATCCTCAAGGTGGTAGAGGCATGTGGTGGAGGTTTTGAGTTGCTGACAGGGCAAACATTTAATGGGGAGGTCACCTACAAAAAATGGCTACTAACAGAAAACTTTGGCCTAGCCAGGGCGTAGGTGGCGCGCACGCTTTATCCTAAGCACCTGGCAGAGGAGAGCGAGGCAGGCGGACCGTTTATGGATTCAAGACCAGCCTGGTCTACAGAGTGGAGTTCCAGGAAGCTGCAGGCTACAGGGGAGACTCCTGTCTCGAACAGACCAAAAAACAAACAAACAAAAAAAAAAAAAAAAAAGTTATCAAAGATAAATCCCCTTTCAAATGAATCATCCTTTCCTGGTAATCTACTCAGTGTGTTCTTAGCTAACATCAAAATAGTCTATATATAAAAAGTGTACATAAAATAATCTCTAGTTATGGTCTCAATATTGAGTGTAAACAGCTGTTATATTTTTTTTATAGTTTCTTCTGATGTCATATGAGTTTGGTAAAGCCACCATAATAAAAACACTGAGTGCCTTAAACATTTTTTTTCTTCAGTTTTGAAGACTGAATATTTGTATGGCAGAAAATTTTCCTCCCAAGAGACCAGCACACACTTGCTCAAAAGCTGCACAATTACCTGTCCATCTTTGTGTACCGCCTCCTGCCTCCAGAGACAGCTTGAGGAACAGAGTCTCTAAAAACTTCTGCTAGGGGAATCTAGTGAGTTCACTGGGTTTTCCTACAGAGCCAATGGGGGAAAATCATCACTTACAAGGCCCATTTGGTGCTCCTCTCATGTTTGTCCAGGAGAGAGAAAGAGTGGCCCACTTGTTCATGTCTGCCCTCTGGGCTCATAGCTCTTCCCCCTAGGTGAGCTGGCTGGTTGGGAGGGGTCACTGGACTCCTAGCTCCGCCCCTTCTCAGAAGGACTTTTCTCTGCGAGGCATCTGCTGTCTGCTCTCTGATAACCAGGGTTAGTCCCTTTGAAAGAAAGTCTAATTTATCCCACTGGCTGAGACAAAGATGTTGGCAGTAATAGATTCTTTCAAGGCCTTTTTCTTGGGCTTGTAGATGGTTGTATTGCCTCTGTGTCTACACATGCTCCTCTCTGTGGACCTTACTCCTTAGTGGTATAAGGACCTGGTCTTATTAAATTATGACCCACCCTCCTGATCTCATTTTACCCCAGGATTTATTTAAACTCTAAACATGGTCACATTGTGAAACGCTGAAAATCAGACTTTCAGTATATAAATTGGAGGGGTGCGAGGAACCATTCAACCCATGACAGGTGTTTTAAGGAGCAATATGCTGCTGTGATACAGTTCACATTTCCATCCTGTTCTTCCCCACCGTAGATATGAAGATCCTAAAATTGATATGAGACATTCCAATACGTGAAATCATTACAAATTGCTTTTTGTATCTTTCTTTTTATTAAATTTTAAGTTAGAATACAAAGCAATGGATTTCATTATGCATTTTTCAGACATTTATGTCAATATACTTTTCCACTCATCCCCTCCCCTATGGCTGACTTTCTTCTCTTCCCCTGCTTGCTGGTTCCTTTTCTCTTTCCAAATAGCCACCCCTTTGGCTTTCTTATCATTTGTATTTCATTATCTTCTCTTTCTCCCTTCCCCCTTAAAATGAAAACTGTCCTTTTATTTAGTGGGGAGTTGAGGCTATTAATATTGAAAGTTATTATCGAGCAATGCTTATTAGTTCCTGTTATGTTGGTGTTGAGGTAGGGAGGGGGTGGAGAAGAGGGAGAGGGTTTGAATGTGATGAAAATACATTGTATGAAATTCTGGAATTGATAAAAGACTTATTAAAAAATAAAACTCAACCTAGTGGCCCAGAGGTCTGTGCAGCACACGCAAGTGGACAGGGTGGATCTAGGCTCGGTTCCCAGCTCCCAGAATCTGACCCAGCTGCCTATTCCCTGCTCTCCAGAGGCAAGACAAGGCATGCCCACCTACCCAGATGTCCACCCCTGAACCACAGCTTCAGATCCAGGAGTCTTTGTATCACCTGAGAGGTGATACAGAGCCCTACCCACCCACCCTGAGGTGAGACTTGCACCAGAACAGTTCCACATCTAGCAGGTGAGACAGAAGCCCAGAGGCCATTACAGCTCTGCTCCTGCAATACTCCAGAATCCCAACCCCACTGACTGGGGTTCCCTTGGGCCACTCTCCCAGCTCCAGGCTAAGCTTTCCTAGCCCTGGACCCAGAGCCAGATGCCTACAGCCAGCCCAAAGGAACCAGCAGGCTTACCACTCTCCAAGCGAGGTTCAAGTCAACCTATCCTGGCCCCATGGAGAAGCTCCAGACTAGAAGGGCTAGAACCAGCTTGTCCCTCCAGTACAAAATCAAAAGTGAAAACCTGAAGCCTAGACCAACCAGCCTTTCATAACTAATAAGAAGAGAGTGAAGGCACCTAAAAAACCCCCAGCAAAGTCAGCCTTCAACTCAACTAAGAAACACTTGAGAGTCCTAAAAGAATACAAATCACAAAACAGATTCACATGCCAAAATCACAACAAAAAACAATAACATGAAAAACCCAAATAATAAGTCCCCACCAATATTACCAATCCATTAGAAGACCCCTACAATGAACATTCCCAAGAAGTAACCTAAGACACAGATCTGAAAAGAACTATCATAAACATACTCAAAGAATTCAAGGAATATAAAGAACATGCAAACAAATGAATCAAAGAACTAGGAGACAGAGATAGGCTAAAAGAAAAGAAAGATAAACTTTAGAAAGAGGTGGAAATACTGAAGAAAACTCAAGCTGAAATGAAAAAGGAAACTGAACAGTCATACAGTCAACAGGAAAGGACAGGAGAAAGCCTTAGTAACAGAATGAATGAAGTAGAAAATAGAATATCAACACTGGAAGATAACATGGAAGTACTGGAAAGCTCAAGCAAAGATTATGAAAAATTAAAAAAAACACAGGAATGGAATAATCAAGAAATATGGGATACCATGAAAAGATCATAGGTATAGAAGGAGAAGAATCCCAGGATAATGGTATCAACCAGATCTTGAACAGAATTATAGATGAAAACTGTCCCAAATTGAATAAAGACACACCCATACAAATATAAGAAGCACATAGAATACCAAATAGACAAGACCAGAAAAGAAATTCCTCACACCATATCATAGTAAAAGCACTAGATGCCCCAAACAATGACAGAATACTGAAAGCTACAAGAGAAATATGACAAGTCACATATAAAGGGAAATCCATCAGAATTACAGCCGACTTTTCAATGCAAATGATGAAGGCCAGAAGAGCTTGGATCAATGTATTCCCAGTTCTAAATGACTATAGATGCCAACCCAGAGTACTTTACCAAGCAAAAATGTCTACTATAGTTGAAGAAGAAAGAAAAATATTTCATGGCATATATGATGAAAGAATACATGTCCAGAAAACCAACCCTTCAGAAAATACTTGAAGCAATACAAAGAAAGACTATTCTTAAGCAGGAAGAAAAATAAATTAATGAAGGTATAGTGTGGAAGTATAAACCTAGACCAAAAATGAAAAGAGAAACTTAATTGATGGGAAGCAATATACATCACTCAATAACATCTTTAAATATTAATGGTCTGACTTCCCCAATCAAGAGACACAAGCTGGGGGAATGAATTAAAAATTCTTTTTGTTGTCTATAAGGGAGACATCTTAAAAAGTGGTCTACATAGTGAGCTCCAGGCCAGCTGGAACTAAGGGGAGACCCTGTCTCAAAAAGACCAAAAAAAAAGTGTTCAACATCACTAGTAATTAAGGAAATGCAGATTAAAACCTCTTTAAGATTTCATCTTACCCCAGTAAGACTGGCTATGATCATGATCAAGAAAACAAATGATACCAAATGCTGGAGAGGTTGTGGGGAAAGAGGAACACTCATTCACTGCTGGTACAAATGCAAACTTGTGCAATGCCTATGGAAAGCAGTGTGGAGAACTTTTTTTGTACTCTTTTCTTTCTTTCTTTCTTTCTTTCTTTCTTTCTTTCTTTCTTTCTTTCTTTCTTTCTTTCCTTTTGGTCTTTTGGAGACAGAGTCTCCCTTTAGTCCCAACTGGCGTGGAACCCTCTATGTAGACCAGGCTGGCCTTGAACTCATAGAGATCTGCTTGCCTCTTCGTCCCGTGTGCTGGGATTAAAGGTCTGCCTTTACCTCCCGAGTGCTGGGATTAAAGGTCTGCCTTTACCTCCCGAGTGCTGGGATTAAAGGCATGCGCCACCACACCTGGCCAGTGTGGAGAACTCTCAAAAGGCTCAAAATGAGCTTCTACCACTTGACCCAGTCTTACCACTTCTGGGTATATACCAAGAAGATTCATCATATTGCAGAGATATGTGCACAACTATGTTTATTGCAGCTCTCTTCATGATAGCAAAGAGTTGGAAGCAACCCAAGTGTCCCTCAACTGATGAGTGGATAATGAACATATGGTACATCTACACAATGGAGTTGTGTGCAGTGGTAAAGAAAGATGACATCATGAAACTTGCAGGTAAATGGATGGAACTAGAAGCCATTATGCTAAGTGTAGTAACACCTTCCTAGAAAAACAAAGTATGGTGTCCCTCATTTGTGGATCCTAGCACCAAACTTTTATATGTTAGTCAAGCCTGATGCTACTATAGATATATTTTCCCAAGTTCTAAGATTTATGAGAAAGAATTGATCTCTTCTTTGAAAGTACATTAAAACATACATCAACTTGCTATGTAACATGGGAACGTAAAGTTATATTTTTTTGTACCTACGTGCAAAATTACTGCTAAAAGGTGAATCCCAAACATGTTTTGGAATTAACCTATAGCTTATTTTCAGACTCTGTCATTTTGGTAATTATGTCAAGTGTGTATTTTGGAGTAATATAAAATTATAAAATGAAAGGGAACAACAACAATAACAAAAAAGCAATAGAAAGAAGTATAGTAATTAAACTGAACTGTTATAATCCTCAAACTAAAAATATGTAATTATATCTTAGAACATAAATTTGAAATACTATGTCTACTATAATGTCTGAACATTGACTACTGACAAAACTATACTACCATGCTTTAACAGTAATGTGAAACTTGTTAATCCCACAAAAATATATTGTGTGTGAAATATACAAAAATTATATAAAATATGTACTCATAAATTATCACTTATTGCTTAAAAATGGAAAAAAACTGAGAGAAAGATGCAGAACAGTTATGGCAGAATGCATGATCTGGGATGGGGTGGGGTGGGGTGGGGGGAAGGGAAGGGGAAATATGCCTGAACTGAATTGGAAAATGATGTATGAAATACACAAAGCATCAATAAAATTTAAAAAAAATAATAAATATTTAGGTCAAATACTAATACTTTGTCTTTGAAAAAATATAGTGAAATCATTTTATTTATTTGACTACTGGAGCATAAAAATACATGTATTCCTTCAAAAAATATAATATATAAAATTTAAAAAAAGAAAAAAGAAAAGGAAATAAACCTAAAAATGTTGGGGGGTTTGCTTTTTATTTAATATTACATATAAAGTGTCAGGGCATATTTTCATATTTGTGTATATTAATTATTTGTGATTAAGACACAGTAGACACAGTAGAATATAATATAATTTTGCAGTTTTGGAATTAAAGGGGCAATACAAATAAATATTAAATTGATAACAAAAAACTCAAACATTTGCATACATATCATACTTTGTATATCTTTTTTTGATTAAAACTTACTGAGATATATCCATAATACCATGTATGGAACTAGTTCCTTGACTGTAACTGCAGCATAATGTTATAAGTATGAATATAACACTGTATTCCACTTCCTTGCTGATGGACAAGTTAGATTACTTATACTGTGTCCAAAATGAAATTTTTTTTGGTCTTTTTGAGACAGGATCTCCCTGTAGCCCCAGCTGTCCTGGAAGTCGCTCTGTAGACCAGGCTGGCCTTGAACTCACAAAGATCCACCTGCCTCTGCTTCCCAAGTGCTAGGATTAAAGGCGTGTGCCATGATGCTTGGCTCAGAAATGAATTTTTAAAATTAAGAAGTATTCTATATTTTCCTCGCATATATAAATGAGCATTATTCAGTGCAGACTCCCAGAAAAGGTCTTGGTCATATGGTGATACACACTTTTATTTTAACTGTATTATGATTTTTCTCTAATGTAGTTGTTTGTACCAGTTTGCATTTCTACCAGTGATATTTGACAGCTATCTCTGCTATATCTTAACTAGAATTTGCCACTAGAATTTGTCATAGGTTGAGTGTTCCAAATACAAAATGACCCTACATTTTTAAGCACTTTATTTCAAATTTTTGAATTAGAAGTGCTGAGTCAATACAGTGTATGCAAATATTCCCAGGCCTGTAAGCTATGAACCAAAGCCCTCCTGATCCCAGGCATTTCAGGATGGTCAACTTGGAGTAAGACATAAAGGATGCTCAACTTGGAGTAAAACAGCAATCTCTGTCAGCCTGTGGTGCCTGCCAGAGAGTCTGACTTGTGGTCTAATTTCATCTGTTCCAAGGGAAAGTAAGTCCATTCTGGTATGATGGTTTCAAAGCAGACTTCCTCTTTGTCAGTTTCTCATTTTCATCCATTTCATTATATTCCTAATGGTCTAAGGTGCCAGACTCAAGCTTTGCTTTCTGGTGACTTTTCAAGTTATTTATTGGAATTTCTTGCATGAATTCTGAATATCAAGGCATTATTCCAGGCTGCTCTATCTTCTCATTTTAATGGCATTTTTTTTGAATAAAAGAAACTTAAAATATAAGCATACTTATCAACTTTTTCCTGTGTGGTCTGTGCTTTCTGTATTTTGTTTATGCCAATCTAAATCTCACAGAGATAATATACTTTGTTTTCTTATAAAGCATAAAAGGATTTTTTTTCTCCCCAAGTCTTTAGACTTGTCTAGACTTGTCTAAAGTTACAAGGGGGAACTGGATCTCTGTTTGTCTGTGCATAGATGCTGATGTACTGAGTCCATTCCTCCTCTCACTGAAGGCAGAGGTCAGAGTTATGGTCATTCCTACTTGGGATATTCCTTCTTGGGAGTTTCATCTTGACTTAATGTCAATAAACCAGAGCTCCATGATTAGTTCAGAAGGTTGTAAATTCCACTTATTTATCAGAATATATATTTATACAGGTAAATATATGTGTGCTTAATTTCTAATTCCCAGGACCTATGGATGGAACATTATTTGGAAATAGGCTCTTTATAGTTGTAAGCAGGTCATTGGAGTGGGACCTAAGAATCTTGTCGGAATTGGTGATCTTATAAGGAAAGGAAAATGCCATGTGAAGGGTGAGATGCCCAGGAAGGAAGTCATGTAGGGACAAAGGCAGAAGCTGGAGTGATGTTGCCACAAGGCAAGAACACCAAGGACTGATGAAATTAGGAACAATCCAGGAGCATTTTCTCTGGAGTCTCAGAGGGGGGTACAGTCCTGTTGACACCTTGATGCAGACCTCCAGCCTCCAGAACTGTAAAAGAACAAAATCCTGTTGTTTCAAGGAGTTCCTGGCACTTTTTTTTTTTTTTTTTTTTTTTGGTCTTTTCAAGACAGGGTCTCCCTGTGGCCAGACCTGTCCTGGAACTCGCTCTATAGACCAGGCTGGCCTTGAACTCACAAAGATCCGCCTGCCTCTGCCTCCCAAGTGCTAGGATTAAAGGCGTGCGCCACCACACCAGGCCTGGCACTTTTTTCTGGCACAAAATACCCTTCAAAACTGGATGAATTCTACTTGTGAAGGACTTCTCAGCTGAAATCAAATGTTTCTAAGTAATTTCTGGAACTTATCATAGTCCTAAAATCTTTTAAAACTGTACTTTCAGCCTGGTGTGGTGGCACATGCTTTTGATCCCAGCACTTGGGATACAAAGGCACGTAGAGTTCTATGAATTCAAGGCCAGCCTGGTCCACAGAGCTCTGTGAGTTCTAGGCCAGCTGGGGCTAAAGCAAAACCCTGTCTTAAAGATAAAACAACTGTACTTTCTAGTTTTATCTTGATATTAGATAGAAATACCAATACTCTTTGTACTTTAAATTTTATACAGCAACCATTTTAAGGTGCATTTGTTATTATTGTGTGTACATGTATTCACGTGTGTGGATGTCACAGCATGCTTGTTAGAGGACAACTTTGTGGGCTTGGTTCTCTCCTTCCAGACTTTTATCAAATGCAGGTTGCAAGGCTTGTGTGGCAAGTACTTTTATGCATCAAACCATCTTGATGGTCAATTTTTTCTCTTTTTATTTGAGATAGGTTCTTACTGAATAGCCTGGGTTAACTTGAACTTGTAATCCTCAGGCCTCTGCCTCCCCTATGCTGGGAGGATTATAGGAGTGCATCACCATGCCTGGCTTTTTTAGTACTCTTGTCAAATTCTTCTGTTGGTAGATTTACATAGATTTTTGTCATCAAGCAAAAATAATTTATATATTCGTAACTGATCTCATATTTTCTAACACTATACTTCATTATTTTTCTTATTGCATTGGCTGGTAATGTCAGTGCAATGCTGAGTAGAAGCTGTGATAGAATGCCTTTGTAACATCCCTGTTTTGTTTTGTTTTGCTTATGTGCATGAATGTACTGTCTGCATGTAGGTTGGTGCACTCGTGTCCTGTAATGCTGAGGAGGTCAGAAGAGGGCATGGGATTCCCCTGGAACTGGAGTTAAAGACTGTTCTTAGCCACCATGTGGGTGCTGCGGATTGAACCCGGGGCCTCTGCAAGAGCAGTCGGCACTCTTAACCGCTGAGCCATTTCTCCAGCCCCCAACATCCCTGTTTTTAAATGGTCTAGTTTTTCCAGTTGTAACATTTCATCATGTTTCATTACAATGTTTGTTTTACATTTTTGGAAACCATCCCTTTTCTGTTGGAAAAGTTACTTTCAATGTAGGTGCCTACTGTGTTTGTAATGAATGAAGTGGGTGGGAGCTCACAATACTAAAAATAATCCTGCTCCTGCTTGGCCTTGCTTAATCTAGTTTTTCCTGTATTCGAGGACCTTTGTGAGCATACTCTCAGCTTGCACACTGGTCAGGTTGCCAGCAAGGGGCTTCCACAGCCTTCAGTCCTCTCATTCTTTCAGTCTCTAGCTCACTTTAAAAAAAAAAATATTTTTTTTCTTAATTACTTCTTCCTCACAAAGTCAAGGACCTTCTTGTCTATTCCTCTAATTTATCCTTGAAATCTCATCTAAGATCCAGAATATCATCACTTAAAAATGACAGTTGAAGCTGGGAGTGGTAGCACACGCCTCTAATCCCAGCACTTACTCAGGAGACAGAGGCAGGAGGATCTTTGTGAGTTCAAGGGCAGCCTGTTCTACATAGTGAATTTCAGGCCAGCTGGGGCTATAGGGAGACTCTATCTCCAAAAGATAGTTGAGAGAATAAATGAATGAAACAAACAAACAAACAAGAATGTTTGGTAAAACTTCACAAAGCAAAATAAGCTGTGAAAACAACTAATGAAGACAAAGGTTTGTAGAGTACTTGTGTCGATACAATTGCAAAATTCTAATAGCACATATAGTTTTGCATGAATCAAGGTTTTTTTTTTTCTGTATCTCTGAATGGGAGAAGTTTAACATTATAGATTTGTCGTACAACGTTAGAATTTCAACTGTTGGGAGGTACTAGGATAGAGCAAAGGAAAACATATTAGATAGTTGTGTAAAACCATATGCCAAAATTAATTTTTGACATTTTTCAAATTTATGCAAAGAAAAAAAATAAATGAAAAGTGTACTAGAAAAAGTCTAGATAAATATTTACATCCTTTGGGGGAGTCATTTTTTTACCAAGTAAAATCCAAAAATGGTGTGAATGATTAACTATAACAGTGAAAGAACACAGGTCATCAAAACCACGAAACACAGTTTACTGGAAAGGCAAAAAGTAACTCAATGACTAGAAGAAATAGAAGAGCAGAACCCGTGTGTCCCTAATAAATAGGGTATGATGATAATGCTGGGTATGATGGAGCATGCCTTTACTACCAGCACTCTGGAGGTAGAGGCAAAAGCAGACCTCTGTGAGTTCCGGGTCTACATAGTGAGTTCCAGGCCAGCTGGGAATGTACCCAGGGCTACACAGTGAGTCTTCAAGTAGGAGGCTCTACTAGTTACCTTTCTTTTTTTTTATTAATTTTTTTTATTTATTTCTGTATGTGTATGAATGTACTGTCTGCATGCAAGTCTGTGCACCCGTGTCTACTAGTTACCTTTCTGTGTATGGTGGTAAGCCCACCAAAGTCAGGGATTTTCCAGGAAGCCAACTGAGGTAGAAGTTCTGAGAAAGTTGCTCCAGTCAAGCTCCTACTGATACAGGTCTCAAGCTTCAGGTTATCTCATGATGCTTCTACTGACACCAGCCACAGATCCACCTAAACACTAATCCCTCGTCTCCTCGCCCCCACCTCCTTGTAAACTCACTTCCTTGTGTTCCTGGGTATAAAACTGCCATTCTGGGCACATTCTAAGGCTGGTCATCCTAATCCTGACACAGGCAGGCCAGCCCCCATGCCTGAAATAAACCTGACTTCCTTTTCATGGGAGTATTGACATTTTCCCCTCAAAATGGACCTAAAATTCTGTTGCTGTAAACACCATGACTAAGGCAATTTATAAAAGGAAGAGTTTATTTGGTTTAAGATTCCAGAAGGCAAGAGTTCATAATGGTGGGGAGGCAGCAGAGGCAGGCAGAACAGAAAGCTAATAGATCACATCTTCAAGCAGACCCAGGAAACAGAAAGTGTTCTTCAGCAAAGCTTAAGAACACTGACGAAAGCAGCTTCCTGGTGACACACTTCCTCCAACATGGCCACACCTCCTAAAACAGCGCCACCAACTGGGGACACAACGTCCAAGTACTTGGAGCCTATGGGGGGAATTCCCATTCACAACACCACAGAGGCTACTATGAATCAGAAAGAAATGGCAGCAAGAGAATTCAAAACGTATAAAATGTAAAATAACAGCTGGGCATGGAGGTGCACACCTGGATCCCACAGTCAGGAGGAGCAGCCTGGATTAGCGTGGTGTGGCTCTGTCTCAAAATAAGTAATTAAATAAACAGACAAGTAAATAAACAAATAAAATGCATAAAATGTATAATACATAAGAGATAAAGGTCTCAGTCAGTCTAGGCTGCCATGGAAACACAGTAGACTCTGAGCATGGGCAGCAGCGATTTACTTCCTTAAAGTGGCTGAGAATGGAAGTCTGAAATCAGGGTCAGTAGGGCTGGGCTCTGTTGAGTACTCTTTTCCTTCCTTCCTCCCTTCCTTCCTTCCTTCCTTCTTTCCCTTCCCTTCCATCCCTCTCTCTCTCTCTCTTTTTTTTTTTCTTTCGAGGACAGGGTCTCCCTGTAGCCCCAGCTGTCCTGGAACTCACTCTGTAGACCAGGCTGGCCTTGAACTCACAAAGATCCACCTGCCTCTGCCTCCTGAGTGCTGGGATTAAGGGCGTGCACCACCATGCCCAGCGAGTACTCTTTTCTGGGGCTTTGGACAGACACCTCCTTGTGGTGCCTTCACATGGAGAAGTGTGTGTATGTGTGTGTGTGTGTGTGTGTGTGTGTGTGTGTGAGAGAGAGAGAGAGAGAGAGAGAGAGAGAGAGAGAGAGAGAGAGAGAGAGAGAGAGAGACAGACAGACAGACAGACAGACACACAGACAGACAGACAGAGTATCTCTTCTTCTTTAAAGACCACACAGTCCTATGGTATAAGGATCCTGTTTGTCCTCATTTAACCATTATTTATAAAGACCCTGTTTCCAGGTGTAGTCACATGAGAGGCTAGACTCTCAACATACAACTTACTAATGGTGAGGGGACAGGTATACAATGTCCTACATAGTAATTACTATAAAGCAAATAAATGCAAATGGGTGTTTTTAATTGTATTTCCTCATTCTCTAACTTCTAGATTTAAGATTCCAGTGTACAGATAGTTTTGGTTTACATATCTATTCCTTTCAGGCATAGCTGAGTCTATAATCTTTTTGGAAAGTGTTGCTTAATTATATTCCCTATATTTGATCATGTAAATGCTTTAACTCAAGTAATTCCCAATTTCTCATGTGAGGTTGTTTGTTTGTTTGTTTTAAAGAAAGGCCTTAAGTGCTCATGGCCGTAATTATTTGTGTTTTTAACTCTCTGCTCATTTTTTAAGAATATACTATCCCTCTCTTTCATATTTTGGTTTTGCTTGAAAATTTACCCAGTTTACCTCCAGATTTCTCCAGATGTCCTTTTTAATTTTTTTATTTTTATTTTTATTTTTTTGGTCTTTTTGAAACAGGGTCTCCCTGTAGCCCCAGCTGTCCTGGAACTCGCTCTGTAGACCAGGCTGGCCTTGAACTCACAAAGATCCTCCTGCCTCTGCCTCCCAAGTGCTAGGATTAAAGGTGCACGCCACCATGCCCGACTCCAGATGTCCTTTTTAAATTGACAGGTAAAGGAGAACTTGGGAGACTATATTTGCTGTATTTGAGGTAAGAATTCCTCTATATTGATGAGAAAACACATGTAATCTAGATTCTGTGTATGAGAGAAAGCCTGCTCTATTTGTCTTTCTGTCTGGATTATTTCACTTCACATGATGACTTGCAATTCTATTTTCCTGAAAATGACATAATTTCATTCTTCTTTAAGGCTGTATTCATACTACATCTTATCTCTTCATCTATGGGTAGACATCAGCCTGGTTCCAGGTCTTGTGTATCATGAACAGTGCAGCAGCGAACACAGATGTGCTGATGTCTCCTTTGTGGTATGCTGATGTCCCTGAGGAATGCTGACTTAGATTTCTTCCAGTAAATATCCAGCCATGGTATCCCTGGATCATGTGAAAAGCAAATCAGAGTTAGAATGGGTATTTTAATGAATCAGATGTTATAGTTTTTTTTTTTTTTTCCTGGCAAAAATCAAGCCCCAAGTCTTAGGTATAAAAACCACACAGACCCATTTCCTGGTCATACATGAGTGTCATTGGGTCTGTAATTTTCCTCAGTTAAGGCAGAGCTTAGGGAATCTCAGTTCTTTTTTTTCCACAGCTGCCCAGCAGGACAGTGTCTCCTACAGCTTCTGCACCTCCTCCTGCTCACACGCTGTTTCCATAGCTGAAGCATCCCACAGCCACACCTGGCTGGAAGGGACCCAGAAAGCACATCCCTGCTCTATGTCTGCGAGAAGACCCCACAATATTTGGTAAATATTCTTGCTGGTTACTGTACATTCTATTATCTTTTGAAAAATCTAGTTTTGCTTTTTAAATTTTCTCGATTTCGAATAAAAAACTCCCCTAGTGGGACTGGAGGGATGGCCTAGCGGTTAAGAGCACCGACGCTCTTGCAGACGACCCGGGTTCGATCCCCAGCACCCACATGGCGGCTAAGAACCGTCTGTAACTCCAATTCCAGGAGAACTCCAGTTCCAGGGGAAACCGAGACCCTCTTCTGACCTCCGCGGCATTGCACGACACGGGTGCACAGACCTGCATGCAGACAGTACATTCATACACATACAAAGATAAAAAAAAAAAAAAAAGAAAAAAAAAAAAAAAAAAAAAAAAAAAAAAAAACAACTCCCCTAGTTAAGCAAGTCATACGAAATCCTTCTAGTAATTTTCTTTCTAAAAAGTCCAGAAAAGCGCAGTTGAAATGAGCCAGAGTTAGATTCTACTAACTGGACTTGGCATCAAATCTGCTGTGAATAGAGCAGTTTAGGAACCTGATCTTCAGCAAACTCAGTGGGCTGGGTTGGAAGCAAGGATACTCCTTCATTTTGCAAGGAGACCATTTTAATAGGAAAAGAAACAGGGCAGGGTCTATGCCAAAAATTTAGATCCAAGTGATTATTGCTGGCCACCACGCATCAGGCAGCAAGCCAGGCATATTTTGCATATTACTAGGTAATTCAATTTAATTCTTTATAAAAACAACTTCAGGTGATTCTTACTGTTCATCATTTATATATAAAGAAAGTAAGGCTCGGGGAGGCAAAATGCTCTATTTAAAGCCATTAGCTGGTAAATGACAGCTGTTTTGACCATTTCTTCTGAAGGTACAAAGACACAGCATGATAATGCAGTGTGTACTGAGATAATATCTGTTTGGCAGAACTGTGAGAGGCATAAAAGGTGGAGCTTCCAAGGTAAAGAGGCTAAAGTTTATTAGGCAGGGAAAGAGCCAGGAAGGGCATTAGCCAAAGTAAGAAGCATTTCTCTCAAACATTGATCCACTTGCTATCGCTCCCTGAGATGAATAGAAATAAGCCCCTCGGAATTCCCAAGACCCCTTGGAAGAAAACTGTGAAGACTCAGATAGGCCTGAATGAGCATGGGTATTGACAAGGGCAACAGAAAACAATATAATTTCTAATCTAAGACCCAGTGCACATTGCAGCATGGAACTGGCTTCCTCTCTAGGAGTAAGAGAGTACCTCTTACTGTTTAGTTTCTTAAGAACTTGCTTCTAGAAACTTTCATGCACGGTAGAAAGAAGGAGACCACTGAATTAGTATGGAAATGGACACAGCTTCTCCCCAAGATAAAGAAGCAAAAAACAAACAATAAAACAAACAAAAGAATTAAAAGCAAGCAAGCAAACAAACAAATGAGAACAGGCACACCCTCCCCATCACTGTTGGGGCGTGACATTTCACCTTGCTTTCCAGTGTGGCTAGTGGGGCTCAGAAAAGAGGAGATACTGAGGCAGCTCACTGACAATTCCAGGAGGATGACATCAATTTGCAGGGCTAATCCAGGCCGACATATCTGATGTAGCCCTCATCCTCTCTCATGGGAAAACAATTCCTCAACTTCCCCAGAGACCCTGAGTTCTAGATCTGGGTTTTTTCAGCACAGGGCTTTGTATTCAAACCTTCTAATGAATGAAATGAATATATATATTTTTTGGTATATTTGAGGCAGGATCTCCCTGTACCCCCATCTGGCCTGGAACTCACTCTGTAGACCAGGCTGGCCTTGAACTTTGAACGCACAGAGATCTGCCTGCCTCTGCCTCCTGAGTGCTGGGATTAAAGGCGTGCACCACCACACTCCGCCATGAATTAATCTTTTAAGGGAAAGCTTGCAATTTTCCATGATCAAAGCAGATCTAGTTTAAATGTCTTTTTCTCCTATAGTTTAAATGTCTTAACACCCCTCTGGGGCTGGAGAGATAGCCTAAGCGGTTAAGAGCACCAACTGCTCTTGCAGAGGACCTGGGTTTGATCCCCAGCACCCACATGGCGGCTAAGAACCATCTATAACTCCAATTCCAGGAGAACTCCAATTCCAGGGGAATCCGACACCCTCTTCTGACACGACATGCACGACATGCACGACATGGTGCATAAACCTGCATGCAGACAGTACATTCATACACATAAAAAATAAATAAAATAAAAAAAATTAAATGTCTTAACACCCCTCTGCTGGCCACATTTCTGCTATTTGCTACCAGCCTGCTACATCTGGGCTAGGTTTTAACAGCATTTTATCAAAACCTTTACAAGTCTGAGAGCACGTCTTTAGGAAAAACTGCCCACTGAGCAGGTTCATTTCCACACTCAAGAGCCTGGATGGGAGTGCCAAGTGCTGAGGGTGAAGCACAAGGAGGCTCTGAGGACATGCTAGGCATTCTCCTGCACCAGCCAGAGAGGACAGATCAGGGAAGGCAGAGACAATGTTAGCAATGACCCAGACTTCCTGGCTCACCACCCCAAAGCTGGGCTTGGAGTGGATGGAGGGCTGGGTCAGTTTAGAGTTTCTTGCAGCTTCAGTTGGCCCCTTCCCATTAACATTGCAGTAATGCAGTTGTGTGGTGCTTGAAAAAGCTTCCCTAGTTACATGGAATGATTTATAGGACACCAGACTCGGCATTTCTGAGGTCTCCTGTGTACCATCAAAAATATATTATAAAGAAATAATCTTTATCTGAACTAAAGCTGTGGTGTAGGAAGCTCATGTCCAGCTGAGAGCAGCAGTGAGCTTTTGTTCATGGAGGGAAAAGTCTCTGTTCTTCATCTTATTTGATTAACATTTCCCCCCTCTTTGGCACTAGGTATCTTGTTAATATTTAGACATTATATATTTTCTTTCAACTGTTGTTTCCACTACGAGATCAAATAGAAATAGAGAAGCCAGCTACACTGTAGGAGAGGGGAAAACAGACATTCTGGGCACCCAGCTGAGCCCAGCAGGGTAGAGGGACTCTTTAGGGCTGGCCCAGAACGGAGCAGGGCTGCCTGCAGGGCCAGTCCCTGTCCCCAGAAAGAAGAGATCTTTAGAGCGCCTTTCTGGATGCCTCCCCCCCCCATCCCACCTTTCCATTTCCCCTCACTTTCCTGGGCTAAAGGGAGTCACTCACCGACCTGTGATTCAGTCACCCCTCGGGTTATTCCGTGTTGGAGGGATGGTGACCCGCAGTCTGTTTCAGCCCAAGGAGCATAGAGCTCCGTTAGCTGGAGGGCCGTCCCTCCGGAAGGGCACAGGTGGATGCACCTGTTAAGCGGGCCTGACAAGGGACAGCGTTATCAGGGAGCTGAAAGTACAGTCACAGGGTGATGGGATAGAGGGCAAGTGCTTCAAATCTGGAAAACCCTGGGGTCTGAGTCAAGGCTGCACCTATTCCTGGGTTTCAAGATAAGATGGGTGGGGTGGGGGCTGGAAAGATGAAAGTTGGGATAGAAAAGGCGGTGTGGAGACTCATTCCTGAAGGCTAGGCAGGCCTGGGGGAGAGAAGAAGAGGAGGGGTCAGGGACTGGCCGAGTTTGCTGGGAGTCCCGCGGGAGAAGCCCTGGCGAGAGCTCCCCGGTGCGCGACCCCGGCGGGCGTCTGGCCCTGGGCTCCTATTTCCTAAAAGTGTGAGGAGAGGGCTGCAGAGAGCACCTGCATCTACCGCTCCGCGGGAGCGAGGCGGGGCGGGGAACCCCGGGCGGGCACGCGCGTGCTGGCTGCTGGCGGGGCCGGGATGTCGGCTCTCTGGGTGCCCCAGCCCGGCGCACGCCTCCGCTGCCGCGCACCCCCCATCCGCAGCCGCGCGCGAGGCGAGGCGCACCCCTCCTTTCCTCGGCGGCGACGGCGGCGGCGGCGGGCGCGCGCCCGGCCCCCTCTCCTCCTCCCCTCCGCGCCAGTCCTCTCTCTCCCGGCAGAAAGTTAGCAGCGGGGAAGGAACTCGGGGCTGCGAGAGAGCGAGCGCGGCGGCCGAGGCCGAGGCGGGATCTGCGGGGCGGCGGCGGGCCAGCGGGCGCTGCAGACGGAGCAGGTGCAGCGGGCGGCTCGGCGCCCCCCTCGGTCCCCGGCCCAAGGCTGAGGGGGGTGGCGGGGACCCCGAGCGGGGAGGGGGGCCATGCGGCCAGGCTGCTCCCCGGCGCAGCGGGACAGCGGCCAGGCCCGGGGGCGCAGCGGCGTCGCTCCATGCAGCCGGGGCGGCTGGGCGGCGGCGGCGGCGGCGGCGGCGGGGGCGGCGGCTGAAACCATGTCCGGGCAGCGCCGGGGGCCGCCGCCAGCCGGGAGCCGCGATGGCCCGGTGGCCCGCACCGCCTCCGCCTCCGCCTCCGCCTCCACCGCTCGCGCCGCCGCCGCCCGGCGCCTCTGCTAAGGGGCCGCCGGCGCGCAAGCTGCTCTTCATGTGCACCTTGTCCCTGTCGGTCACCTACCTGTGCTACAGCCTGCTGGGAGGCCAGGGCTCGCTGCCGTTCCCCCTGGCGCTGCAGGAGGCTCCGGCCGCCGAGTCCGCGCCCAGCCCGCCGTCCTCGCCGCCGCCGCCCCGCGTGCGCCCGGGAGCCCCCTCGCCGCCGCCGGACAACGCCAGCCGCGGGCCGCCGGCCCAGCCCCCAGAGCCTCCCGAGCTCCCGGAGCGTCCCGCCGTCCCCGGGGCGGACGGCTGGGGACTGGCGAGCGGCGGCGGCGCCCGGGACGCCTGGCTCCGGAGCCCGCTGCCCCCGGGCGAGATGGTCACGGCGCAGAGCGCGCTGCTGGAGCGGGAAGCGCAGGAGTCCAGCACCGACGAGGAGCTGGCAGGCCGGAGGGTGGCCAACGCGAGCGCGGAGCGGGGCGTCAGCACCCCAGACTACGGGGAGAAGAAGCTGCCCCAGGCGCTCATCATCGGGGTCAAGAAGGGAGGGACGCGCGCGCTGCTGGAGGCCATCCGCGTCCACCCGGACGTGCGGGCGGTGGGCGTAGAGCCGCACTTCTTCGACAGGAACTACGAGAAGGGGCTGGAGTGGTACAGGTAGGATGCTGCCAGTTGGGGACGCGGGCAGAGTCCCCACGAGGGCTCCAGGAGTCTGGGAACAGGGAGGGGCAGGACTCCGGCTAAAAGATCACTTTATTTCAGGGACAGGGGAGGAGATGCCCCTGCCCTGCGGTGCCCCAGGCTCCGGAGCAGGTGAGCAGATGCTTTTGGGATCTATCCAGCAGCAAGCCTGGGGATCCCCAGCCTCACACCTGCCAGGTCTTTCCCAGCCCAGGCTCCTCCAACCGGGCTCCCGGCTTTTACTTTGGGAATGAGACAGGAGGGCTAAATTGATGACATGGCTTTGAAAACCTTCGGAGTCAGTCAAAAGCGCCCTCAAAAGCATTTTGCGTGGCTGGAATCCAACTTTAGTATTTTAAGGTCAGATTAAAAGGAACTGTGAACGTTTTCTTTTTCTTTTTTTTTTTTTTAAGATGGTGTAGGCACTTTGCCTTTCTAGTAAAGACAGGGTATTTGCCATGTCCGTAACTTTCTGTCCCTCCTGGCTGGATGAACAGTAAGCTGATTTTGCTTCGGGAGCCTCTGTGACACATGCCAGCTGGTGCTCTAAGAATGTGTGCCCTGTGCCAGGCCCTTCTAATCTAAGCATCCTCGGAGACAGACTGAGTTACTTCTGTGAGGTCTTTTCCTAGCGTCAGATGCTGGTGTTGAGAGGAAGGGAGCAAGATAAAGTTAAGGACAGGTCAGATAATTAATAACGTGCTTTTTTGCCATCCACGACGTTTAAAACATGGGTGCACATGCTCAGAATTCAGAGCTCCTCTCGCTTTCTTCCCTCTTCATACCTTTCTGGAAAGCAGATCTGGGTGGGTGGTCCCATCTCCATAGAATTTCAATAATTAATTGCAACTGTCAAACAGAAACACAGCCTTTGTCAGCTAAAGTGATGCTGTCATTTTCACGGAGCCCTTAGGTAAAACTGTCTCACGGCAGGGTGGCCTTCCAGGTTTAAATTATGGCTTGGGAAAAGTTTGGACCATAACTTCAGGATCCATAACAAATATGTGTGTTGTGATTGATTCTTTCCACTTGTTTTTTTTAAAAATATGCCTTATGCTTTTAAAGCTCCAGAGAACACTTAGGCATAAACATTGCAGCACATAACACTGAAACAGCGAATGTGTCTGTTAATGTCTTGTCTGTTTCAACAGCAGGAACTAATTGCGATATTTTAGGAGGCTTCAAACAGCCCCTTCCTATCAAAACATAAAACAGCAAATGCCTAATTTAACTGGAAAAATCCGTATTTATAACATCACAAGCCATGGCTTCCAGTTTGTGATTATAATTAAAAAGGTGTTAGGATGATTAATGCGACAACAGCAAAATAAAGACAAGGGATGATGTCTGGGAAGGGTTCAGTTATTTAGTGATTAGCAGTAGGAATGTTCTGGTGTCTTCTGTGGGGTGGCTTTGGCCCTAGGAGGAATTATATGTTTTTTTTTTTTTTCCCTTTTTTCTCTGCAAGTTCTAATTTTAAAGCTGTGCATCTTTCGAGAAGTGTCAGATGCCCTTTGAGAGAGGCATAAAGATCAAATCTTTCCAGCATGTGTTTTGGGAGGTTTTGCAGTAGGTGAAATACAGAAGGTGTTGTTTTATATAGATGATGTTTAAAGTGGGTAAGAAGTGTTTGAGACGGCAAGTTCCATCCTGGGGTCTGAAGAGTTTTCTAAATAGAGGAAAGGAGAGGACAGGTTCTTAATTCTCTTTTATACTGAATCGGGGAAGGAAAGGTACCTAAGGGACCTTAGTCTCACAACATGGATACTGAAGGCATATGGCCTGGTGGCATTCCCACCACGACCCAGCACTTGTAGCATTTGTGGTAGGCATAAGCAGAACTGCTAACTGCAAATGGTGTGGATAGAATGAGGTCCACTTGGCTTCACACAAGAGGACCACACGAATGGTCTTGGTCCTTAATCTCTCACTCCAAGATCTTGCCTTTCAGATCTGCACAAGGCTGAGCGGTGCTGATTGTCGTGAGGAGGAGACACGCTCTTAAGAGCAAGCGTCACGGACGTACAAGAATGTCTAACATTGTGGGGTTCATTAGCCACTGAAGCTTGGCTGCCAGGAAGCTCCTGGGGCTCCCAAGGGCAGGGTGTAGGCACTGGCTTTGAACAGCTCCTCAGCCCTGTTGTAGACAAGTGTGGTCTGAGGATACTTGTGAAATTTCATTAGTTCATCTCTTCAAATCTCCCCTAAGCCTCTCTCCTATGTAGTATAGAGAAAAGCAGTGGCCTTGATTCAAAACAGTGGCAGAAACTCTTTGTCTTGGCTCCAGCCTTGAACCCTTAAAATAGAGTTTGAACTCAAACAATGGTATGCCTTCTTGTACCATGTCTGCTGTGTGCAGTCATTTTGGTTGATTAAAGAAGCACAGGTTACTTGAAAGTGTTGGAGTTTAAAATTAATTAACTAATTAATTCCTTCACTTTTTATTGTTTTAAAAGTGGTCCCAATAGTCCACCAATTCAGCAAGTGGTCCTGGATTTTGTGCTTTGAACAAGAAGATCTGAGATGAAACTGGGCTGTCAGTGTAGCTGGCTTGGGCTTCACATATTGAGAAATCAGCCTTAGCACATTCATTTCTGTGGTATCACTGCAGTTGTCCCCAAATCCGGGTTTTGCTTTGCACCTATGCTCTTGATCTAATAGGATGTAAAAACACATTGGAGATTAAAACATGTGCATTCAATTTTTCAGGGCAGCACTGGACTAATGGATTAGGACGTGTATGTGTGTGTGTGTGTGTGTGTGTGTGTGTGTGTGTGTTCGTTCAGGCTGCAGAGATGCCAGCCTCATGTGGTGAACTGACACAGTCAATGGTTAATAAGCTGGGCAGATTAAGCCCTCCATCTATGCTTTCTTGTCCCTCTCTCCCAAAGGGCAAAGCCACAAGCACGTTCCATATAAGCTGATACAGTGGTCTAGGAAGAAAGACTTTGAACTCTTCTAAGGGAAGGGACCTTGGGCAGGCCTCTGGCTGCCACTGTGGAGCTCATCAAAGTGACAGAGGTTACGTGAGCAGCAGTTGTCTCCCCCTGGCTTCCGTGTACAGTGACCGTGGATGGTCCTTTGCTTTGAAAGCCATTCAGCTCCAGGATGATGGGAGGTGGTGCTCTGTGTCCCATTGGGTAGAGGAAAATGACCCAGGAACATGCTGTAGACAGGGGTCCATGGTTCAGTAGTAGCTTTCTTGGCTGGTATCTGGAGAGAGGATGGAGGACAGAAAGAGGTTGGTATTTATGGAATTCCAGCTGCTATGTCTGTCAACTGCAGCTTTCTAGATGTGCTGTTCATTACAGTGTTGAGGTAAGGCTGTGTATTAAACAGCAGCATGTCTGTTTTGTGGGCCACAATTCCTTTATTCTGAGAGGCAATAACATACTCAAGGTTCATGGGCTTGCTGCTGCCTAAGCCAAGATTTGAACCTGCAATCTATCCAGCTGCAGAGAACTTTGTTTCTTTGCCTACACTGTACTGCCACACATTAATACGAGGAGATTTTCTCTTTTTTTCATTTCTTTCATTCAAAGATACCTAATAACTACTGACCATGCAGTTAGTCCTGTTTTAGGTACAGAGGACAAAGTGGTGAGACAGATGGAATGCGGCCCATTCTCCTGAAACTCATTTTCATAGGCGTGTGTGTGTGGAGGGGGAGGGGATGGCAGATAAGCAGACCAATGGTAATTAGTGAACACTTTGCTTTGATAAAGGCTGCCAGGACAAAACTAACTGTAGGCTCAGAGCTCCTCTGTCCAGTATGACGACTGCCTGGTGCATGTTAAACAGCCAAATTGAAATGTGCCGTAAGTATAAAGTACACAGAAATGAAAAACTGATCAGCAATAATTTTCCATTCATGGTGTGTGGAAATTCCAGGATTCATGTTGAGGTAAATAAAATACATGATTAAATTAATTTCACCTCTTTTTTTTGTGGTTGGTGGTGCTAGGGGATTTAACCAGGGCCCCCTGCATACTAGGCAGTGTTCGTCCACTGAGCTACAGCCCCAACCTGCATACTAGGCAGTGCTCTTCCACCGAGCTACAGCCCCAACCTGCATACTAGGCAGTGCTCTTCCACTGAGCTACAGCCCCAACCTGCATAGTAGGCAGTGTTCTTCCACTGAGCTACAGCCCCAACCTGCGTACTAGACAGTGCTCTTCCACTGAGCTACAGCTCCAACCTGCATACTAGGCAGTGCTCTTCCACTGAGCTACAGCCCCAACCTGCATACTAGGCAGTGCTCTTCCACTGAGCTACAGCCCCAACCTGTGTACTAGGCAGTGCTCTTCCACTGAGCTACAGCCCCAACCTGTGTACTAGGCAGTGTTCTTCCACCTAGCTACAGCCCTAACCCTCCCTGCATACTAGGTAATATCATTCAGATTCAATTTATCTGAGAGTAATTTCTTCCTCATAGGCTTGTTGGGAGGGGATAACTGAAACAAAACAAACATATTTACAAATAGTGTTCTAGAGCAAAAATTCAAAGATTTCCCCCTTATTTATTTCTTAAATCTTTTGTCTCTTACCCACTTTACCTTCTGTCACAGATGTGATAATGTTGACGTATTCATCTTATTTGGAATGGTTTAGGAAACACCCAATCATGAGTGGCTTTGCAACTGCATCTGCTTCATCTTGTAAAAAAACTCAGATGACATCAGAGCCCATGGGGTCAGAGACGTGAGTGTAGCAGACTCACGGGGGATGCCCTGGATCCCTCGTCCTCTAGCCCCAGGTGGCCTCTGGCCCCTTGCAGCTGTGTCTCCCTGTACACACATGACGGCAGGGCTGTCAGATATTATACTTTGCAAGAAAAACTAGAAAACAAGGTTTGATGTAAAATCTGACTTTTTATTGTTGTCCCCAGATTTCACTACATGGGCCAATGCTGCAGGACAGACAAAACCTGTCTGTGGCCCAGTCACAGCCAGCTGGCTACCTGTTTTTGACCCCTGGTCTGAACTCATTTCAGAAAGTAACTGGTGTGCGGTGGCCAGAATTGTGCCTTATGTGCTATTTTGGTTTAGTTTTCTCCCTTTTATCAATTTTTTGCAACGGTATGGGTAAATCCCTCCCGGGCACATTGCAATCAGTACCAAAACCACCTGATATAAACATGAAGAAAAAAACCAACTTTACAAATAAATTTCCCTACTTTTCCCAATTAACATTTCTCAAAGGTGGGAAAAAGGAAACATTGAGTCTGTCTCCCTGTATTGCTCAGACTGGTTTTCTTCCTGTCTTCCTCCTCTTCCTTTTTCTCTCTCTATCTTTTTAATGTTTTATTTTTATGTGTATGAGTGTTCTGACTGCATGTATGTAAGTTCACCACATGCCTGCAATGCCTTCAGAGGCCAGAAGAGGGAGGCAGCCAATTCACTTAACCACTGAGCCATCTCTCCAGCCACTTTCTCCTTTTTTTGACACAGGGTCTCCCTGTAGCCATGGCTGGCCTGGAAACTGTTATGTAGACTGTGGTGGCCTAGATCTCATGGAGATCCACCTACCTCTGCCTCTCAAGTGTTGAGATCAAAGGTGTGTACCATTATATTTGACTTGGGCCGGTATTCAAACTCCAGTTCCTCCTGCCTCTGCCACCTGCATGTTGGGATTGCAGTTATATAGTTCCATACTTGGCTCTTCTCCCCTCCCTCCCTCCCTCTCTTCCTCCCTCTCTCCCTCCCTCTCTCCCTCTCAGTGCTGAGGATGCAGCCTAGGGTTTTCTACATGGTGGGCAAGTTCTCTGCCACTGAATTCCACCTCCTGCAAGGATGTTCTTGACTTTTACTAGAGTGCCTCGTATGCTTGCTCTCTATGTAGATAACTTGGATTTATGAAATAGATTCCCATCAGGCGAATGAACATCTGAGAGGTAGAAAAAAATAGCTTCTCGGCATTTTTCTGTCGAGTGCCAGCTTGCTCATGCTGATCTGTTTCTCAGGCCATAGTTCCCCATAGGATCAAATCTGCTATGAAATACTTTGATTCTAAAGGCTCCTCTGTAGTAGACTCTTCATAGAGATATGTAGGGGAATGAAGTGATATGGTGTGGGGCAGGTCTTTCATCCCTGAGCCAGGATCCATGGGATGCTTATTTTGTGACTTTGGATGGGGTAGTATCTTAAAACCTCAGTTTCTCCATCTGCAGAATGGGCTCAATATCTTCTGCTTCCAAAGGACTGTTAGACAATGAAACACAGTGGCACATCCAGTACCCTGTATAGAGCTGGTGGTTCAGGATTCTTACTCTTTCCCATTTTTCTTTTTCCCTTTCTCTGCTCCTTCATTGCCTGCAGTGCCTTCCTTTTATTCTGCCCATCAGTAATGGAGGGCCCTAAAGAGAAGGTTGTAATGTGTTTTCCATTTGAATGTAGTCTTTTATTTTCGAGATTGTGTCTGAAGGAGGGATTGTAAACCCCGAAGCCGCTTCAGCGGCTCTCCAGAGAATAATCAAAGGCAGACTCCAAAATTCTGCCTATTGTCACTGAATGGGAGATGAGTCTGGTTTCCTGGGGTTTCCCTGGTGGAGTCCTCCACCTGGCAAACCTAGAGGGAAAGAGGCCCGGCTCTTGAGTCTTCAGTGGGAATATGTGCTATTTGCCCCAGATAGCCCAGAGCAGTGGGATGCCAGGCAAGTGCCTCGGGGAGCGGGACCACTCACCAGTCAGTCACACACCACAGCGCTGGCAGCAGCACTCAGCCATCGTCAGAACATGATTTATTTTTTATTTTTGTAAGTTGTACCAGGCCTTTTTTACTTTTAAATTGAGTCAGTGAAGAGGCCTGGAGACCAGGTGAATGAAAGATTGCTGTGGTTGTATGTTCGAAAGTTTTAAAGGTTTGGGTTTTGCATAATGGATGATATCTCTGGCAGGGATTGAGCCACAGCCCCCATGAAGTCAGCTCTGGGTTCCACTAGTTCCTGCAGTTTAACAAGCTGGTCTGTAACTGTCTGGGGGAATTTCAGTCTGAAATTATAATTCACCAAAGGAGACTGCGTTGATCTTGCTGTTAATTAAAAGCAGAAACATTATTATTTAAAAACACTCCCTCTTTATGATTACCTCCCTTTAAGCATTATTTTACATCTGTATTTAAGAATATACTAGTGTGGGTGCTGGTGCACAGCTTCAAATCTCAGCACTTAGGAGGTAGAGGCGGGTAGATCTCTATTAGAGGCTAGCCTGGACTACTACATAGCAAGTTCTAGGCCAGTCAGTGCTACAAAGTGAGACCCTGTCTCAAGCAAGCAAGCAAGCAAGCAAGCAAACAAAAAGCCTATTTACAGGGGAATAAAGAAACATGTGAATTAGGCAATATTTATGTGTATGCATATATAATATATTTCATATATAGAGAGGGTTGCAATAAGAAAAAATGAACTTAATCAATTATAAAATAAAAGATGATTTACTGGCTTTATCTCTGAGAAGCCTGTGGCGGCTTCAGGAAAAGCTGCATCCAGTGGCCCGAAGGGCGTCACGTGGCCTCCATTTCTGCCTCTGCCCTGTTTGTCCATTTTAGTTCCTTCTCAGATAGGCTGTCTCATCACATTTTACTCAAGGTGGTAACAGCTCTAGACAGCCATGTTTATCAGACTTTTTGGAAATGGTTTTTAAAAGTGTCTCTAGAGAATTCCTAGGGAGGCCATTGTCCAAAGTTGAGACATGTGCCCATTGCTAACTCAGTAATTGGTTTACTCTAATTAGGCCAGGATGATGTAGCCACTTCTTTGTTTGGGATATGGAGGGAGTGGAAAGCTTGAGTAGTTCTACTGAAACCGCAGGAAATAGTTTGCCCAAACAGAAGGAGGGGTTTATGGGGTCAATTACTAGAGAAATGAGTAAGTTAAACAAGATGTCTGTGGGGTGGGAAGGTCTGCTCTGGGAAGCACATGATCAGTCATCTAGCATTATAACTTGGAAGAGAGATAAAGGATGGGGTCAAGGTTCAGTTGTATTTGTTACTCATTCATTCATTCATTCATTCATTCATTCATCCAGTCATTTCACATATATTATCAACTGTATGCTTTGTAATGGTCTTAAACATGAACACTGGCCACAGTGATCTGTAAGAGCTCTCTGAGTAGAGAAATAGACACACAAATGGTTGTATGATAAAGGAACGTAGGCCTTGACCAAATAAGACATATTCTAAGAATGGAAGGAAGGTTCAAATCTCAGAAAATGAGAAAACTCACATGCTAGCTATATATTATGGATACTAAAAAGATATTTGATTAAAAAAAGTTTTAAGTTTTGGAACTACCTAAATAGTAAAATAGGGTTGGGCACAAGGTTAGCACTATCTTTCATGGTTTGTCACTACAATCTCCATTAAATCCAGAACAGGGTAAGAACACTTGTTATTTACCACTGTTCAAGAATTATTAGATAATGCAATTAGGTAAGAAAAAGAAGGAAGAAAGGGGACCTAGACTTATCACTATTTGCAAGCAGTTTCTGCTATTTTTGGAAACCCTAAGAGACCCAATATCCTCATAAATCTATTATAAACAATAATAGAATTCATTAAGGTGACTGGTAGGGAAATGGTTATGCAAGAGCTATAGTTGCCTCTATCAATGATTTGAAAGGGTAGTGGAAGAAAATGTTCTTGTTATAGAACCAAAGAGACAAAATAGAAATAGATTTTACAAAATTGCAAGAGATTTTTTAAAAATTTTTTTTTATTAATTTTATTTATTTCTGTATATGTATGAATGCACTGTCTGCATGCAAGTCCATGCACCGTGTCGTGCAATGCCGCGGAGGTCAGAAGACGGTCTCAGATTCCCCTGGAACTGGAGTTCTCCTGGAATTGGAGTTTCAGACAGTTCTCGGCTGCCATGTGGGTGCTGGGGATCGAACCCGGGTCCTCTGCAAGAGCGGTCAGCACTCTTAACCGCTAGGCCATCTCTCCAGCCCAGCAAGAGATTTTTAAGAACAGAAACTTAATACTATACTCACAGCCTCCAGAAAAAGAAATGGGAAGAGGCCCCTTTCTTTAGAACATTTATTTTCTTCCTTCTTCCCTCCTCCTGTCCCTCTACATTCTTGTCTGATGTTTAATTAGCTGCTGTCTCACTGGAGGTCAGGCATGCTTGAGAGTTATTTGAAAAATACTCTTACAAGAACATGAACAGATATAGTGCTTCATATGCAAGCTTCTGTTACTTCTCTGATTTTGGTTGCCAGAAAAGAATGGTCAAGCAGCTCTTTCTGTTCAGAGTCCTTACATAAGTTTTTAGGGAGATGAAGGTTGGATCTGAAAGAAGACCAGTGCTGGTGGGGTCTGAGTGGTAGTAGACATGTATTATACTTACATGCATCGGCCTCTGCTCCCACTGTTGAATTCAGTCTTTGCAAGAGCCTTGGGAGATAAGGATGGTGCTATGGTTTGAATGTGAACTGTCCCCTGGGCTTACATGTTGGATGCTTTGCCCCCAACCCCCTGGTGACACTATTTTGGGAAGTACTGGAATCTTGAGTAGGAAGTAGGGCAGATCCGGAGGAGGGGGATTCCCTTCTCTGCTCTGTTTCCTATCTGCAGCAAGGTGAGCAGCCTCCTTTTCCACATGCTTCTGTCACCACTGTGTTTGGTCAGAACAGCTGGAGTGCAGTGGTGGTGCACTGAGCCCTCAGAAACCGGGAGCAAAACAAATTTTTTTTCCTTCTTTAAGTGATGTCAGGTATTTTATCAGAAGTATGTGAAAGTAACTAATTGATGTCACATTCACAGGAAGGGACCTGAAGCACAGGGAAGCAAAGTAACTTGCTCAAAATGTAGAGTTGGAAATTCAGTCCTATCGTGTGGCTGTAGGGACATGATATTTCTTTTTATTTATGTCAATACTCTTTTCTACTAGACATACACCCTCCAGCATCATGGAGGAAATAATACATGAGAGCATGTCCTCACTTTTGATCTCCCTGGGCACAGGCAGAGTGATACCCCTGCCCCCCGCAACACCACAGGGTCACTCAGTATCTTACCCTGATCACATACACAAACAATAGACATTCAAAAGGTGATACATTAATTGTGTATAACGAATCATTGAATTAATGAGCCAAAGGAGGGTCTTCTGTGTTTAAAACACTAGACTTCTGGGGCTGGAGCACCAAGTGCTCTTGCAGAGGACCCAGGTTCAATTCCCAGCACCCACATGGCAGCTAAGAACCGTCTTTAACTCCTGCTCCAGGGGAATCTGAAACCCTCCTTTGACCTCTGTGGCATTGTGTGACACAGGTCCACCAACCTACGTGCAGACAATACAGTCACACACATAAAAAAATAAAGATTAAATCTTGGAAAAAAAACCAAAAAAACACTCTAGACTTCTGAGAAGAAATTCCTCCCATTTCTTGAAAGCTCTGGCTAAGAATTGTTCTAAAGGCTTTCACAAGCTAACTCTGCAAGATGATCTTGGATGTAAGAAGATCAACCTGTGTAGCTAGACAGCTCCCCTCTCCAGCATTCTGATAGCTTGTGACATTATCAGTTCTTCCTCACTGTACACTTACCAAATGGATACTTTCTCACTTCTCTTATAGAGAATGGTACTTTGAAAGAACAAGCAACATTTCCAAGGACACACACTGTCAGCAGTCCAGTGTCTTCCCACAGGGACTCCTGGCCTCCGTGGCTGTAGTGATTGCTTTTAGGAGAATAGCCCAGGTTAGGTCTTTTAAGTAATTTTGCTCCATGAATAGTTGGATTATGCTTCCTTAAATGGATTATTACCATTTTGTTGCAGGGCTGAAGAGATGGCTCAGCAGTTAAGAACAATGGCTGCTCTTGTAGAAGCTAAACCCAGGTTTCATTTACAGCATCTACATGGCAGCTAACAACCATTCATAACTCCAGTTCTGGGGATCTTCTGACCTCTTCTGGCCCCCGCTAGCATTGTACACGTGGGCACACTTACACACATGCAGGCAACAGCACTCCTACACATAAAATAAAAGTTAAAAACTATTGCACTATATCCAGGTGGTAGCACAGACACAATTCCAGCACTGAGCTCTTAGGTCAGCCTGAGCTACATAACAATATATTGTCTCAAAAAATGTCTGAATAATTGCCATTTCATGATCAGACAATTGGAGAAAGGTCCTATGTTTGATTTTGGATATTCGCTATATACATGTGAGTCTACCTGTCTCCATGTTTTGTTAAAGCTTCTATTGTGGTTAGAATTTTGTAAACGTGAGTTCAAATCCCCAGATGCTGTGTAAAATCTGGACATGTAGTGGATTGTCTCCCAGTGCTCCAACAGAGAGATGGGAGGTGGAGACAAGTGAATCCCTGAAGGAAGCTGGTGTGTGTGTGCAGTGGAAAAGCATGGACCAAACACCCAAGTGTGTCCTCTGACCTCTACATGTGCCTTGGCATGCACTTCTTCAGACTCACAGACAAGGATGCACATGCATCCTTGTATATATATTGTTTCTATGCACATAAACACAAATAAAAAGAAAGGAAAATAAATTAATTCAAAAGAAAAGATTAGTGGTTTAAAATCATGACAAAAAGAACCCAAAACCAGGTGCATCTGAAACCAGGACTTGCAGATTGTGTCTCAGTTCTGTGTGGCTCCCTTTACATGCACAGGCAAGGATTTAACCTCAAAACCATTGGCTTTTGCATCTTTAAAATGGGAAGAGAAGCCTTTCATAACTACACAGGGATTTTGCAAAGGAAGAATAATGATTATATACTGGGAACTACCTTGTCTACACAGGTTAGTTGTTATTAATCCATGCACGTTTTCATAAATTCCTCTAGGTAATTGGTTTTCTGGGATGCTGCACTCCAGGGAGTACCTGAAATATAGGACAGGCCCTCTTATCATAAAGTTAGATTAAGAAGTTTAATTTACAGAAACTATTATATAGCATGGATATCGAATGTTCTGTGTGCAGACTGCAGAAAGTTCCAGAGAATTCTTGCACATGCTCAATCTGACTTATGGCCATTCGAGTTTGTACTGAAGGAACATAAAAACTAACAGGGCACACTCGCTTTGTCAGGCTGCCCTGCAGTTAATGAACTCTGGAAGTCACCATATGGTTCTCTCATCTTGTTCTCAGCCCATCATCTTCTATCCTCTGTGTATTAGTCACTTTTCTGTTGCTGTGATAAAACACCATGACCAAGGAACTTACAAAAGGAAGAGTTTATTTGAGCTTACGATTGACGGTTCCAGGGAATTAGAGTCCATTGTGGCGGGAGGCATGGCGGCTGGATCTGGAGCAGCAAGCAGAGGGTCACCCAAAACAAAATCTCCAAAGAGCACAGGAAGCAGAGAGAGGGCGACTGGAGACCGCGAGGCTTGTTAAACTCACTAAGCCTGCCCCCAGTGACATACTTCCTCTAGCATGGCCACACCTTCTAAGACCTCCAAGAACCGTGCCACCAACTGGAGACAAATGTCTGAATACTTACAGCCTACGGGGGACACTCACGCAAACCACCACACTCTCTCCTGGCTGTGTTTCCCGGGCTGGGATATTCACATCACACCTTCTAGTTGCCCATCTATGCTGGTTTCTAATCTTCTGGTAGGTAGAGTACTCGTCCTTTGAAATGTCTTTATCCTTATTCACAGGTTCTGTGAATATGTTAGGTTATGCAGCAAAGGGCAATTAAATTTCAGATGGAATTAAAATTGTTAAGTGCTAATACTGATAGCTATTATTGAGCAGTGTCCATTAATTCCTGTTTTTTTGTGATTATTTTGTTTCCTTAGATTTTGATTAACTGTTCTGGAATTGTTTATTAATTTCCTGTACTCCCTTGGGTGTGTTTAACCTAATCTTCAGAATTCGTACAGTACACTTTGTAGAGCTGGTTTATTGGTCATTAACTCCTTTTATTGTCATTAGCTTCTTAAATCTGCTTTTGTCATGGAAGGATTTCTGTCTCTTTTGACTTGCTGGATGTAACCTGATCTAGCATGTGTGACCGTCATGCTGGCTTTCAGAGTCTCCATTGGAAACTCAGGTGTCATTCAGATGGAGCTGCCTTTATATGTGATTTGATCTTTCTCTCTTGCAACTTTCAACATCCTTTGTTTTGTATATTTAGTGCTTGGATTATCATGTAATGTGGGGAGTTTCTTCTCTGGTCCTGTCTGTTTGGTGTTCTGTATGCCTCTTGGACCTCGATAGGCATCTCTTTCCTTAGATTTGGGAAGTTTTCTTCTATGATTTTGTTGAAAACATTTTCTGTACCTTTGACCCGAGTTTCCCTTCCTTCTGTATCTATGATTTGTAGGTTTGGTCTTTTTATAGTGTCCTAGAGTTTCTGCAGGTACCTTTCCTGACTTTTTTTCAGGTTTAACATTTTACTGTAGACTACTCAATCTTAATGGTACATACATATCCTATCCATTCACCCAAGGCTCAGGGATTGTCTCAGAAGAGTGGGCAGAAAGATTGTAAGAGCCAGAGTAGCAGAGGAGTCTACTAACAAAGCTGTGCTTTCTGGACCCAGCAAGGCAGTTACACATCGGAACTCACAGCAGTTGTGATGGCATAGATTTGTGCAGACTCAACCAGACAAAATTCCAACACAGAGAGGGTGGTGTCCCAATCCTAGTTGAGGAGCTATTGACAATTGATAGCTCCTGAGAGAGGATGAGTTAGTTTTCTTTAAGGATGTGGCCACTAGTAAGTTGACATCAAAATGTATTTGGGCAACCCAAATTGGACTCAATGTATTTGAAAAAAAAGTGTACAGGAAGGTGGGGGATAAGAAGGGAGGTTGGGGTGGATTTGTCAGGAGGGGAGAAGAGTGGTGACTATGATCAAACTACATGATATGAAATCCTCAAAGAATTAATAAAAATATTGTTAAAATAGAATGGTAAGTGCTAATCAAGTATCTTAATTTAAAGATTGTTCTCTATTATTTGTATTAAGTTGGTAAGTCCCAAGGAAACCTTATAAATGGAAGGAGAGGTGGAGAGTTAACCAGTGAGCTGGAAACACGAGGAGGATCCGCTCAGTGGTGGCTTTGGAGACAGGGGAAAGGCCACGAGACAACAAGTGCATGCAGACCCTGGGACCAAAGAACAGGCAAGAAAGCAGAATCTTTCCCAGCATCTCAGAAGGAAGGGACGCAGCTGCGGTCACATTGTCATTTGCCCTATTGTGACCCAGCTCAGACTTTGGACATGCAGAAGTATAAGATAACACATTTGCATGTGTTGCACTCTTAGCCTTGTGGTTATTTGTTACAGCAGTCACAGGGAACAAATACATTCTTAGATGTCTCTAGGAATCACCTCCATGTTGATTCTTTCTCTCCTAGTTTTTCTCCATTTCTGGAAGACGAGCATTTCCTAGGCTCTCTAGGTCTCCTTTCAAACATATGGAGAAACCTTTTTTCCTTTCTTCTTGTTCCATGTGATGGTTTAAATGAGAATGTCCCAGTCATTAGCACTCTCAGGGGAAGGTCATGGAACTTTTCATAAGTGTGGCCCTGCTGAAGAAAACACACCACTGGGGTCAGGTGGGCTCAGAGAGTATAGCCAGGCCCATTTCCTGTGCCTGCTTGAAGATGTGAACACTGGATTTTCTGTTCTGGCCACCTCTGCTGCCATGCCTACCGCCATAATGGACTCTTATTTACTACTCTGGAACCATAAGTCAAATAAACTCTTCCTTCTAAAAATTGCCTTGGTCATGGTGTTTTATCCCAGCAACAAAATTGTAACCAGAATACTCCACTGTCCTCAAAGCAGCTTGGTAGAAATGCTGAATCTCTTTAGGGAGACAAACAGGTAATGGCTGGACATGACGTTTGAGAAATCTTGTTGTACAGTGGGGTTGACTCGGGATACTGTTGATTTTTTTTTTTTTTTGGATGGGGCCAAAGAGTCACAGTTGGGAGGATCTTTCTGTCCTCATTCTCTGTGTGACAGTAGCACTTTTCCTTTAGTTAGAACAGATAATTAATGGCTCTAGACATGGCTATATGTCCCCCAGAGGTCCCAAATTGCCTCTGGTTGAGAACTCTTGCCTTAGAGTTTTCCTTTCTCCTCTGCATGATCAGAGCTAGGACATTACCCACATTCCAGCTTTAGGAAGGAAGAGAGGGCAAGAGTCAGGGAAGAAGCTTCTTCTCAAGCAAAAATCACACCCTGTGCTGGGCAGCTTTAGTGCCAACTTGGCACACTTGGGCAGAGGGAACCTCAGCTGGGGAATTTCCTCTAATGGACTGGCCTGTAGCCATGTCTGTGGAGCATTTCTTGATTGTTGGGTGATGTGGGCCCAGCCACTGTGGGTGGTGCCACCCTTATGCAGGTTGTTCTGTATTGTATAAGAAAGTAGGCTGAGCATGGGCCAGGGGAGCAAGCCAGTAAGAAGCGCTCCTCCATGGCCTGTGCTCAGCTCCTGCCTCCAGGTTCCTGCCCTGAGTGGTGACCTGTGACCTGGGAGATGTGAGCAGAATAAACCCTGTCCTTCCCAAGTTAGAATTGGTCAGAGTATTTTGGCTAGAACACACCAATAGTTTCCATTCTCATTAAAGCAGCAAAAATTCAGTTGGAAGGACATAGTTACCAGCCAAAGAGTCTGGGAAAGGCCATGGTGTGCCCTTTGCCAAGGAGAACTAGCACAGGGCCCAGTCAGCGCCTCTGCTGTAGAAGGTAGCACCAGCATGTGCCGGTCTCCCTCCCTGTCTCCTCCTTTCCCTGGACAATCAAGCTGAAGGACTCGTGCCTGCTAAGCGAGTGCTCTTTCACTGAGCTCTGCCCCAGCCCACTGCTTCTCTTTGATCAGGAAGTGCATCTGCTTGCAAGGAGGAAATAAATTGATTAAGCCATGGTGATGGTGTATGTGTGTATGTGTATGTAAGCATCTGGGGTCAGCTGGAACACAGAACCATTTCAGGAAATCACAGGATATTTTGGAAAGCCCATAAAATTATCTAATTCTTCAACAGTGTGTTTTTACATCAAGAATTCCACACTGCCAAACACAGTGGTATGTGCCCTTAGAGTTTTCTTTTTCTCTGATCAGAGCTAGGATGTTACCCATTTGTGAGGCAGAGGCAGGCAGATTTCTATGAATTTGAGGCTAGCCTCGTCTATATAGCAAGTGCCAGGCCAGCCAGGGCTGTATTGTGAGACTCTGTCTTAAAAAACAAACAAAATCCTCCAAACTCAAACAAACAAAAGAAGTCCATGCCCATGCCTCTAAACCTCAGCCCTTAGTGCCACTCCTACAGATTCTGCCTTATAGCCATGTCTACCCTCCTAGTACAAATTCAACTTCTCATCTAGATCTTTGCCTTCTTTGTGCCAGCAAGGTTTTATTGGTTAAAAAAATCTCAGGAGGTGGGGCTGGAAAGATGGCTCAGTGGTTAAGAGCACTGGCTGCTCTTGCTACATTTGATTCCCAGCACTCACATGATGGCTAACAACTGTCTGTAACTCCAGTTAGGGATCTGACACCCTCTTCTGATTGCACAACATGAGTGTACTTACATACATACAGGCAATACACTCATACGCATAAAATAAAAGTAATAAATAAAATATTTAAAAAACTCAGGAGGGATGTTAATCTCCATACAAAGACTTTGCCCAAGAGGAAAATAAGTCTCTCAAATGTTTGTGAAGATGTCCATTGAAATGTGTGTTTGATGAGCATGTATGTGTGTATGTAGGTACATATGTTTAAGAGAATCCATGCGCATATGTTGTATATAGTTATACAGCTATACAGATGTATTTATATATATATGTATATAATAGCTCTATTATCCATAGATCTGAGTACCTATCAGTTATCTGTCTGGCACCTTCTGCCTTGGTACAGCCCATGCCCTGTATCTATTTGCCTTTCTGTCATTTCCTGTTCATACAGCAGTCACAATAAATGATCCCTGTAGAATATGAACTAGATCTTACCATTCCCCTCCCTCTAATTTCCAAATGAGTCACTGGGCCCTGCAGTGCCCCTGATGCCCTGAGGCTTCTCTGGCAGCTGTGCTCGGTCAGCACTCCCCTTTGCTCGGTCAGTTTCCCCACACTGGCCTCCTTGCTAGGCCTGAGAATCTAAAATGACCCAGCCTCGGGGCCTTTGCACTTGTTCTGATCAGCTGTAATTTTTTCATTACATAGTTGTGTCCTCCTTCTTCCCTTTGCTTTGGTCTTTGCTCACTCACCGTGTCTTCAGCATGGCGTTTCCTGGACTCACCTTGCATGTCGCTGCTGGCCAGAGCTCCACTCACTGACGATGCCAGGTTGTTCTGACTGACCTGCCTACATCCCACACTTCACCCTTTCACCCTCCAAGTTTTCATTGTATTAATTTCCTGATTCTTAATTATTTCATCCTAGGAATTTGTGGTTCCTTATTTAGAACTACAAAATGGCCTTGTGGTTGCTGGGGTCCAGTTAAAAGCTCAGCTATTTCTGTTATTTAAGTGCACTGCCACCAGGTGGTGGTTGCATGACGTGTGGACTCCAAGTTCCTAACCTGTACGAACCCCAACATATTTTGTCCCTAAGCCATAAAGTTACTTGGGGAAATAGTAAACAGGTGTTGAGCAGGTTCAGAACCATTTCAAAAACTCAGACACAGCTGGACATTGTTCTCCCTTTTGAGCCAGTTTCTTATTTGGACAAAGACACAGAAAGAATACTGGCTGGTGGCATTTTTTTCCCATCTTAGCATTCCCATGACTTTCAAAATATTGACAGTGAACATGCCATGCCAGTCTAAATATATGTTGAGACACTTAATCTTAGAAAATGTTATAGTGCGTGCACCAGGTACTAAACGCTGTATCTTAGAATCTGAAAATTGCATCATGATTTCAACCAGTGAACCCTATGACCTCACCCAGAACCAGTGATTTATTGAGGACTCAAGTGTGGGTTTGTTCTGTTCTTTCGGCTCTCATTCACTTCCATATTGTCATATTGAGAGACTCTTAGCTTTTCTTGGGATTATGCTTTTTTCTACTCAGTCCACCTCTCATTCACCAGGAGGAAAATTTCCCTAAGTCACAATCTGTTGGCATACCTTGAATCACACACCGTTAGAGCATATTTAAAGAAATACATCTTCAGTGGTTATGAACTCATTTTCCATGTCAGACCTAGAATGGGCAGGATTCTTTTGGTTCTAGCACACAGAAATTCCTGATAAAATCTGAACCAAGCATGAACCCAAAAGGAATTTAATAAATAGCTCATGTATCTGAGAAGTCTCAGGTAGGGGATAGGGATCTTTTAAAAGGATTTGTATAATATTTGTATCGATTGAGAATTTCATACTTGCACCCAACACATCCACCTCCCACCCCTCCCCCAACTCCTCTCAGGGATCCTTACAGTGCCACCAGGTTTCTATTTGAAGAGTCTGCTGCAGAGGTGGTCGCTGGCTCCATTCTCCAAACATCCCCCTTGTGGCTGTAGAGAGAGTGCCAGTCTGTTCTTTTTCCTAAACTGCAGGTGGTGAGGGTTCCCATCTTCGACCACAATTCTCCGCTAATGCCTCATTGAAGCTTATTGCTTCTTCTGCGTCCTGTGAGAATGTGTCATTTATTCCTATTGCTGGGATTGCTTGAGGCTGGAGCCCTTACCCTGCCTCTTGAGAGCAGAGGTAGGGGTTGGTATTTCTGGAGGCGCAGGGGATTGGAATGCAGTGTTTTTTTCCTAGAGCAAAGCCAGGATATGGTTTATCAGTTGAAAAAAATGGATGTGGATGCCAATACAACAGATGTCTGTTTCCAGACTTCTGTTTAAATGCAATCTTTTACTGCAGCACAGCGGAGGAAGCCAGCAGCCCTGTGAGCTCCATCCGCTAAGTCATGTGCAGACAGAGGCCTGGATCTCCTGTGTTCTGTCTTCATCCTGAGCTGGGCTCCAACAGAGCCACTCAAAAGCCCCAACTCCTAGTACTCTGCTACAACATCCCACATCTTCCAGAAGGAAAGGCAGGAAGGCAAGAGAGAAGGGATAGAGAGGAAGGAAAGGCAGAAAGCAGAGCCAGGTCCAGTCTGGCATCTATGGTGTTAAATCCTGTGAAAAGTCTAAAAACTCCTGTGCCTAGAAGTCACTAGTTATTTCTTTAGGGTGCTTGCTATTCTGTCGCTTCCTTAGCAACTCCCAGCACTGCCTGGGAAAATTCACAGGGATTGAATATCTTGCGAGAGAATTCTTCAAATAGCAAGTAAATCATTTCATCACATTAAATATTCCTGCCCAGAATCCCTTCCAGAAGAGAGGGAGAAATGATTTGGCATTTGATCAGTCTTAATATAACAACCAGATAGCCCAGAATTTCTGGAACTGCCTAGACCTGTGCTGTTTTCTTCTTTTCACTTAAGGTAAGGCCTGCAGTGAAGAATTAGTGGGATTTAATTTTCTATGCTTTTGTGAGACTTTTTTTTAAAACAAAAATTAGCCCCCATTTTGAGGGGACCAAAATCTACCTTGGCTAAGGACCTAAGTGTTTTGTTTAAATATATGTCTTGTGAGTATGGAAATGATGCTTTTTCCCCCCTCAGTGTATGTGTGCATGAAAATCTTCCCAGTTACCCCAAGGATCATTCTGAAGAGGTTTGAACTCCTTGGGTCTTTTAACCCTTGGTGTTATTAGATACAGTAGGTATAGCCCAAGTCCTGTGTGATTATTGGACAACCTTCCTCCTCTTCCTCTTCTTCCTTCGTTTGTCTCCTCATCAGCTTCCTTCCTTCTTCCTTTTCTTCTTTTCCACCTCTCCTTCTCCCCTCCTCTTTTTCCCCTACCTCATCCTCCTCCACTTCTCTTTCTACCCTGCCTCCTACTCCTTCCCCTTCTCTTCCTCCTTCTTGGCACTGGACATGGAACCCTGGGCCTTGTGTGTGTTGGGTTTCCAACCACCTAGTGATGCCGCAGCCCGTCTTTGGACTCCTTGGCAGCCCCAGGCTTCATCCTCTTCGTGTCCTTCTGCTGTCAGATCCCTCACTCCTTACCTTAGTGTCCTTCCCACCATCTTGGCTTTGGAGTGAGTGGATCTTTCCTCATTTCTTTTAGAAATTCTTAGAAGAACTAGGAGCAGTCACAAATACATTGCTCCTGACACTTGTTTTCAGAAAAAGGTTTGCCTTCCCCATTTCCTGTGATTTAAGATTCTGAAGAGGTAAAACAAGGGATTGGATTTCAGAGAGAGGTGAAAACTCAAGACAAATAGATAAGAACGTCACAAGTGATTCTTCTTTTTAGCAACAGTGTTTTGGCATATCATGCATTTTTAGTAGAAATAGATAACTTCCATGGAAAGTTTAGGAAACTGAAAGACAATCAGGGCATCATGTGCACTAGGGCATGTGTGTGTGTGTGTGTGTGTGTGTGTGTGTGTGTGTGTGTGTGCCTGTGTGAGGGGGCATGCATGCTGCACAGTGTATATGTGTGTGTAGATCTGAGTTCAATCTCAGCTTCCATCTTGCTGAGGACAAGGTCTCTCTGTTGTTGGCTGCTGCCAACCCTGGTTCTCTAGCTTTCATGGACTTGTTTTCATTCACCTCCCATCTTGCCGAAGATGGTCTGAAGTTATGGGGTGGGCTCCCATGTCTGAATTTATGTGCATTTTGGACTCAAACTCAGTTCCTCATGCTTACATGGTAAGCATTTCACACAGTCCTTATTTAAAAAACCAGTTAATCTTTCCAGCAACCTCTGTGGAGTCCGGCTTTAGTATTTTACAAGGAGGTGAGAATGATCTCCAAATATACTTACGTCATTATTAGTGCAACTTTGATTGGGAGCTGGGCTCAGAGTGCGAGTGACCTCAGTCCCAGTGGGGAACTGCTTCTTGAGAAAAGACACTGAGGATGCTGTACTGACCCAGTCTGAACTTGACAATAGGGGTGTTTCTGCAGAGTCCCATGCTATAGCTGAATCCAACATGTCTTCATCATAGATCCAGGTGCTCTGTGTCTGCGTTCTTGCAGGAATCAGCCCATACCTATGCTGTGGAAGAATGGAAAATGACTTCCTTTTGTTGGCTTAAAGGATTTAAACCTTTAGTTGTTCAGTATTTGGGAGAATGTGGGGTCTCAGTTGTCTCTTCCTCACATGGGGCAGCTGGAGGATGAGGATCACCCAGGGCTGTATTTTCTTTAAAGGAGGAAAAACTCCCTCTTGCACAAGCTATTTCAAGGTAGTGTGCCCTATGGAAAACAAGTCTTCACTGTCACCTTGTGTGGGAGGCCTGACCCAGCTGCCTCTGTACGTGATAGCTCTGGAGGGAGGGGCTGGGGAGAACATCATCCAGGGTGTTGCTCTTTGATGCAGCAATGCCCCTGTCCTGTTCTTATGCCACAGCCCTTCTTAGCCCTTGAGAAGTAGCCAAGGGGTGAGTGTTGGGTGTAATCTCTCTTGCTGTCCTCATTTTTGAGGTTTGATTTGTCACTGACCTTGGAGCTCACCATTCTAGCTAGACCGGCTGGCCAGTGAACCCACAGAATCTGTCTGTCTCTGTTCCATCAGTACTGGGGTTACAGGTATGCTGCCAGACCCAGATTTTTACATGGATGTTGAGGATCTGAACTGTTCATGTTTGAGCAGAAAGCACTTTACCTCCTGAGCTATCTCCCAGCTCCTGGAAACGTGTTTTCATGAGTTGTATTTTGGCTAATTTTAGTGATGAGATCACCCTGTTGTTAATGAAGCTTTGTAACAGACATGGACATTCTTCAGATTTGAGGCAGAGGCTGAGGCTCCTGACATGAAGGAAGAAGATTCTGAATTGCAGCTTGTTCCCAACCACATTTCCTGTTTCCTCCTTGGTGACACGTTGGCAGCTGTATCTGTGGGATGCCCTCTGGGCCTGGCCAGGGCAGGTTATGCCACTTTCCTCTGATTGTACCTGCTGTGCCATTGCTCCTGGGGCCTCTTCTCCTTTCTCGCACTTGCAAGAAAAATTATAGTGCAGTTCACTGAGTGCTTGATATATCCTCCAAGAAATTTCTTATGCATTGTTTACCCAAACAGCAGCCATCACAATAGCCTTGAAAGAGCGAGATAATTCCTCATCCACACAGGAGAAAACTAAATTAGAATAACAGCTAAATAACATTCCCAATGGGGTAGGGTATAACTGAAAGTTTGAGCACCAGAGGCTTCTATCCCCAGAACCACTAAACAAATAAATAAATCCCACAAGGTCATTTGAATCTCAAACAAGACAGGGTCAGTTCTGGAATCTCCCTTGGAATTCTGTATTTTGGTAGTTTTTGTCCTTTTCTTCACTGGTCTTATGGCGTCACCAAAATGCAGTAAGAAAAGACCTACCCAGCAATTACTTTAGTTTGTGGTAGTCATCTAACCAAATATCCTGAGGGTAGGTATGGGGAGGGTGGCTTAAATGGAGAAATATATTTCTTACAGTACTGGAGCCTGGAAGTCCAAGATTAGGGCATCAGCAGGGCTGGTTTCTCTTCCAGCTTGTTGAAGGTGACCTTTGTCTTTCCATGCAAGCCTGAGTCCTGGTCTCCTCTCTGTCTCTTTTTCTCCAGCTCTCTCTCTCTCTCTGTCTCTCTCTCTTTGTCTCTGTCTCTCTGTCTCTCTCTGTCTCTGTCTCTCTCTCTGTCTCTCTCTCTGTCTCTCTCTCTCTCTCTCTCTCTCTCTCTCCACACTAGAATGCTTATTGGTTAATTGGCATTAAGAAGTTTCCTCATAAGCTAGCTTGGCCGCTCCTGTTAGCCTGTCCAGTAAACCCTCCTCCCACACAGGCTGCCTGAGAAGTTCAGGTATCCATGGCCATTTGGGAGCCAGGAGTGAGGCCAGTGAGTCAATGCTACTGGTGCGGAGCTTGCCAGCCTCCAGAAGCCTGAGCTCACTACAGCTTTACCTGCCTGAGGCTTGAGAGTCTCCTGCCAGCCTGACAGAATTCATTTGTCCCCTAGCACCTTTCTTACTAATCCTCTTTCCAGTTGGCAGATTCTTTTCCTGGTCACGTTCATATGTGGGATTAAGCTTTGCCTTGGCGTTTGACTGGGAATCTCTGTATCTAATCCTTTCTTCTTATAAGCATACCAGTCAGATTGGATTACAACCCATCCATTTGCTCTCATTTTAACTAAATGGCTTTTTTGAAGACTCTCCAAATGCATGGGGTTAGAACTCCAACATTTTAATTTCAGGGTATTCAACAGCAGAAGCTTATAGAGGGGCTGGAGGTTGCACCTGCAAACCAGAGTCCGAGGGTCCTAGTGTTCCCCCCTGTGAATTGTGTGGATAGCCTGGAACTTCTGCTGTCTCTTGTCTCTGCCCTTCCAGAGCTGCTAGGACTGACACACCTCTGTGACCCCAGAGTAGCTCGAGCCTTTCTGTAGATGTAGATTTAGATTAATATCTAAGATATATAAAGAATTCAAAAAATTAAACACCAAGAGAGCAAATATTCCAACCATTACACTGGCAGATGAACAGAAAACTTCCAAAAGAAGAAGCAACAATGACCAATAAATACATGAAAAGCGTTCAACAATGTTAACCATCAGGAAAACGACGTATGAGATGACCTCTCACCCCAGTCCAAGCGACTGCCAGGAAAATCAAACAAGCTGCCCATATCTTAAATCCTAGCACTCCAGAGGCAGAGGCATGTGGATCTCTTCACAGGCCCTGTCTCCAAAACCAAAAATAAAACAAAGAAAAAGAAAGAAAATCAGATACCACCACAAAAACAAAATAAGTATTGGTGAGGGTATAGGGGAAAAGGAAGTTTTCTGCATGGTTGGTAGGAATGTAAATTACTGTAGCCACTCTGGGAATTAATAGAGAGGTTCTTTTAAAACATAAAAGTAGAGCTATCATGTGATCCAGTTATATCACTCCTCGGTTCATAGAAAAAAATCAAAGTGAATAGTACAGATGGCTGCAAATCCGTGCTTACTGTACACAGTATCCGAGTTATGGAATCAGCTCATCAACAGATGAATGAATTAAAGAAAATGTGGTATACATATACAATAGAGTATTATTCAGCCCTAAAGAGAGTGATATGGCATTTGCAGAGAAAGTGATAGGAGATCCTTATGTTAAACAATACTTGCCTCACCAAAACAATTATTGTATGTTTTCTCAGACATGTGGGAGATACAAAAAGGATATGAAAGTAGAGAGGGGTTTGTTAGAGATGTGGGGAAGTGAGGAGAGCAATAGAGAGTGGACATGATCAGGAAACACCATGCACATGTATGAAAGTGTGGTAAGAGACCCATTTTTTATGTTTTTTTCTTTTTTTATTATTCATTATTTTTATTTTTTATTTTTTATTGATGCTTTGTGTATTTCACACATCATTTTCCAATTCAGTTCAGGCATATTTCCCTTTCCCTTCCCCCCATCCCACCCCACCCCATCCCAGATCATGCATTCTGCCATAACTGTCCTGCATCTTTCTCTCAGTTTTTTTTCATTTTTTAGCAATAAGTGATAATTTATGAGTACAAGCATCCTTCATGTAAAACCAATTTGCAAGCAGTTGTGCCCAAACCCACACAGCCCATGGGTCCCACCATCCATCAGGGGGGGCTTGTATGTTCAATCAAGTTGATCAAATGAGTGTCCAGATTATATTGCTGTAGTTTTGCCATTCACCCCAATCGCAGCCCTTACATTCTACCACGCCCCCTCTTCCACAGATTGTTCCCTAGGCTTAGAAAAGGGGCACAGGTGGATGAGAAGCAAAACAGTCTACTTTCTCTGGAGCTGTTGTCTTGGACTCTGGTCAATTCTGGCTGTTTCCTTTCATGGGCTGACAGTTTGTCCAGGAATAACCTTTCGATCTACTAATGAAGCACAAACAATTAGATATATAGCTATTTAAACATTACTAATTGTTATGGTAGACATTTAAACATTACTAATTGTTACTTTGGTATAGACACAGATGTTTGGATGGTATGTTAATTCGTGAATTACCTTTTTTTCTGTTAAATATGACAGGGTCTTACTGTGGTTTATAGCAACTCCTAACCATTAGAGGATGTAAGCTTGTGGCATCAGCCGTGGGTTATTCCTCCAAGGAGAGAGCCAATAGCCAATTAGATTTAGGATATACAGGCATATGGCTGCCTCTGCTGCACAGTATTTCCAGGCAGGTGATGTGTAGCTGGTGCTGACAGAGGAGTCTTGCTTGACTCAAGGAGACCCATATTTGCTTTATTGGTTTAGTGGCCTTTGGTAACACTCTCTGGTATTCCAGAGACCAACTGTACACTTGCATGTTTGGTCTCAATACATCTTTCCCATGTTAACGTCATTATTCCCATTATTTTGTATAATCAATTTTGTCAGCTAATTCAGAAGCATAAAGACTTCTTGCTCCGTAGCTCACGTCCTGCTTCAATGCTGCCACGTTTATTCTCCAGAAGGCAGCCACAGCTTGCTGCTTGAGGTGCTTCCTTACCTTTGAATGGTTGATATGGTTGATGAAGCTGTCACTGATAGAGTGACGTAAACTGGTGAGAAGTTATAGATTGTGCACACACACTGATGCTGGTACCAGTGGCTAGCACACTGTTGGTTAGTCCACCTATCTATCTTGTTGGCTCACCAGCTCGACTTGCCTCCAGTTAGAGAGCTGGGAAATGCCTGAACCCATTAGCTCTTCTTTGTTACTGTTTGACTTTTTTTCTTTTTGCTTTCTTTACCTACTTTGTGTTGTTTCTTTGGCATTCTGCTGTGTACTGTTTCTGAGTCTCTGTGTAGAGGTCTAGTTCACCCTTTGATAATATTTACGTTGTAGAACTGGAAGGATTCTATCATGTTTCATTTGGTCACTTGGCCATCTCTATGGGTTTCCATCCATGAAGACGTTTACAAACAAAGCTTCAGAGGTTTCTCTTGGTCCCTGGAACTCACTTGGCACTGAGAAAATGAAAGGAATGTCCATTTAAAAAAACTTTGATACATTTAAAAAAGTTATCAGAGTGCATACTTCTAACTTCTTGAGAGAGACCTCCATGTTGTCTCTAAGAAATGATATAGATTTAGGAAAACTAAGGTCTCACTAGTCCTTGCTAAAAGCTTTTAATAATAATGATGGTGACTTCATGTACCATGTTCATCTTCATGTTACCATGAGAGGAAAGAAAATATGTGGTTTGAGTGTGGGTATTGCTCTTAAAAGCTCTTATTTAGAGTTTAGTTTCTATTATCAAAATAACACTTTGCACTCCTTTCTCTTCTGCGTGAAAGGAAGAAGTGACTGCATCCTTTCTGCCTTTGAACTGCAGAATCATTTTTCTATAAACTTGAGAATTTTCAGCAAGGCCAGAGATTCTTCTTTTTTTATTTAATTTTTCTTTTCAGGTGCATTTAAGTGGACTGACAGGATGGGTTTAGCTCTAAAGCAAGATTATATTTCTGAAGTGGTAGTTAAGTTCTGAGCTAGTTCACTATACATAGCCTACCTGAAGGGGCCTTTCAGGCAAGAACAAATCCAAGTCAGGGATGTGTAAATGGCGACAGAGGTATCTTCCAAAGGCTGAGCAGCATCTTTGGGAACAGAGGAGGCTGGGGTCCATAAATTATCATGGTTATTTGGTGCAGAGATTGTGGTGGTTTTCAAATTCAACGCATGCATTTATGTACCTGGAGCTTCAGTAACATGGGCTGCCATGCGTGGCACTTTTGCAGTCTCCTTCACCTGCATATTCTTATATGGAGGTGCTCCTTGAGAAAAATGGTATTTTCATGGTCGTACTCTCCTTTCCTGTCTTACTATGATGTTCATTGAGCACTTGAGAATCTAGAGTAATGACTACATTTGCCAGTCTTCCATCTGCTAGATTTGGTTAATGAGGTTAACATTGGACAAATGGGGTTTAAGAATAGATGCTGAATGTCATTTCTTAGCCATGGCCTTACCAGGATGCACTTCCCTTTGCTGTTGGTAAAAATGAGACTATAATGGGCAAAGATTGGAATCTCTTGGGGCACTGTGTAGACAAAGCCCAATAGCAACCCTTGGGATAAGGTAGAAGGAGCTTTCTCTACTGCTTAAACCACGCTGTTTTGTTTTCCATGGCTGTTAGCTAAACAATAATTGGAGTAGCTACATCTGTCCCCTGTGCTCCAGGCATTGTGCTGACTGTCTTGACAAATCCTCTGGAGAGCTTTTGCTGTTCCCCACATTTTATGGATGAAGAAACAGAGATAGAGAACAAGGGGATTATATCCATATGCCCAAATAACAGCAGTAGCTCCCCAGTCCCCTACTGCCACCAGGGCCTCCTTACCACCACGGGTTTTTGACCAGGTTAACAGTAATAGACATGAATCCCTCTTGTGAGGAGGGCTCAAATCCAATCAGAAAGCAGTTGGTTAACCCCATAATAGTCATGCCACTATTATGCCAGTGGGCATATCTTACCCTGCAGGTTGGTACTGTTGCTCACAGGTTCACAGCTGTGTAAGACTACTGATGACTTTGCTGCACCAGCACCCTGCACAGCACCTCCTGGCACTGTAAAATCTAGTAAGCAAGGAGGACGTTTCCAGCTCCAATGCAGCTTGATATCTTTATACAAACAAAGTGAATAGCACCTCCAGAAATACGGTCTTCTTATCTAGGTCTGGTGGGCAACCAGGAGAAATGGCAATAGCCTGTATTGTTGGGGGGGGGGGCTCTACTGTTGTTGTGTTATGTGGACATTATTGTCAAACTGCTTTCTAAATATTTATGTTTATACATATAGATTAGTGCTTCTCTCAGCCTTGGTTAGAGAAACTTCTGTTTGCAGTGGTCAGCAGTTAAGGCAGTGCTCAGTAACTCATGAGAGTACTGAGAATAAGTGATTGTTGAGTGCTTAACCCTAAATGGGATATGTCTATCACCCCTCTGAAGAAGCAGTGGCAAGAATGGGAAGGAGTGCCATGGAAAGGTATCTTCTGGACATGACATGACCGGGCCACTCATAAACTCACAGCAGTAGTGGTTACCTGCTCAACACCACAGAGACTGGGCCCATCTATATTCCAGAGATGGGGGAGGACTCATGAGTGCACACCCTCCCACCCAGAAGCTGTAGGAAGTTAAAGATTGCATCAGGGATTGGGAAGTCATATTCCTTAGTGGCATCACCACAGATCAGTTACTTGAAGTAAATACCCCCATCCATGCTCATAGAAACAATCCTAATTAAATAGAGATGACCACAGACAGCAACAAAGAGGACCTGGACGCAGGGGAGGGACTTGTCGGGAGGAAGGAGGGGTCCACTGGGAAGGGAAGGAGATGAGAAGGGACGTGAGGAAAGTGGGACTCGCGCGAGTAAAGTGTGTTATATGTGCGAACCTGTGAAAGATTAATTTTTTAAAAAGGGATTAATTAAGCAAGTTATCTAAGATTATAAATAAAGCATCTTAAAGAAAGGGCATTGTGAATAATCCTATTTTGAACCTGTTTAAAACCAGATTATTTAATCTGTAAGAATCTCAGAATTATTCTGACATCTAGTTCTCAAACTGTGTAGATTGTCTTTCATTGTACCTGGCACTGTAAACATAAACCAGGAGTGTTTGTTCTTATAGAATTTGTCTTCTAAGCTGGGAGTGGTGGCATGCGCCTTTAATCCCAGCACTCGTGAGGTAGAGGTAGGCGGATCTCTGTGAGTTCAAGGCCAGCCTGGTCTACAGAGTGAGCTCCAGGACACCTGGTACTAAAAGGAAGACCCTGCCTCAAAAATACAAAAAAAAAAAAAAAAACAAAAAAAAAAAAAAAAAAAAAAAAAAAAAAAAAAAAAAAAAAGGAAAAAAAAAAACTAAAAAAGAATTTGTCTTCTAGTGTGTGAAGAAAGAAGACTCAGTGAAGGTAAATGAAGCTGAATTTACGAGTATTATGGGAATTTAGAAGGAGCAGAACCCAGGGTAATAAGGAAATATCACAAAGGTACTGTGTTCATAGGTACTGTGATGGTGAATCTTCATTCAAGTTGACAGGACTTAAGTCACATTAGGAACACACCTATGGGTACGACTATGCCAGTGTTTCCAGAAAGGTTTAACAGAGCAGAATGTGGGTGCTACCAGTCCAGGATGGAATAAATAGAGAAAGTAAACCCAGTTTCCCAGCTATGCATTCAATATGAGCAGGTGTTTCACACTCCTGATACCATGTCTTCACTTGAGGGACTCCACCCTCAAATTGTGAGCCAAAATAAATCTTTTCCCCCTTAATAAGCTGCTTTTTGTCAGGCATTTTATCACCCCAAAAGAAAAGTAACTAACACATAATATCGATACCAAGAGTTGGAGCACTGCTGTGAAAAACCTATGTGATTCTTAGGCCATTAGAACTTATTGTAAGAGGAATGTGGAAGAGTTCAGCCCTGTGGACCAAAGAAGCCGGGGAATGCTGTAATCAGAGCTTAATGGGTCATTGCAGTGGGAGTTTGGAAGACTGGAATGTTGAGAGAAATGCGAATGTGCAGGTCCATCAGGTTTCAGAGGGAGCAAAGGACTCTATCACACACTTAGCTGGAGCGACTCATGTCATATATCTGGCAAAGAATGTGGCTTCACTCAATCTGTGTCCTGAGAACTTGAATAAGACTGAATTCAAGAGTAGTGGATTGGGCTGGAAAGATGGCTCAGCGGTTGAGAGTGCTGACTGCTCTTGCAGAGGACCTGGGTTCGATCCCCAGCAGCCACATGGCTGCTAAAAACTGTCTTTAACTCCAGTTCCAGGGGAATCTGATGCCCTCTTCTGACCTCTGCGGCACTGCATGACATGGCTGCACCAACCTGCATGCAGACAGTATACTCATACACATAAAAAATAATAAATATATAAATATTTAAAAAGAGTAGTGGATTAATGTATTTGGTGGAGTAAATTTCAAACAGGGTATCATTCAAGCTATAAAATGACCACTACTTGTTTTTTTATTCAGATCTACAGTGACAGATATAAAAATATATTTGGTGAGGAAAGGAATGTGAAGACGTTTAAAACTGTAGACACAGAGAGTGCAGTGAAGCACCTGTGATTGTTGTTAGAGATTAGTGCCATTCAAGAGAAACCTCATGCTCTTTATGGGAAATGGGAAAGTTACCATGACGGTGAGACTACACCCACTGCAGGCGCCACCTGCTGCAGGTGCACTCTGATTGAAGGGAAAGGCCTGAACTACCTGTGCTGCTTCGGGGCAGAGTCTTCCTGCTCAAAACCAATATTTTTTTTTCCAAGGAAGGCGGTATTTGATTGGGAAATCTAAACCCATCCCCTCCCCCAGCTCATGCATTCTACCAAACATGTTTCTCATCTTTTTCTCAGTCTCTTTTACAATTTTTGATGCAGAAGTTTACTGTTTCAGGCAGAGTTCACTGTTTCTGTCAGTTCTTTGACCAAGTCTTTTTTTTTTTTTTTTTTGTTGTTGTTGTTCTTTCCATTGCATCACTCCAAAACGCATATATCAAGATTATGACATTATACGTTTTAGCATCTTCAGCTTATGATTTTTTTCTTTATTAGGCTGAAATATGTCATGATTTCCTTAAGGAAGTGTTTGAAGGCTCCTCCTTGGCAAGCCCTTGTGCTCCATATTGGGGTCTTCCTTTCCCGTGGTCACCAAATGTGGTCCAGTAAGCACCGCGTCCTATCTTGATCTTCCTGTTCTGGTCTCTGTGATACAGCCTGGGTAGTCCAGCAATAGCAGTCTATACTCTGAAAAGGCTGAAACCCCAGTAGTAGCTCAGTCCATAAGCTGGATGTCTCAGCAGTCCCTATCTAGCACTGAAGATTTGGAGGATTCTTGGAGAGACATGAGGACATGAGTCTTCAGTCCATATTGGAAGCTTGAAAAGCTGTGTCTCATGTCTTTGAAGAATGACAAAAGCAGTGGCAGCCACAGGGCAGCTGCACTTGCCAGTAAGAATTGAAAATACGCAAAACAACAGTGGTTTTTTTTTTTTTTTTTTTTTTTTACTAAGATCTCAAAGTTTTATACCTAAAGTACAATTTCTCAGGCCTTACTAATTATTTATTTCTGGTATTTCTGGTTATACTTTCATTTTGGATGTTTAAGGCCACACTGTTAGCCCAGATAAACCAAGATTTTTGTTTTCTCAAGGTCAGTTGAGGATCTGGTCTTCAGGGTTCTCTCAGTTTTTTTTGGGGGGGGTTCAGGGGAAGGATGGGAGCCCCTTGCTCCTTTCAGCTTTTCATTCACCAGTTTCATCCACTCAAGGACAAAGTCAGGTCTTGCTAGACCAGGCTTCCCTTTTTGAAGCATGAGCAGATTTTCCTCTTTGTAGACTGGACACTGGCTGAAGTCCCATTAGTGGAGCTCCAAGACCTCCCTGCACAGGAAGACCAATGACTCACATTTGCAGGACATTTCAAGAGATGCCCCCATGCATAGTCCCCTGGGATTTAACTGACTTCTGAGGACAAGGAACAATGTTATCCCTTAAGACGCCCGGCCAAATTGGTATGGACATTAAGTGTGGTCATTAAGCATCCAGAAAGACTAAGTTACACCAGCCTGATACTTTTAACTACTCTATAATATTTTAGAAAAGGCTTGAACAAAAGCTCAAGCAGCCTTGTATAAGAAATACTAAGAAGAACTCCCATAAAATAAATACTGTGGTTAGACACAATGTCATGACAAACTAGTTTTATTTTCCTCATTCTTTTGATTTTATGCATACATACCCTCCACCCATATACCAAAACTGCCTAAGTCTGAAAATAAATGGTAGCTTAATTCTAGAACCTGTTAAGGGATTCACAATACAAGAGCACAGTTGTTTTCAGATCATGAGGAATATAACATTAACGTTTCTTAGTTTGCCTTACAACTATGTAATTGGTGCTAGCATCCACAGATGAGGGATACCATTCATTGTTTTTCTGGAATGTGTTACTTCACTTAACATATCTTTTAGTTCCATCCATTTACCTGCAAATTTCATGATGTCGTCTTTCTTTTTTTTTTAATTTTATTTATTTCTGTATGTGTATGAATGTACTGTCTGCATGCAAGTTTGTGCACTGGGTCGTGCAATGCTGTGGAGGTCAGAAGAGGGTGTTGAACTCCCTCGGAACTGGAGTTCTCCTGGAATTGGAGTTTCAGATGGTTCTTGGCTGCCACGTGGGTGCTGGGGATCGAACCCGGGTCCTCTGCAAGAGTGGTCAGCACTCTTAACTGCTAGGCCATCTCTCCAGTCTGATGTCGTCTTTCTTTCTTTTTTTTTTTTTCTTTTTTTTATTTATTTATTTATTTTTAACAAATCTAGACCCATGTTCCCGCTCATTCCCCCACCCCACCAGAGCTCGTGCATTCTGCCAAACATGCTTTCCATCTCTTAGTCTTTCTCAATATTTTCCATGGGGAAGTTGACTGTTTTGAGCAGAAGTTCACTGTTTCAGTCAGTTCTTTGATGCAGTATTTTCTGTTGTTGTTGTTGTTTCCAAAATGCATTATGCCCAACTGCTTTGTACAAAAGCTCAGGGGGCCTTACACAAGAAATACTTACAACTGGGTAATTGGCACTAACATCCACAGATGAGTGATACCATGCATCGTTTGTTTTTCTGGGACTGTGTTACTTCACTCAGCATGATGTCCTCTAGCTCCAGCCATTTTCCTGCAAAGCTCGTGATGTCGTCTTTCTTTACTGCTGCATAGAATTCCATTGTGTAGATGTACCACATTTTCTCTATCCACTCGTCAGTGATGTCGTCTTTCTTTACCGCTGCATAGAACTCCATTGTGTACATGTACCACATTTTTGCTATCCACTCGTCAGTTGAGGGGCACTTGGTTTGGGTTCCAGCTCCTTGCTATTGTGAAGAGAGCTGCAATAAACATGGCTGTGCCTGTATCTCTGTGGTAAGATGAGTCTTGTGGGTACATACCCAGGAGTGGTATGACTGGGTCAGTTGGCAAGCTCATTTTGAGTCTTCCAAGGGTTCTGCACACTGCTTTCTGTAGTGGCTGTATGAGTTTGCATTCCCACCAGCAGTGGGCGAGTGTTCCCTTTTCTCCATAACCTCCAAAACCAATTTCTTAGAGAAGGAAAACAGAGGCTGCTGTGACTGTGGTCCAGGGAGTAAGACTGCATTTCAAGCTGGCAGCAAAACTTGCCAGCTTCATCTGTGTGGTACTAGCTTTGAAGTACGATGTGTGCAAGAGTGGGGACATCATGAAAGTTTGCACCAAGGTCCCTGAAAGCCACAGTGGTGGGGTATTATGTGGCAAGATTGGTTTGAATAGAAGATGAACCCTAAATTGGAATGAAAACCCCAAAATGTTAGAGATGCTAGAACTGTGGGGCATCTGCTGGGCTGGGCACCAGCACCTCTTTCTCTGCCATGTCCGCTTCCTCACATTCCCAGTGCTATGCTTTCACATCCATGATGAGCTATGTCCTCAGACCACAAGCCCAAATGAACCTACTTAAGTTCATTCATGCTGGGTGTTTTGTCAAGAAAAGTGGCTAACACAGAAGCTCAGACATCAAACTTGGAGGAGGGTTTGGGGGTATTCTCTTCAACAAGTGACTTTGAAATGAGATATGAAGGATGACTAGGAGGTGACTATGTTGGCTATGTGTGTGTGCCTGTGCATGCACTGTATGCAAACATGTCATGGTTGGAAGGTACATTATATTTCGGAAAAACTAAAAACCACAGAATGCTGAAACAGAGTGGAAGAGGGAGGTATGCATTATATGAAGTGGAGAGGGTGCCATAAAGAGAAATTTGAAAGCTATGCTATGGAGGTAGGGAATCAGCATGGGGGTCACGAAGGGCAGTTAATGGTTTTGGAAGATGTGTGACATGGTCAGGTTGCTTTGCAATGATCAGTCTGATTGGTGTACAGGGAATGGCCTGACGGACAGGAGTCAGTAGATATTGGGAAATCTTATAAAAGTTGAAGAAATGTTTTGGTGACTAAGAAGATAGCAATGAAGATGGAAAAGTGAGCACCTCTGAGTGACACCAGGGAGGTAAAAGCTAAAGGTGATGACGTTGCCTGGGGACTGGGAGAGAGGGTATCTGCATGGAAGAAGTGATGGCTTTGTTAACCAGTACAGAGAATGTAAGGAGAGGGACAGGCTGGGGGTCAGTAGAGGCCATTTGCTCAGTTGACCTTTCCAGGATACCCTTTGTAGAAATATTAACCCAAACATATGCTGTGGTTTGATTTTTTTTGTTGTTGTTGAGCACTGTAATGACCTGTCATGCCACACTGTGTGGCAGTGAGTTCAGTACAGATGGAGAAATCCACAGAGTTCCCTTTCCACACATTTGCGAGGCTGGAGGAGAAGGTGGGGGACTTGCCTTCGGAGTTGTGGAGCTACCAGGATGAGGTACTGTGCTTGTCCCTGGTCACGTTTCTTACTTATAGAGAAAGCTGGTTTGCATTGGGAAAGAAAATCACGAGTTGAATTTAAGAAGCTGTTAGAGATGGAGAGAGAAACCTTTGTTCTTTACATCCCTGAATCCAAGCACATTCAAATCCAGCACTGTTTCTTGTTACTTGAGTATATATATATATATATATATATATATATATATATATGCTTTAGACTAGTTTGAGGTAGATATCTGATGTCTTGATTGGGTTCCTGATTGATCAGGCAAACTAGTGTATACAAGTCCCAAATTTGTTGAATGATATGAATTTGGCCACTGCTATATGTATCTGATCTTATAGCAGAGGCCAGGAACAGGGGAAAGAACTTTGGGAATTAGTATCATAAAGGCATAATCCAAGCCATGGTCAAGGTTATTTTGCTCAGAGGGCAAGTGTATGACAGTTAGAGAGGAGGGTTTAGCATTGGGCTTTGAAACTAACCAGGGAGTAGAGAAAATCTAACTTGCACCAGAAGCAAAGATACATGAAGAAAATAAGAAGCTGCAGTTTTTTTTTTCTGCATCTTTCTCTCAGTTTTATTTTCCATTTTTTAGCAATAGGTGATAATTTATGAGTACAAGCATCCTTCATGTAAAACCAATTTGCAAGCAGTTGTGCCCAAACCCACACAGCCCCTTGGTCCCACCATCCAGCAGCGGGGGCTTGTATGTTCAATCAAGTTGATCAAATGAGTGTCCAGGCTATATTGCTGTAGGTTCACCGTTCACTCCAATCACAATCCTTACATTCTACCATGCCTCCTCTTCCGCAGATTTTTCCCTAGGCTTAGACAAGGGGCACAGGTGGATGAGAAGCAAAACAATCTACTTTCTCTGGAGCTGTTGTCTTGGACTCTGGTCACTTCTGGTTGTTTTCTTTCATGGGCTGACAGTTTGTCCAGGAATAACCTTTTGATCCTACTAATGAAGCACAAGCAATTAGATATATAGGTATTTAAATAGTATTGTTATGGTAGGTTACTTTGGTATAGACACAGATATTTGCATGGTATGTTAATCCATGAATTACATTTTTTTTCTGTTGAATATGACAGGGTCTTATTGTGGCTTATAACATCTCCTGACCATTAGAGGGTACAAGCTTGTGGCATCAGCCATGGGTTATTCCTCCAAGGAGAGAGCCAATAGCCAATTAGATTTGGGATATACAGGCATATGGCTGCCTCTGCTGCACAGTATTTCCAGGTAGGTGAGGTGTAGCTCGTCCTGAGGAGGAGTCTTGCTTGACTCAAGAAGACCCATATTTGCTTTATTGGTATAGTGGCCTTTGGTAATACTCTCTGGTATTCCAGAGACCATCTGTACACTTGCATGTGTGGTCTCAATACATCTTTCCCATGTTAACGTCAAGTCTTCAACAGCAGGGCCTTATCGCCTCTCTTCTTGCAGGTATCCCAGTTTAGAGGCAAGGAGCCTTTACCTTTTGTGGGGGCTTGGATCCCCTGGCCAACATCTCCTTGGTAGAATAATCGATTGCTGATGTCAGAGCTCCTGCATTAATATATTTTGCTTAAGTGCGTAGCTTAAGGAGAGTTTAGTATTATCTTTGGTTCTGAATAGAGAATAATCCTTTTCACAGTTCCTATGTCTATTAGTCAATTAAAGAAGGCAGTTTTACCAATTTTATAAGAGATTACCTCTATAATAGTTGTCTCCAATTTACAGTTGGAGAACGACATCATCATCATATTTTTCCTTGTTCTAATGGGGGGGAGGTAAGAAAGTCTCTCGTATTAAAACCTTTGTGGCTCCTAGAAGGTAAGTTTCGTTAGGACTCATTATACATAGTTGTTACAAGTAGGATCCACAGAGGGGTTTGATGTCTGTAGCAATCTGAGGCTTTTCTTCCTTTCAGTGTTCGGACGGGCCAACCTTTCTGTTGGCACTTTCTGGTACATCCTACTCGATGCAAAGCTGTATCTTTTCTTTCTCAGCCGTTAAGTTGGTGACATTACAGATAGAAATGAAACCTTTCTGTCAAAAACCTTGCAATTCAAATCTTAAAACTAACTACGGGAAAAGATTTGTATGAAGCTGCAGTTTTATGGAACTAAGTTTTAAAAAAGGAGTGATGAACTGTTTGAATGTCACTAAGAAGATGTTATAAACCAAAGTCTATAAAAAGGGCATTTGATGTAGATAGAGCTTGAGAAAGAGCTGACTTTTGGGAGGTGCCTTAGCATCAGAATGTAGGGAGAGGACAGATCCAACAGCAGCGATGTCTCCACAGGGCCAGGGAACAGGGATAGATCCACATTTAGTTTTGGTTTTGGGAACTTGAGGGAGGCAGAAGCAAAGAAAACCGAGAAAACGGAGCCTTCCTTCAGCTGGTATTTACGGTGCCATCTCCATTAGGCGCTGTCTTACAGGAGGTGAAAGCCGTCAGTAACATTGCATTTTTAACCTTGTGAAGCTTGCAGTGTAGCTAAGAAGACAGGCAGATGACAAGCACAATTTGGGTTAATAAGTGCAGAATGTGTCACTTTGGATACTTTGGGCTGCAAGCAAGAGAAAGCTTAATGAACAGTGACTTAGGACATTTAGAATTCACTTAGACAGAAATCCAGGTAGGTGGTCCTGGGCAGATGTAGCAGCTTGCCAGTGTGCGCAGGTCCTGGGCAGATGTAGCAGCTTGCCAGTGTGCGCAGGAGCCGGGCTGCTTATATCCCTTCATTCTGCTGTTGTCATGTGTTGGGTTTGGGCTGCAGCATGATGTGGAGATGGTAGGCGCAGATCTCAGCATCTTGTACACAAATGGGATTATGCAAAAAAGAAAGAGACCAAGCCCTGGATATGGTGGTACACAGCTTTAATCCAGCACTCAGGAAGGCAGAGGCAGGCAGGTCTCTGTGAGATTAAGGCCAGTCTGGTCTATATAGAGAGTTCAGGCCAACTGGGGCTACAGGGAGACCCTGTCTCAAACGAAGAAAAAAGTGAAAGAGACAAATTAGTAACAAGGATGCTTGCTTTTTGAGGTAGTCCTTTAATACTTTGGAGAGAAAATTTATTCCAGAATATCCCGAGTTTATTTCCTTGGTATCTCACTGGCTACACCTCAGTTGGTTTTCATTTGTTAATCTATTTATTTATTTTTATTTATTTATTTTTGGTCTTTTCGAGACAGGGTCTCCCTGTAGCCCCAGCTGTCCCGGAACTCGCTCTGTAGACCAGGCTGGCCTTGAACTCACAGAGATCTGCCTGCCTCTGCCTCCCAAGTGCTAGGATTAAAGGCATGCACCACCATGCCTGGCTGTTAATCTATTTATTTTTTAAAAAATATGTTCATCAGCAGCCAAAACATTGTAGATGTCACTGAAGATATAAAGTATACAGAGTGAATATAAGAGAGAATTGTCCTCCTTAGTTAGTATGAAAACCAGGAGCCATGGTGCACACTTGTAGATTCAGTTACTCCAGAGGCTGAGGCAAGAGGACAGCTTGTCCCTAGGAGCTCCGGGTTAGCCTGGGCACCACAGTCAGACACTGTATCAACAATGATGGGGTCTGGGGAGACGGCTCACTTAGTAAAGTGCTGGACCCTCAAACACGAAGACTGGAGTAATGGCCACCAGAGCCTGAGCCAGAGCATGGGCTTCTGCTGACTCCAGAGCTGAGCAAGAGCGTGGCCTTCTGCTCACCCCAGAGCCTCAGCAAGAGCGTGGGCTTCTGCTCACTCCAGAGCCTGAACAAGAGTGTGGGCTTCTGCTCACTCCAGAGCTGAGCAAGAGTGTGGGCTTCTGCTCACTCCCGTCCATGCCGGGCTTTTGTCCATGCTGTGACAAGTGCTGTGGGATCATATGTACAGCCACCCTGTCGTATCAAGACCTGACGGTTTCCTTGTATTCATGCGTCACTTCTGTCAGCTGCGTTTCTTTAGCACCCTCAGTTTTATTCAGTTATAAGAATCTGATCCTTTGTTGTCATTGTCATGTGACAGCAGTGTATAACCTATCTGGGAAGCTTCAGTTTATTAGATAACTGCGCTGGGAGACTCAACTGGGAATGGGCTGGCAAAATCAGGCTTTTGTGGAGAATGAAATTACTCCACTAACTTAATCCTAAAATGAACCTGCTACCGCTCGTGTACCTTACAATGCAAATTGTTCTCACACCTGCTGGCCTCTCCCAGCGCTCAGACCAAAAGCCAGTACATACAAGTTTTCTTGTTCTGCACCTCTGAGGCCCCATGAAGAGGTAGGTGGCCTACAGAAGGTACAGGTATCTAATATCTGTCCCCACTCACCACTCCTTTATTAAAGCCATTTTATTTGTAGATGTCCAGTACACAGACAGTCCAGAGAACCTTCTTCTTCCTTCTTTTTCCTTTTTCTTTTCTTTTCAGCCAGTGAGAAATGAAGGGAGCCTTGTGGGAAGTTGCCACAGTCTCTTAGGTCTCTTAGGTCTCTTAGACAATGCAAGGCAAGGGTGTCTGGATAGAGAATGACCCAGTGAAGGTCACAGTGCTTTAACGAGATACTTCAAGTGGGCTTTGGGAGAAAGAATGAGATTCCATCAGCTGTACTTTTAGACTGCTTGAGAATATGGGGCAGTGGGTGACACGAACTCTGGAACCAAGGGTTTGCATGTTGATTGTGCAGGGCGATGGCTGCGTGGCCATGGATTAGTTGTCTGTGACTTGGTTTCCTTATCCCTGATAGAGGCCATTAATAGTATAGTCTTCACTACAAGGATTATATGAGAAGCACATGCAAGGCTCTGGGAAAAAAAAATACTAACAAAACAAAGTTGAAGTTGTGGACATTTTCCAAAAGGAGAAGCCAGTTATCTCGGGAGAGGGAACATAGTTGATTCACGTGCTCACAGTAGGCTAGATTTTTTTTTTAGCCCATCGTGCTCCTTAAGCATGCTTATCTTCTCTCATTGAATTACAGCTCAGGAGCTATACCTTTCTAATACTGGATGGTTATTTTAGAAGTTTTCTGTAAAATAGTGCTAACCACATCTAGTGTTAACAGTATGCACATAAATCACCATCCCTGGGGCTGGAGAGACCATGGCTCAGAGGTTCAGAGCACTGGCTACTATTGCAGAGGACCCGACCCAGGTTTGGTTTCCAGCTCCCACATGGTGGCTAACAACTGTCTGTAACTCCAGTTCCAGGGGATCAGATGCCCTCTTCTGCCCTCCACAGGCATTGCACAGCATGGGTGTACTTACATGTAGGCAATACATTCACACACATAAATAAATATAATAAATAAATATTAAAAATTAATCACTGTCTCTGTCATGAGTAAACCCACTGACAATACACATGTTCTTGAAGTTGTCCTGGTTTAAATACAAATTTTTATTGAAACACCCAAAAGGATTAATTTGTCCATATGACTTTTTTCTTTTAAAATTTTTTTATTGAAGTCTTATGACTCTGTCCCCCTTCTGGCCTTGGCCTGGCCCCTCCTGCTCTTCTTTCTCAGTCACCTGGACTAGATTCCTAATCCAGACTTGCCCACTGTATCCGAGCTTTTGTACCCAGACTAGCCCGGTCCTTCATCTTAGTTTGTTACACCTTCTGCAGGTGCTCTGCAGCCCCACCTTGCCCTTGGCCTCCTGATCTGCCTGCCACAGACTGCCTATTAACTTGAAACTTTCATCTTTTATATATTTTTTATTTTTTGAGAAATACCTAAGTACTGTATTTGCATCATTTCCAGTCTCTTCTCCCTGTCTCCCTCAATCTTTCCACTTATTCCTTCCCTCATATGCATGTGTTTAAGTCAGCCCTAAACACATCCACATATGAGCACCACTAAATGGACTCAGTAATTATGTGTGTGTGTGTGTGTGTGTGTGTGTGTGTGTGTAACAATAATTAAGGAAGGGGTCAGGATGACTAACACTTTTTCTTAATTGTCTCCTTTTTCTTTCATTATCTCTTATCCCTAAGTGTAAGTCCTGAGACAATGCTCTTCCTTAGCCTGGCACTATTCAGTGTTTGGAGTCACCAAGCACTCTCCTACCATAGTCATCTGAACCTCTGTGTGGAGATCTTGTTTGGTGGCAGGTGTTCTCATTCTTCCTGTCCCTTTCCACCAGCAAACATTCTCTTCCATTCAGAGGTCTCTTGGAATCACCTACAGGGCAGGCCTGTAGGAGTTGACTTTGATGACCTTGATGGAGTGTAAACATTTTGATGCCAAGGTTATCTCAACAGTGGAGAAAGATCTGGAAAACAAAGGCACAATGGAGGCAGCAAAGCTGCCATTGGACGTTTATCCCTAAACAGCTTCAGCAGCCTCGTACCACACTGAAGTCCCATTGGGGCAGGGGAGCCAAAATTACGTAAAGCTGCCGGTGTTCTTTTTCCATGTGAAAAGCTCTCTCCACCCACTTCTTTTTTCCAATATATATTTTTATTGAATTTTTGTGCATTTCATATAATACACCTTAACCATATTTAGACCCTCTGCCTAAGCACTGGATTTCATGCATTCTGTCCTATATGTTAAGGCCTGTCAGGGCAAGCTTGTGTCCCCAGATGTCCGTCAGTGTGAGTTCATCCACTGGAACCTCCTCAGTAAGTAACGTTTTCTAAAAGTGAAGTTATCACTTGAACCCGAAGTAGAGTTGACTTGTAAAATTCCTCCATCAACTTTTTTTTTTGGTCTTTTTGAGATAGGGTCTCCCTGTAGCCCCAGCTGTCCTGGAATTCGATCTGTAGACCAGGCTGGCCTTGAACTCACAAAGATCCACCTGCCTCTGCCTCCCAAGTGCTAGGATTAAAGGTGTTTGCCACCATGCCCAGCTTCCTCCATCAACTTTTTTTTTTAATTTTTTTTTCATTTATTTCTGTATGTGTATGAATGTACTATCTGCATGGAGGTCTGTGCATCCGTGTCGTGCAATGCCACAGAGGTCAGAAGAAGGCGTCGGATTTCCCTGGAACTGGAGTTCTGGAATTGGAGTTACAGATGGTTCTCAGCCGCCATGTGGGTGCTGGGGATCGAACCCGGGTCTTCTGCAAGAGCAGTCGGTGCTCTTAACCGCTAGGCTATCTCTCCAGCCCCCCTCCATCAACTTTTAAAAGAAGTCAGGCCACTGGTCACTTCACTAACTCATTTTTAAAGAATACAGTGAGTTTATTGAGTTCTTGGGCATTTAAAAATTTAATAACTTCTGAAGACTTTTGGTTGCAGAAACTTCTGTTGATTGTATGGAAGCTTCCTCTGAACTCTGAGTGCTCGTGTTTTTCCTCGACTTTCTCTATTTCAGCCCTGCTTTTCCTGTCATCTCCCTTATTTTAAAAATATTTATTCATTTTATTTTATGTGTACAATTGTTTTGCTTGAATGCATGTAAGTGCACCATGTGTGTGCCTGATGCCCACAGAGTCCAGAAGAGGGTGTCAAGTTCCCTGGAACTGGATTACAGTTGTTAGCAATCATGTGGGTGCTGGGAGTCAAATCCAGATCCTCTACAAGAGCAGATAGTGCCTTTACCCTGTGAGTTGTCTCTAGCCTCTTCTCTCTTTTATTTTTTAAAATAGACACAATCACCTATGTGTGTTATCACAGGAAGACAAATAGAACACTTTAAATTCTGCACTCTTTTGTTTCCTAGGCACCTTCTTATAGAAACATGATGTTTGCCTAAGTGCTGTGCTTTACAGCATTTCTAAGAGATACCTTTCATAGATACATGTCAGAGGAGGGGATAGCTTCTTGATCATTGCATTTATTTATTCTGTCACTAGCAGTTCACTTTTTTATTTTTTTTTTTGTATTTTTGAGACAGGATCTCTCCCTTTAAGTCCCAGCTGGCCTGGAGTTCACTCCGTAGACCAGGCTGGCCTTGAACTCACAGAGATTCTCCTGCTTCTGCCTCCCTAGGATTAAAGGCAAGCACCACCATGCCTGGCTTGCAGTTCACTCTTAAATCACTACTAATGACTGTGTTTTACATATCTTAACCATGCTAGAAAAATAGTCCCTTTTGGCTATTAGCATAATAATTACTCTTGATAGGAAATTTAGAAAACAGCCAAAACACCCAAAGAAAGACTGCATCTTCTATAGTCCTGCTAGCCACAAGGCATTTCTTATCTGGGGACAGGTATGCAGGTGTATTTGATTTTTGGTATTAACTTAAATTTGGGGTTTTGTCTTAAAGCCTGTATTTCCTTCCTTTTTTGTTTTCTGGTGTTGAGGACTGAACCCAGGGCCTCACACAGTGAGCTAAATGCTCTGCAGTGAACATCCTAGCTGCATCTCACCCGTCTATTTGGATGTGTTATTTTGCTGTGTTGGGCATTGAATCCAGGGCTTCAGCCATGTTAGGCAAGTGATTATTCCACTGTCTACACCCTCAACCTATCCTTGCTTATTTTTATTCAATAGGTCATTTGCATATCCCTGAACATCTGAATTTTTCTATTTCCGCAGTGGCTTTATTTTATTGTTTTATTTATTTATTGTTACTATACTCCATGGGAAGATCTAGTATAAACAAGCATTTGCAAAACAGTTGCATGAACCGACTTACTTTTACCATGTAAAGCGTGCTTGCATTTTCATTCCTCTAGCCTATTAAAAGGCTGGCCATGGCCCACTAAATTGGCTTCATAACTCAGTAATGATGTGTGAGCCACAATTTGACTACCACTCCTTTAGCACATGAACTTGTCAGTGCAGTGTTTATTCTATGACTGTGGGTCTGTTATACTGCATTTAAGTGGTTCCATGCAAATGGGCATCTGAAATACTTTCAGTCTTTCCTTAGTTCTGAAATATTACAAAGAGCAAATGAACACAGAACATACATATTCATGTGTATACATAGATGCATAGATGCATGCATTCCCTACCTTTCTTCTTTCCTTTGGTTTTTTGTTTTGAATTAGGGTCTCACTACATAACCTAGGCTGGCCTGGAACTTATGATCTTCTTGCTTACGGCTCCAGGTACTGGGTTTACAAGTGTGTTCCACAAAGCTCAGCTACACACACACACACACACACACACACACACACACACACACACACACTTTCTCAGGATAAATTCCTGGGCATACATTTCAGGGTCAAAGGGTGACCATTCAGAATGATGTAAAGGCTTTTGGTACATATTAGTACATTTCCTCACAGGAGACTTGTACAAATATGTACGCTCCTGCCAGCTGTAGGAAGCTGTCCCGCTCTCCCTGCTTTTATGTGTAGTAACTGTAGTCTCGGAGTTAATTTAGAATCTCAGTCACAGTGGGAATTCATGGCATGGCTCATGGTGAAAGGAGTGTTGCTTTTGGCAGCGATTGGTCTGGCCTGTGATGAGAACTGGTATTGTATTTAAATTGCATCATGTTAATAGCTCATTCAGCTTGCTCTGCATGTAAGGGTGAGCATTTACAGTCTCCACGTACGCCTCCAAGAAGAGATGCACACTTAATAACTTCATGATGCTTCATAGAGCATCTTCTATTCTCAGTGCCCAGGCTCAGTGGAGTGTCTTGGGTGTGCGGACTTGGCACCTGTGTGCAGCACAATTTTCAGGACATATCTCATTTCCAGCACTCAGAGGTTTCATAGGTCTGCTTCTGTCTCTTCTTGGACATTTCTGCATTTGGGCTGGGGAGTGCCATCTCAGTAAGGCACAGGTGTGTGCTTATGTTTAGAGCATCTGTTACTCCATGCTCACAAAATCTCAGTTATCCAGCAAATGGGACTTACACAACTTACATTGTACTTTTTATTAAATCATTTACTTCTTTACTCTCAGTGCATGTGTATGCCTGTGCCATACCACATATATGTAAATCACAGGATGTCTTGAGGGAGTTGGTTCGATCCTTCTCCCATGTGTGTCTTAGGAGTTGAACTCTGACAGATTTGGAGTTAGGGTCTTGATCTATCTCACCAACCCACACTGGTTTTTATATTATGTGTATGAGCGTATGGCTCGCATGTAGGTAGGTGCACCCAATGCCTTGCAGCCTGTGGAGGTCAGAAGAGGGCTTCAGGTCCCTGGAACTTGAGTTACATTACAGACTGTTGTTAGCCACCATGTGGGTGCTGAGAATCAAACCCGGGTCCTCTATAAAGTGCATATAGTGCTTTTAACTGCTGAGCCATCTGTCTAGCCAACTCCTCCATTGTATTTTGATAGCAAAGGCTGGCAAATGTTGAATCATTGAATGCTATTTTTTGTGATGATGTTATTCTGAGAATGGATGAAGGTTTCTGGGCAGAGCCAGACCAGAAGAGGCTGAACTGCCACCCCCTCAGAGGTAAAGAATCATAGGCCAGTGAATACTATGTGTGCATCAGCCTAAGATTTCTTAAATAGGTTATGGTGTGTCCACAGCAGGGATTCCAGGCAGTTGTTAAAAAGAATGAGGCAGGACTGTACATACAGACATGTACTGGTTTCCAGGATTCCATGATGAGAAGGCGAGGAAAGCATGCTACATAGGTAAATTCATTACAGCATGAAAATCTTAAAAAAACAAACCCTATGCTTGTAGTATTTCAATTAAAAACAAACAGGAAAATAAACTTTAATGTATTCCTAAATATTTTAGAAGAATGTCCACCAGGAAAAATAAATTCAGTTATCTAACTAATATTGATAGTGCCTTGATCCTAGTTAAGAAATTTGGGGCTAGAGATACAGTTTGTGCTTGATTCTCAGCAATGGGAAAAACAAATTTATTGATAAAATGAAAGAATTTTGAATGAGTTTTTACAGGGTGGAGGAAATTAATGGGGGGATCAAATAGCTACACGGGAAAAGTGAACCACACTTCCCAGATGGGGTGGCCTACACCACAGCTCCCAGCTCGTCCGCACTTAGGTAGAGCTTGCATCATCCACTAAGAACCGCAGCAGTACTGAACTGTTCCCATCCAGACACCTCATCCTCAGAATTACATTTCACACTGAGGGTTGCTGACCTTCCAATTAGTTTATGGAAGACTAAAATAGGTTTAAAAAAACTCACACTCACAAACACTCATCACACACTTCAAAATGAGAGTTACTTCTGATGTTTCCATTACAGAACTGGTCGAAATGCTAGAGCAAGCAGAAGACAGAAGGTTTGGTTTAGTGTGGAGGCTTACATACCTTTGCACCCATGTTTCAACCTACTCTTCTGTTATGATTATGTTTTCTTTTTAAAGTCAGGTTGGCTGCATCCCAGATGGGTGACTTTGTACTAGTGGCTTGGCTTTTCTGGGCTTTATGTTTTGATCGCCTAAAGTGGAACAGTAATTCTTTTGCCAGGGCCTGATAGTGGCCCCTGGTTGATGCTGAATCACTGAATGTCATTTATTATGACAATGATAACCTAGAAAACTGGAAAGTACTGGTGGGAATGGTAACACCTTTAAGCATTAGTTACTTCCCATTGGCTGTGACCTAATGACCTGACAGAGACAACTTAATGGAGAAAAGGTTTATATTGTCTCGTGGCTTCAGAAGGTTCCACCATCATTTTCAGGAAGGCGTGGAAGGGCAGGTCAGTTCACACTATGACAGACAGGAAGTGGAGAGAACAAGACAGGAAGAAACCAGGCATACACTGCCCCATAGTGCCCTCCTTCCTTCAGCCAGGCCCCACCTCCTAAAGTTTCCACAGCTTCCCCAAACGATGCCATCAGCTGGGGACAAGCACCTCGATGAATTACAAGAGCATCGGAAACATTGTTTATTCAAGCTATAATACTTAAAAAAATCTTTAGTCTATACAATAGGACTTACATGAATTCACAGAAGTTATGATAACATGCATAAGACATGTGTGATCAAGCCAGCCAAAGTCCCAGCATGGAGGGGGGAGGGGTGTATGATGTCCCACCCTTAGCTGAAGAGCCATTGGCAAGTAATAACTTCTGGGCAAGGAAGAGTAAGTTTTCTTTAAGGGTGTGGCCCCTGGTAGGTCACCCACACTCCAGTGGGTGGCCGTGCTCCAGGATTATACTGAAAGCACAGATTAGACCTGATGGGGACAGATGCGGGAGGATCTAGGGGTGAATATGATCAAAATACAGTTCATAAAATTTGCAGAGTTAATAAAAATATTTCAAAAAGTGAAAAAAGCCTCATAGAATTTTGGAGTACATCAAAGAAGAAGAGTTTGGAGATTCGGGGCTCCACTCAGCAGTAAGCCTGGGAATTCAGAAGGAGAAGGTGCTTCTTCCTAAGAAAGAAATGAGATTGTGTTTAGAGAGTGACTCCAGTTGTATGGGTGGAAGCACCCTCTGGTTCACTCTGTGTGTGTGTGTGTGTGTGTGTGTGTGTGTGTGTGTGCCTGAGGTCAGTCTCAGGTGTTGTTTGTCAGGAGCTGTCCACCTTGATTTTTTGGGACAGAATTTTTCACTAGGAGCTTCACCTGAAGCTGGGCAGCCAGCAAGCTCTAGGGATCCACCTATCTCCTTAATGCTGGGATTATGAGTGTGCACATCATACCTGGAATTTCTAAAAGATGGTTGTGGACACACTGTGTGTTATATATGAAGATTTATAAATGTTACACATGTATATGTAATAAAATAATCAAATAAGAGGACCAGAAATTATGAGGAAGAGGGGGTGTGCATGGGAGCAGTTGGAGGGGGACTGGGCATGATAGAATAATAGAAATACAATACTCACGTAAGAAAATTTTTGTCCCAAAAGACCAAAAAAATTACATCAAAGGCTGGGCATGGTGATGCATGCCTTTAATCTCAGCACTTGAGAGGCAGAGGCAGGTGGATCTTTGTGAGTTCAAGGCCAGCCTGGTCTACATAGTGAGTTCCAGACTAGCCGGGACTACAGGAAGACTCTGTTTCAAAAATGACAAAAAAAATTACATCGAAAAAGATAGGTCATTTTGGAGATTTGAACTCAAGTTTTCACGCTGCACGGCAAGCTTTACTGACTGAGCTGTTTCCTCAGGCCTCTGGTTGACATTTGGCCTTTTGACATTGAACCTTCTGACATACCACCCTTTCTGTAACCCTCATAGCAAGCCTTATCATTTTATCATCTGTTTCAGGAGATGAAGGAAGTCCCTTGAATGTAGGCTCCACCCCAGGGCTACCTGGATTCACGCTCTCCTCCGAGGATGAGGAGTTAGGTTAAATAACATCCCCTGGGCAGGCAGGAAAGCCAGAAAAAGCAAATATCTTTTCCAGGAGTTTAAACCGAAAGACAGATTCCAAGTACAAATTAGTGATGCCATGTATCGTAAAAGACTCGGATCCACTGCTTCTCACTCATTCCTTTCCCCTTCTTGTTGTCATGGGGACTTCTTGTCCCTGAGTTAATATATCTTGCACTTCAGCAAAAAATTTATTGCTTCGGGACCCTCAGGTCTCACGTGGGGCATTTTTCACTGCTCGTGCTGTAATACACAGAGGTAATTTCTTTCAAATGATTTTTGCTTGAAGTGGTTTTCAATGAATTGAGAAGGGTGAGGATCTGAATGGAGCATGGTGTTGGGTCCAGCTACTGAGCATTAAATGTGGATTGTACAATTGCTTTGGTGACACATGAATAGGCAGCAGTCAAAAAGAAAACAGAAAAGGAGAAGCATTGCGTAATACTATAATCTGTTTAAGTTGCTTCCCAATCACTGGTGGAAGTTTTATTGTATTTCTGAAACTGCATGTTTTCACCAAAAGGGAATATTTATTTCTTCTCAGAGATGAAGGTTAGTTTTCCCACTGAAGAAATGGTTAGACGAAGTGGTCTCCATGACAGCAGAGTGAAGCATTAAGTTACCCTCTTGCCCACCCACCAGCAAGCAGCCTCTGTGTCCAGGGTATTTTCAGTGTCCTTCAGGGCTTTTGTAAACATCCCATTTTTTTTTTTTTTTCCTGAGAGATAGGCATAAGCCTAATCTGGACGAATCTAAGACTGGACCTTAGAACTTCTGCTGAATCTACATGGAAGATTAGTGTTCTCTTTCTTCTGCAGTCAGTGTGCCATTCTGACCTCACTTCCAGACCCACAAGCATCGCTGGTGTGAGAGATCTGAAAGCTAAATCCACACAGAGAACAGCAGTGGTGACAAGGGAAGAACCAGACCCCTATGGTTTTGAGGCCTGGATGCAGCTTTGCCTGAAACTATCTGATGATGCCGCAGTTCTGAGTTCACTGAGCAATGAACTCTTTACAGGGAAGGCCTGGCGCCTCCTGTCCCCCACTGTCGGGACCTGGCATGGTACACCCTGCATAGTGTGCGCTGGGGCCAGGGGCCTATTGCCATTTATGACCACACACACCCCATTTCTCTCTCTCTCTCTTTTTTTTTTTTTTTTGGTCTTTTCTAGACAGGGTCTCCCTGTAGTCCCAGCTGGCCTGGAACTCGCTCTGTAGACCAGGCTGGCCTTGAACTCACAAAGATCCGCCTGCCTATGCCTCCCAAGTGCTAGGATTAAAGGTATGCACCACCATGCCCGGCTCCATTTCTCTTTTTTTAGTAAACATATATTTATAATAATAGACCAAAAGCAGCTGGGCATAGTGGTGCACACCTTTAATCACAGCACTCAGGAGGCAGAGGCAGGTGGATCTCTGTGAGTTCAAGGCCAGTCTGCTTTACATAGCCAGTTCCAGGCCAACTAGGGCTACAAGGAGACCCTGTCTCAAAAAAAAAAAAAAAAAAAAAAAAAAAAAAAGAATAGACCAAAAGCATATTTAATAAAATCTTTAGTGGGTGCACATCTTTAGATAGAGGTGAACTTAATCTTCCTATCTTAATAATATAATTCTGCATTTATAAACCATTTCCTCTATGAGTCCAGCACCAGTGTGGTCACTTATTTAGCCCATTCATTACTCATAGCAAGTCTGTGAAATGCACACTATAAACCAGCATATTCTTGTTAAAAGAGGAAGCTAGAGAACAGGAGGGAAATAATTACCCCAATGTCACAAAGGTCGCTCAATGGGTAAGCGGGGGAGGGGGGTGGAATCCAGGTGAACAACAGGCACATACCAAGTAAATGCCACCACACTGTCTCTGAGATGAAACGGTCTAGCTGGAACACAGCCTACTGTACCTGTGAACTAATATTCCCTAATTTTATTATTTTTTAGACAGCAAGGCTGAAGTGGGGAGTAATTTTTCCCCTAAATGTGCACAGCCAGTATCAGACAGGCTAGAAGCTGGAACCCAGGGTGTGTTTGCTGCCTTCTACACCATGCTCTTTAATCCTGGAACCTGCACTGGCTTTAACTTCTCATGTGCCTTCCACTGGAACCAAGAGAATCAAAGCCTTTAACAGAGTCACACTCTCTACAATGTAATTGATGTGATGACTCCTGATGGGTCAGTAACAACTGACCTGGCCACTCACTACCATGCTTAAGAGAGAAAAGCATGGTGGCGCATGCCTTTAATCCTACTAGCACTTGGGAGGCAGAGGCAGGCGGATCTTTGAGAGTTCAAGGCCAGCCTGGTCTACAGAGTGAGTTCCAGGACAGCTGGGACTACAGGGAGACCCTGTCTTGAAAAGACCAAAAAAAAAAAAAAAAAAAAAAAAAAAAAAAAAAAAAAAAAACAAAAAAATGAGAGAAAAGTAATTATGACCAAGTCCAGTTTACTCAGAATGGAGATTTTAAACATATATTTTATTTATTATTTTGATGTGTATCAGTGTATTGTTTGCACATAGGTAAGTGTATCTGTGTTGTGCAGTGTCTGCAGAGGTTGAAAGCGGATATCAGATCCCCTGGAATTGGAGTTAGGACACTTGTTAGCTGCCATGCAGGTGCTGGGAATGGAACCCAAGTCTTCTGCAAGAGCAGCCAGTGCTCTTAACTGCTGAGCCATTTCTCCAGCCCCAGAATGGAGATGATGATGAGGATTATTATTATTAAAGCCAATGTTTTATTGAAGCTCTGTGCATTTTATACAAAATTACATTACAAATAAAATCTAGACCTGTGCCCCCTCCCTGCCCCCCCACCCCACCAGAGCTCATGCATTCTGCCAAACATGATTTTCATCTTTTTCTCAGCCTCTCTCAAAATTATTGATGCAGAAGTTTACTGTTTCGAGCAGAAGTTCACCATTTCAGTCAGTTCTTTGAAGCAGTCTTTTATGTTGTTGTTGTTGTTATTCCTTCCAACATGGATCAGTCCAAAATACGCACATATGCATGCCACATATATCATAGGTTTTAGCATCTTCAGCTTATGATTTTTTTCTTTATTAGGCTGAAAGATGTCATGTTTGAAGGCGCCTCCTTGGCAAGACCAAACAACCATCAGTTCTGCCCTTGTGTCCCTTCCCATGGTCATCACCAAATGAGGTCCAGTAAACACCATGTCCTGTCTTGAGCTTCCTGTACTGGTCTCCATGATACAGCTTGGGTAGTCCAACAATGGCAGTCTATACTCTGAAGAAGTGGAAACCAGAATGGAGATTATTTTAAAGGCATGATTATTTATATAAGCAATAAGAAATGATCCATAACCAATTTATTGGTACATTTTTCTTTTGATGGTTCTGGTCTAGAAAACCTAGGACTTTAAAAATGCTAGGTAAACACTCTAGCACTGAACTACACCACCAGTCTTTGTTACGTTACAGAAACAGTAGATGCATATGTTTCCATCCAGATAATCTGGAATGCCGTCCACCACTGTGTCAATTTTCCCTGACCCTTCAGGCAGAGGAAGTCTAGATAAAAAGTTCTAGAAACCCCTTCCATGGGATGAATCTTCAGAATTGCCTTATTGGGTAGGAACTTTCCAATCACAAATCTACAGGGTTAGCGCAGGACCCTCAGATATTCCTGAATGTGTTGTTTTCATTACTCCTTTTTAAAAAATTTTTTTTATTTATTTCTGTATGTGTATGAATGTACTGTCTGCATGCAGGTCTGTGCACCCATGTCATGCAATGCTGCGGAGGTCAGAAGAGGGTCTCGGATTCCCCTGGAACTGGAGTTCTCCTGGAATTGGAGTTACAGATGGTTCTCAGCCGCCATGTGGATGCTGGGGATCGAACCCGAGTCCTCTGTAAGAGTGGTCGGTGCTCTTAACTGCTAGGCCATCTCTCCAGCCCTCATTACTCCTTTTAAAAATGTATTTTATTTCATTATTCCTTTTAAAAACGTCTTTTATGGGGCTGGAGAGATTACTCCTTTTAAAAATGTATTTTATTGCATTACTCCTTTTAAAAATGTCTTTTATGGGGCTGGAGAGATGGCCTAGTGGTTAAGAGAGCTGACCGCTCTTGCAGAGGACCTGGGTTTGATCCCCAGCACCCACATGGTGGCCGAGAACTGTCTGTAACTCCAATTCCAGAAGAACTCCAGTTCCAGGGGAATCCAAGACCCTCTTCTGACCTCCGCGGCATTGCACGACATGGGTGCACAGACCTGCATGCAGACAGTACATTCATACACATACAAAAATAAATACATAAAAATGTATTTTATATATTATTTTTATTTTATGTGTAAGAGTATATTGCCTGCATGTATGTAAGTTTACCCATGTCATGCAGTGCCTGAGGAGTTGGAAAGAGGGCACTGGATCCCTTGGAAATGGAGTTATAGATCACTGTTAGCCGCCATGTAGGTGCTGAGAATCAAACCTGGGTCCTCTGCAAGAACAGCCAGTCCTATTAACTGCTGAGCCATCTCTCCAGCCCCTCATTATTACTTCTAAGGATGGTAGTCTATATTGGTTTTTCACCCTTCTTCACTGTGCTAGGCATTATGTCATAAGCCTTCTATGTATTATTCTAATAATCAGCCTAGCAATGTTCATACTGCAAATAGAGAAGATCAAAAGTCTGAAGAGCTGGTGACATATTTCACTCAGGGTCCCATATCCAGGAAGCAACAGGAATAACATTACCAATGAAAATATAGGGCTTCCAAAAAATCCATACTGAATAGCCCACTTCCAGAAATTTAATTGGCCCCCTTCAAATATTGTGATGGTTTTATAAATTGTTGTTTTCAATGCTACGCTCTAAAATTACTTCTAAGAGCCACTTATTGAAGTTTCTTCATGTGCACAGGATTGCATTGACTCTGACCGTACACAGGCACCCAGAATGCCAGCTGAAGGTCAGCAGTGTCACAGTGAGCCACCAGGAAGGGAAGAACTTATCGTTCTACAATGCTTGTTAGCATGAAAATAATCATGCGCTTCCTATTGTTCAGTGCCAGAGCTACAGGGGTCAGCCCCAGAGCTGCCGCAGCAACAAGGCTCACCCACTGAGCCAGTCGGGATGGGAATATCAATCTATCTGAGCAGGCTTGTATTGACAGACTTCAGTGTTGACCACCTCCTAAGGATACCTCCCCTCTACCTCCACACCACCACTTGCTGTTTTTCACAATGTTCATCTGGACCTTAAAGCCTCAGGGGAAACGAAAGAATGAAAAGAAGAAGAAAACACTAATTTATTTTGAATATTTCCTTCAGAGATAGAAGAGTGGCTTAGTGGTAGCCGCCTGGCTAGCATGAAGGAGATTGTGTTCATTCCCTAGCACACATATACATAGAGTTTGTGTGAGTGCATGTTGTATGTATGTGTGTGAGCATGCATATATGGAGGACAGAGGTCAGCCATTTCTTACTGGTCTGGAGTCGACTAGTAGTCTGGGCTGGCTGGGGAGTCATCTCTAAAGATCCATCTGTCTCTGCCTCCGCAGCACAGGTATTATTAAAAGCATGCACCTCCACACCCAACTTTTTACGTGGGTTTTGGCAATCAAAGTTGGGCCTCATTCTTGTATGGCCACCACTTTACCAAATGAAGTTATTAACCAACTAACTAACTAACTAACTAACTAACTACACACACACACACACGCACAAAACACACTCACACATGCTTTGTTTCCAATAAAAGTAGACATACCTGAACCATTTTTTTCTGACTGACTCTCTCTAAACATACCCTGAGAGTTTTCAGTGCTTCTCTCCCAACCTCAGAGGGACAGGAGCCAGTGAAAACGCACAGTGTGATGAAACTGCTGCTCTGCAAACACTGTGGAAAGGTTTATCTTCTCTAGAAGTATTCTGACAAATCTGTTTGCACACTCCAGGACAGCAGAGAAATGCAAATCCTCTATCAGTCTCAAGCAACTCTTCAGAGTTGCACACAGGTGAAGAAACATGTCTATTTTTGCAGAAACTTACACCTGTTTGAGCTATAGTTTGTACTGTGTAGTTCTGGGCAGCAAAAAGATTCTCAGCAGTCCTAGGGTGCCCAAATCCCAACATTCTTAAGAAAGGACTATTTTGTGGCTGGATAGGAGGTTTGCCTGGGAATCCTTAGGAATCTGCTTTGTACAACTGAGAGGCATACCAAGAATAAACCAATAATAAGGCCTCTGGCAATAAACTGCTTTTGTTGGTCTGTGGCTCTGGGAAATGCCATTTTGTTTGATCTCTGAGGGTGAAAGTTCTGACAGTGAATAGCTAGGCCAGTCCTGTGGCCATGCCTTGCCTATGGGATAGCTCTGCAACCAAACTCTTAGACATCAAGCCTGGGGTGGCTTCTCTGGATGGCACGTGTTGTCCTTTAGAACTAGGCAGCCTCCCTAGACTCCACGGATAGGGCATATCTGGAAACTTGTGCTGTACCTAGAAACTTCTAGTTCTTCTCTATGGGCCATTTTCCTTTGCTGATTTTTAATGCATCTCCCTTAACTATAATGAACCATAACTGTGACTATAAGGAATGCATTAGTATTCTCTCTACCCCCTGTTTTGTCTGATGTCATAGAAATGAGCCTTAGTTGTAGAGCTTTCACTGTAGAAGTGTCACCTATTCTTGGTGTGTTACCAGTTGTGGAACTCTGTAATGGCCTCCATTTGTTGCAGAAAGAAGCTTCTTTGATGCGTGGTCAGTGGTATACTTGTCTGTAAATGTAAGGATCCATATTTAACATACAGTAAGAAATTACATTTTCCTAAGGATATAACAGAGATAGAGTTTCTCTAGGATCTATGATCTCTCCAGCCATTTGTATTTGACTATTTTTATAGTGCTACATTTGTTCCCTCCAAGGCTTTAAATCCAATTAGATACCGGTTGATTGGCCCCTAGACAAAGGTTCCACTACTATACTGCTGTAGTTTGTTCCACCAGTCCTTGTGTGGTTAGCAGGCTTTAAAGCTGGGTCGGACCATTGATTGATTTTTATCCCTCAGCAGCTTGCATAGCATTCTAGAACAATGAGAGCTAGCCTTTGGGGAGAGGCTTCCTGGGTCTTCCTGTAGCCTCAGGTGGTCTGGAACTCAGTATGTAGACAAGACTGGTCTTTTTTTCTTTATTTGTTTATTTTTTTAAGGGATTTTACAATATAAGAGCACAGTCGCTTTCAGATCACATTGACATTGCTCAGTTTGCCATACAATTAGGTAATTGGCGCTAGTATCCACAGATGAGGGATACCATTCATGGTTTGTTTTTCTGGGACTGTGTTACTTCACTCAGCATGATATCTTCTAGTTCCATCCATTTACCTGCAAAGTTCATGACGTTATCTTTCTTTTTTACATTTAAATTTTTTTTATATTTTATATTTTATTTATTTATTTATTTACGTGTATGAATGTACTGTCTGCATGTAGGTCTGTGCACCCGTGTTGTGCAATGCCATGGAGGTCAGAAGAGGGTGTCGGATTCCCCTGGAACTGGAGTTCTCCTGGAATTGGAGTTACAGACAGTTCTCAGCTGCCATGTGGGTGCTGGGGATCGAACCTGGGTCCTCTGTAAGAGCAGTCGGTACTCTTAACCACTAGGCCATCTCTCCAGCCCCGATGTTATCTTTCTTTACTGCTGCATAGAACTCCATTGTGTAGATGTACACATTTTCTCTATCCACTCATCAGTTGAGGGGCACTTGGGTTGGTTCCAGACCCTTGCTACTGTGAAGAGAGCTGCAATAAACATGGCTGTGGTATGTATCTCTGTGGTAAGATGAGTCTTGTGGGAACATACCCAGTAGTGGTATGTCTGGGTCAGGTGGAAAGTCCATTCCAAATCTTCCAAGGGTTCTCCACACTGCTTTCCATAGTGGCTGTACCAGTTTACATTCCCACCAGCAGTGGATGAGTGTTCCCCTTTCCCACAACCTCTCCAGCACTTGGTATCATTTGTTTCCTTTTTTTTTTTTTTTTTGGTCTTTTCAAGACAGGGTCTCCCTGTAACCCCAGCTGTCCTGGAATTTGCTCTGTAGACCAGGCTGTCCTTGAACTCACAAAGATCCCCCTGCCTCTGCCTCCCAAGTGCTAAGATTAAAGGCGTGCACCACCACGCCCGGCTTCATTTGTTTTCTTGATCCTAGCCAGTCTTATGAGACTGAGATGATGTCTTAAAGTGGTTTTCATTTGCATTTCCTTAATTATTAGCGATATTGAACACTTTTTAAGATGTTTCTCAGCCATCTCTAATTCCTCACTTGTGAAGTCTCTGTTAAGCTCTTTGCTCCATTTATTGAGTGGGTCATTTGTTTTCTTTCTTCTTTGTTTTTTGAGTAGTTTATGTATTCTGGAAGTCAATGCTTTGTCAGATGTATCTGTTGTGAAGGTTTCCTCCCATTCTGGGTTTTCTCTTCACTTCCTTGATTGTTTCTTTTGATGTACAGAAGCTTTTGAGTTTAATGAGGTCCCATTTGTCAATTGTCGACCTTAATTCTTGGGCAGCTGCTGTCTGATTTAGGAAGTCTTTTCCTATGCCTATGTCTTGTAGTCTGCTGCCAACTTTTTCTTCTATTGCCTTCAGAGTTTGGGGTTTCATGTTGAGGTCTTTGATCCATCTACAGTTGACTTTTGTACAGGGTGAGAGGTAGGGGTTTAATTTCATTCTTCTACAAGTGGTGATCCAGTTAAGACTTGATCTCACAGATATCTGCTGCCTCTGCCTCCCAAGTGCTGGGATTAAAGGTGTGTGCCACCATGCCAAGCTGGCATTAGCATTTTATTGGTCTGCTTATGCTGTCCAGCCTGGACATTGCCCCCTGTTATAAAGGAACTCCACTTAAACTCTTTTAACACACACACACACACAGTAGGAAGCTTCCCACAGTAGTAGTCATCTCCATATGATTTTTTCCAAATGCTCCCACCCTCACCCCATTTACCCCTTTCTGTTCCATTGCATTCCCTTAAAAGCCCCCTCCCCAGCTTCTCACTAGTTTTCTGACCTCTAAGGGTATTTCAAGTGAAACACACATATCTAAAGATTCAATGCTAGCACCCACACATGAGATAAGATAGGTGATACTTGTCTTTCTGGGTCGGGTTACTTCATTCAGAATGACTGTCTCCAGCCCCATGCATTTACTTGGTGCTATGCGATTTCATTGTTCTTATTGGCTGAATAATACAGTCCATTGTATTAGTGATCTACATTTGCATTCAAATGTAGATCAAATCTACCAGTCAAAACTACTTTGAGGTTTTATCTTATCCCACTCTGCACCTGTGCTCCCTGCAGCCTGGCTCACCTGTCATGGCACTCCTTCTTTGTTCATCTGTTTACTTGGGTCTTTCCCTAGTATATTCTCCATAAGAACAAGACCTTGTTCTTGGCTGTCTTCTGCTGTGTCCTCAGCTCTCAGAACAGAGCCTGATAAGAATAGGCAAGATAAAAAAATGACAACAGATAGAAAGAAAGGTGGAATCTATATATAAATATTTTAGAGTAATATAAAATTACCGGGAAAAAATGTGAACTCCTAAACATATATCAGAGTTAACATACAGTTTGTTCCTGGAGGACACAATTCTGGTACATATATGATGTTTATATAGACATATTTTGGAGCAATACAATTTGGAGGGAACCACAACAACATAAGGACTGGGTCAAAGAATGGACTGATACAGTTAAATTCTGCCCAAATCAATAAACCTTTACAGAGAAAACCTTTAAAAAGACTGAAAGATGCAGGACACGTATGGCAGAGTGCATGATCTGGGGTGAGGTTGGGGAAGGGAAAGGGGAATATGCCTAAATTGAACTGAAAATGATGTCTGAAATACACAAAACATCAATAACAGTATTAAAAGTATTATATTAATAAATGACAACAAACTCTGGCCTGGATGTGAAGAAAAGGGAACTCTTATTCTTGTTAATGGGAGTGCAAACTGGAGCAGCCAGTATGTTCATGAGTGTGGAGGTTCCTCAGAAAGCTAGAAATAGCTCTATCACTGGATTCAGCCATACCATTCTTGGGCATATGACCAAAGCCCTCTTTATCCTTCTACAGAGATACCTGCTCATTCATATTCACTGCTGCTCTGTTCACAATAGCCAGGAAATGGAAACAGCCTAGATGTCCATCAGCTGATGAACAGATAATGAAATGTGTGTTGTTTTGTTTTTGAGGCAGTGTCCAGGTGGGCCTTGAACTGGTAATTCTCTTGCTCCAGCCTTCCAGTTGCTGGTACAGGCATGTGTCACCATGGAAACTGGAATGACAACCCACAATGATATGGGCAGAACATGCCTGACATCATGACTTCTGCCTCTCACAGTCTTTGAAGAGTGAGCTTGCTCCTGAAATTTATACTATTCATTTAAAACAAACTGTGTTCCATGAATGCTCTTCTTTCTGTCTGAGGTGGAGAGCACAGCATAGACTTTGAAAGTGTTACTGTGAAGATTCCATGCCGTACAGCACATATAAATTCCTGGCAGCCACTGGATGCTTTGTAAATGTTCTTAGATTTCCTCCTATCTATACGATACACTCTGATTCATGGGGACACCAAGAATAAAACATTGCTAATTAAACCATGACACTACTTTTGCATTTCAAATTTTTAATTTTATATTCATTGAAAGAGCATCTTTGTCCTTAGACATTCATTTTCCATTAAGCCTGTATATTCATATTTTAGAAAAAAAGCATTGGTTCAAGAACGCCTAAAATTTCCAAAGCCCTTCCTTCTCCATCACCCCAGTGCCTCTTGTGCCCCTTCTCACTGGATCCATAGTATTGTGACACCGAGATGTGAGATGGCTTGAGGCCCCAGCTCTGGCAGGGTTTCCTGAAAAGTGCTCTGTTACTGTCTCCAGAATTTTCCTCCAAGCTGCTATTGGTGATGCCCCTGCTGAGGCAGGGGCAGTGTGTCATGGCTACTGCATGGCCAATGATTATCACAAGACCCATTTTCATTTCAGATAGATTAAAATATGGAGAACAAGACTGATTAAATATGGTGCTTTTATCTTTTCCCTTTGCCAGTAGAGGTGTGAGAGTGACGAAACTTGCCACTTGTTCCATCCACTAGATTACAAGGACAGTGACCAGGTGTGCTGCCCTGACTGCATGAAGTCTCCCCACGTTGACAGTACAGAGAGCCCAGACTACAAGGCTGTGCATTGATGCCAACAAACCCAACTCATCTCTCTCCCCATTACTCATTATAATATGAACCAGGACACTCTCCTTTTTTCCCCTCTCTTCTCACTGAGTAGCCCAAGTTCATTCCCAGCTCAGAGCCCTTTTCTTGTTCTCACCTCTACTGGCAGCTCATCAACATTGGAATTACTACTTTTTCCCTCCGGAGATGAGTCCAGGCATTTTGGCTGCTCAGTGACCAGGGTGGGTCATGGACCACCAGTGTTTAGAGATAAGTGGGGTCCAGGGCTGGGGAACCATAAAAACAACCTCCCTCCAAGTCCCTCCTCAAAACCTCACCCTTCAGCGACTCTTTCCCTTAGCTCTGTTTTCTTTCGTCAGCTTTTTCTCAGGCATCTGATGCCTCCTGACCCACAGGCTGTAACCTGTGCTCCCTGCAGCCTGCGTCACCCGTGTCAAGACACTTAGTCTCCCCTTTACTTCTCTCTGTCTAGTCTCATCTTCATTGCTCATCTGTTCATTATTTTTAATTGGGTCTTCCCCTAGTATATTGTCCATAAGAACAAGACCTTGGCTGTCTTCTGCTGTGTCCTCAGCACTCAGAACAGAGCCTTGTACTGACTAAATATTTATCACATGTGTGCGTAAATAAATGAAGATTCAACTGTCTACTAATTATTCTGTCTCTAGTTAGACAGGTGACAACTTCTAGCCTCATACTTTGTCCCATTTTTTATTTTTTTGTGTATGCGAATGGTACTCTTTAAAAAACGAAGGCAAGCAAGAGGCAGAGGCAGGTGGATCTTTGTGAGTTCAAGGCCAGCCTGGTCTACAGAGTGAGTTCCAGGACAGCTGGGGCTACAGGGAGACCCTGTTTCGAAAACACACACAAAAAAACAAACAAACAAAAACGAAGGCAAGCCGGGCGTGGTGGTGCACGCCTTTAATCCTAACACTTGGGAGGCAGAGGCAGGCGGATCTTTGTGAGTTCAAGGCCAGCCTGGTCTACAGACTGAGTTCCAGGACAGCTGGGGCTACAGGGAGACCCTGTCTCAAAAAGACCAAAAAACAAAAAAAAAGAAGGCCAATTCCAAAGACTAGCTGGTGGCTAGTGTGCTGTCAGCATGACTCTACCACTGCTGTTCCTATTTTCTTTTTTTTTTTTTAATTTATTTTGTATGTATATAAATGTACTGTCTGCATGTAGGTTTGTGCATCTGTGTCATGCAATGCCGCGGAGGTCAGAAGAGGGTGTTGGATTCCCCTGGAACTGGAGTCAAAGACCGTTCTCAGCCGCTATGTGGGTGCTGGGGATCGAACCAGGGTCCTCTGCAAGAGCAGTCGGTGCTCTTAACCGCTAGGCCATCTTTCCAACCGCTGTTTCTATTTTCTAAGGAGTAGTGACACTGTTTATCTGAGTCAAAGTGAATTGGATGGGTGATATCTTAAGCTGATTGTTTCCTGAAAGTGCTTTGAAGAGCAGGACTCCCTGCATGTCCCTGTCACTTGTCTGACTGAGATAGTAACCCATGGGGGACATTATGATGTTGGTTATTGAAAGATGTCCTTTCTACTTAAGGTATCTTTGAGATTTCAAGTTTGGGTTCACAGACCTTTTGATTACACAAAGAAAAATGCTATTCCAACATTGGCATTTCATTGCATTTGAAATGATTAGAGACACAGCATTTTTTCAATGCTTTCTTCAGACAGGAGACCAAGCAATCTATTTAGTGGGTGTTCAGGATTCCTTCAGAGCCAAAGGCTCATTCCTGCCTCTTTTTAAATATAACATTTGCCTGCTCTGAACAGACTTTGATGGAAGGAGATCAAAGGTCTCAGGTTCCATTTGACTATTTTTCCAGATGGTAAATTAACTTGGTCAAGGTAGGACAGGTAGAATCAGGAACACAGATGACAGCCCAGGCTTCTAGTTTGCGATTCCTTCAAGTAGAGGAGTTCTGTTTTTCTAGTAGCTGATTTAAACCATTACAAATTAAATTAATGAGTACTTCTTTGTGCCAACCACCTTTCCTTTTTTCTCATCCTCACCAATCCCAACAACCTACAAAGGCATTAGTGTAAAACGATTATAAAGATCTTATTCCTTTTAATGATATGTATATGAGTTTGCCTACATGTATGTAATGTGTGCACAGAGGCCAGCAGAGGGCATCAGATCCTCTGGAACTGGAGTTAAGGATGGATGTTAGCCTCCGTATAGGTGCTGGAAACAACCCAGGTACTCTGTAAGAGCAACCAGTTTTCTTAACTACCAAGCAAAGGTAAGGCCAGAGTTTGTATTCTTGCCCTCTCAAACTCATGTTCCTAATTTTTAAGTGAATGAGATTCCCCTCCTTCACCATTATTTTCCTGTTAATCCACTTGCTAAGGTGTGTGGATAAAACGGTATGTGAATAAATACAGTTATAAGATGTGAGAATTTCTCATTTCTGGGCTACCATTTTGATTTCTCTCTAGAATCTATTACTTTTTTTGTACTATACAATGTGTGTGTGTGTGTGTGTGTGTGTGTATTTTACTTTTCAAAAAAAGTTCGAGTTGAACGTATTTTTATTCCTGAATCATTTGTCTTCTTTCTTTCCCATGTAGAAGTTTTAACCAACGTTGCAAAATCCATTATACACAGACATTTTTTGTCCCATTTTGCATTTGAAAAATCAGAGAGGGATCATAAATTGTATTTTTTTACTGCTTTAAATGATGTATTCTTCAGTCCTTTTTGGTTTTGTTTTGTTTTTGTACAAAGGAGTGCATTTACCTTGCCAAGATTTGATTTTGAGTGCCAGCACTGCATTTCTTAAAAGAATGTATTCAGAGTAAAATAAAATCTGGGAGGGTGGAAGAGGCAATGGATCCAGATTGGTGGGGCTATAATTACTAGCTATAACTAGCTATAACTAGCTGAATAAAGTACTTTAAAAGTACTTTTGACATTGGGGCTGGAGAGATGGCCTAGCGGTTAAGAGCGCCGACCGCTCTTACAGAGGACCCAGGTTCGATCCCCAGCACCCACATGGCTGCTGAGAACTGTCTGAAACTCCAATTCCAGGAGAATTCCAGTTCCAGGGGAATCTGACACCCTCTTCTGACCTCTGCGGCACTGCACAACACGGGTGCACAAACCTGCATGCAGACAGTACATTCGTACACATACAGAAATAAAAAATAAAAAAATTAAAAAAAAAGTACTTTTGACGTTGGACTTGATTGAACTTCAGATACAAAAAAATTTAAAAAATAAGAAACCATTATGACATCTGTGAAGCAGAAGCGAAGAATGCTGTTGACTTGAAGGTACCTACCCTTCTGACATGATTTCAGTTAATTGATTCAAATTATTTCAGTGAGGTTTGCTTCTGTACCAAACCTGTGCTCAGTGCTGGCATGTGCAGGGAGCACACACCTCTCTCCCCTATAAGAGCTTGTGGTGTAGGGACGGGTGTGAGCACACTAGGAAAAGTATATTGTGTTAGAAGGCTCAGAAGCCCAATGATAACATAGTGGCCATCAGTTCCAGTGAGGTTGTTTCCAGTGAGAAACCAACTGCAGAAGATAAGTTTTTTGATTACATCATCAAAAAACCCGGGGTATTGAAGGCCAAGTGTCCTTGCTAACAATTCCACCCATCGTCTTATCACTGACTCTTTCTTACTAGATCCACATGGATCCTTTATCCCTCTGAACCTCACCTATGGTGCCTGAAACAGGAGCAGCCTTAGGTTAGAGGAGGCGCCAATAAATCTGCTGCAAGCTGCTGTTCTCTAGCAGGAGAACATGGAGAGGGCAAGGTGTGCAGAGAATAGGAGTGCAGTTAAAGAGCAAGGGCAAGCCAGCTAGAGTAGCAGAGGGCTCTCGTAGCTCTTCTAAAGATTTCTTGATGTGCTGACTAGACCCCAGTGGATGAATTTGCACAGAAGGATTTCCGGGTACAGAGGCTTGACTGGATAGGGCTTAACACGGATGGCACAATGCATGAGTTCCAGTGGGGGTTTGGAAGCATGCAGGGAGGAATCTAAATTTGACTAGGAACTGTTGTATGAAATGTATGAATGCTTAATAACAAACTTAAAAAATTCTTAAAGTAATTTAAATTTATTTTAACTGATATATAAAAATTGGTCACTTGTCACTCAGTCTTTGAAAATCTTATGTACTGTTGTTGTATGTGGATCAAGCTCTGTCTATATCCATCACCTGCTTTGCATCATGGTGGTAGTGCACAAGCCTCACAAGCCAGGACATGCGTCTTCCACTCTGGCCCTTTAAGGGGTAATCCTGCGCAAGTTACTCAACCATTTTACTTCTCTTTGCTCCTCCATAAAAAACAGGGGTACAATAGTATGTACTTCGGAGATTTGTGTGAATCAAATGAATTATACACACAAAGCAGTCAGAACAGTGCTGTCACATAATCACTTTAAAATGTTAGAAATTTATTTTGGGAGCAAGACGTAGTGTAAATTGATGAATCAATCAGCGTATCAGGGAAGGCAATGTGCTCAGTGGCAGCGTATTTTGCATGTGCCTTATGTGACTCTTGACTCTAGCACTTTCCTCTTGCTCCTTCACTGTTCTAGAATGTGATGGCTTTCAAGTATCTCCAGTCATCTGCGCCATCTCATCTCAGCCTTGCCTTCTGGGGTTTAAGTAGCCTGAATTCTCGAGTTGATCTAAGCTCCTGGTATTCTGCCCCCATTCTGCTTCACTCCAGTTTTATCATCCCTCTCTTCAAGGAACTCAGTGATGAACTCAGCACTCAGGATTGTCTAAGAGGTCTGTGAATAATCCCACCTTCTCTGTTCTTGATGCTCTACCTTTATTAATATCACCTGACGTTTAACTAGCGTAAAAAAATCAGCCACATCACAAGCTTAATTAATACTGAGTTTTTGTAGTCAAGGAAGAACCCTGAGAAACAAAACTTTTTTATTTGTCTTGATTTGGGCCAAGTGTTTTTAAAAGTTTCATTTTCAGTGGCCCTAGAAATCTACCTGAAGTTTGATTCTACCAGCCAACAAGGTAACCCAATTACCTTGATATGAAATGGAAAATTAGGAAGCTACATACATGAATGAGGACCAAGTTTACCTGTGTATAATAGAAATATCTCAAATTGTGGTACTTTCAATAAGGCAATAATTTTTCTTTTTTTAATTTTTGAGAATTTCATAAAATATATTTTGATCATATTTAGATTAGATCTCCTCCCATATCCGTAACCCCACTTCCTAATCCACCACCAAATTTCTGTACTCTAATATGTTCATATGATAATATACATTTTATATATATATATCTATAAAATGTATATTATCATATATATGTATATGATATATTATATATATATTATCATATATATATATATAAAATGTATATTATCATATATATGTATATGATATATTATATATATATTATCATATATATATATATAAAATGTATATTATCATATATATGTATATGATATATTATATATATATTATCATATATATATATATAAAATGTATATTATCATATGAACATACATACATATGAAATACATATGTATGTATGTATTAAGGCCTAAAGCATCAGGATTATGTCTTCAAATGCTTTGGGGTGGGTTCATCCACTGGAGCCTGGTCATCCTACTGAGAGTCTCACCTTTAATTGAGACAGAATCTCCCTTTCCCAGCAATCATCTATAGCCAGTAGATCCTCAGATGGGATTGGGTTTCTTACCTCAGATGGGGTTGGGGTTTCTTACCTGCTTCCCCAAATCTATGCTGGGATTTTGTCTGGCTTGGGTTTACATGGGACTCGAGCATGTTGGCAGCACTGAGTAACTGAGCAGCTGTCTGGAAAGCTCTGCTTCCTTGTGGTCATCCACCTCCTCTGGGTCTTACAAACTTTCTGCTCCCTGTTCTGCAATGATCTTTTAGCCTTGGGAGGCAGAGGTCTGATACAGTGTCCTGTTCAGGGATGAGCACTCTGCAGCCCCTTATTCTCTGTACATTGGCCAGTTGTGGTCCTCTGTGTTTTTCTTCTTCAACAATAAAGAAGTTCAGGGTTAGGACATGGTTTAAAATGGCTTCTAGTTTCACTGTGATTATTAGAGATTCTGGCTCCTTTAAATAGATACTTCTCTGTGCTTAATATTTTGTCTCAGAGTTTAAGATGGCTGCTGCACTTACAGTGTGAGTGAAAGAAGTAGAAAGCAGAGACGTTATGGAGTCTCCCCTAAAACCCTGAGTGACACTGTCATTGGCTAGGAGCTAATCATATGACTAGTGGCAAGAGATTCTAGGAAATAGTCTGGAAAACCATGTGCCCAATTAAAAATGAGGGCTGTATGACCAAGGATCAAGGAGAGTAGCAAAAATGGGGAAATGGCGACCCTACATTTGTTGGTGACATTTTGCAACAATCAAGAACTGAGTCGTGGGTCACGGCAGTAAAGACATTCCCAGGTATGCCTTTAGTCAATGACCAGCATTTCTGAAATGAGTGTTTTCCTGCCTTCCCTTTCACACTTGCCCAGTCTTATCCAGCACTGAACTCTGCATCCCACATACGAACCTGCAGGCCAGATTGCATCCACTGTTGCAATAGCTGCGTGACAACCAAACACTTTCTGACTGGTTTTGGGGCCTCTCCACAGGAGGGATTTCATGCTCATGATGGGGGAGATCGTAGGGGAGAGCGGGTCATGGGGGTTACCCACGGTGGTGTTTCACTAAGCGGCTCTGTTGTCAAACTACCTTCTTAGTATTTATGTTTATAGTCGTTCATTTGTACTTTCAACCTTGGTCAGAGAAGTTCTATTTGCAGTGGGTAGTGCTTAACATAGAGACATACATAACTGGTCAGTGTGGAGATGGAGGCATTGTGATTTCCCAGCCATAGGTGGGTCATCTGATTAACCTCGCTTTATCCAGGGCTCAAGGACTGTTGTGAAAGTCAGAATATGAAGACTAGAGCTATGAAATGCTTTCTTCTAGACACTACATGGTGGATTCAAATAACTCTAAGTAGGTATGTTTACCTACATATGACCTGCACATGATCAAGCCAGTCAAAACTCCAACATGGATGGGAGCTGGGGTTCCAAAGGTCCCACCCCTTATCTAGGGACTTGGAGCTATAATACACAAATGAGAGAGAACATATGTCCCTTGATTTTTTTAAATTTTTTTTTTAAATTAATTTTTATTGATGCTTTGTGCATTTCATACATTTTTTCCAATTCAGTTCAGGCTTATTTCCTTTTCCCTCCCCCCACCCCCACCCCATCCCAGATCATGCATTCTGCCATAACTGTCCTGCATCTTTCTCTCAGTTTTTTTTTCATTTTTTAGCTATAAGTGATAATCCATGAGTACAAGCACTATGGTGCCTGAAACAGGAGCAGCCTTAGGTTAGAGGAGGCGCCAATAAATCTGCTGCAAGCTGCTGTTCTCTAGCAGGAGAACATGGAGAGGGCAAGGTGTGCAGAGAATAGGAGTGCAGTTAAAGAGCAAGGGCAAGCCAGCTAGAGTAGCAGAGGGCTCTCGTAGCTCTTCTAAAGATTTCTTGATGTGCTGACTAGACCCCATTGGAAGTGGAATGAGTTTTGCCACAGACAGGATTTCCGGGTACAGAGGCTTGACTGGATAGGGCCTAACACGGATGGCACAATGCCTTGAGTTCCAGTGGGGGTTTGGAAGCATGCAGGGAGGAATCTAAATTTGACTAGGAACTGTTGCATATGAAAATGTATGAATGCCTTAATAACAAACTTTAAAAAATTCTTAAAGTAATTTAATTTATTTTAACTGATATATAAGAAATTGGTCACTTGTCACTCAGTCTTTGAAAATCTTATGTACTGTTGTTGTATGTGGATCAAGCTCTGTCTATATCCATCACCTGCTTTGCATCATGGTGGTAGTGCACAAGCCTCACAAGCCAGGACATGCGTCTTCCACTCTGGCCCTTTAAGGGGTAATCCTGCGCAAGTTACTCAACCATTTTACTTCTCTTTGCTCCTCCATAAAAAACAGGGGTACAATAGTATGTACTTCGGAGATTTGTGTGAATCAAATTGAAATTCTACACACAGCAGCCAGAACAGTGCTGTCACATAATCCCTTTTGAAATGTTAGAAATTTATTTTGGGAGCAAGACGTAGTGTAAATTGATGAATCAATCAGCGTATCAGGGAAGGCAATGTGCTCAGTGGCAGCGTATTTTGCATGTGCCTTATGTGACTCTTGACTCTAGCACTTTCCTCTTGCTCCTTCACTGTTCTAGAATGTGATGGCTTTCAAGTATCTCCAGTCATCTGCGCCATCTCATCTCAGCCTTGCCTTCTGGGGTTTAAGTAGCCTGAATTCTCGAGTTGATCTAAGCTCCTGGTATTCTGCCCCCATTCTGCTTCACTCCAGTTTTATCATCCCTCTCTTCAAGGAACTCAGTGATGAACTCAGCACTCAGGATTGTCTAAGAGGTCTGTGAATAATCCCACCTTCTCTGTTCTTGATGCTCTACCTTTATTAATATCACCTGACGTTTAACTAGCGTAAAAAAATCAGCCACATCACAAGCTTAATTAATACTGAGTTTTTGTAGTCAAGGAAGAACCCTGAGAAACAAAACTTTTTTATTTGTCTTGATTTGGGCCAAGTGTTTTTAAAAGTTTCATTTTCAGTGGCCCTAGAAATCTACCTGAAGTTTGATTCTACCAGCCAACAAGGATAACCAATTACCTTGATATGAAATGGAAAATTAGGCAAGCCTACATACATGAATGAGGACCAAGTTTACCTGTGTATAATAGAAATATCTCAAATTGTGGTACTTTCAATAAGGCAATAATTTTTTCTTTTTTTAATTTTTGAGGAATTTCATAAAATATATTTTGATCATTTTAGGATTAGATCTCCTCCCATATCCGTAACCCCATTCCTATCCACCACAAATTTCTGTTACTCTAATATGTTTCATATGATAATATACATTTTATATATATATATCTATAAAATGTATATTATCTATATATGTATATGATTATTATATATCATATTATCATATATATATATATAAAATGTATATTATCCTATGAACATACATACATATGAATACAATTGTATGTATGTATTAAGGCCTAAAGCATCAGGATTATGTCTTCAAATGCTTTTGGGTGGGTTTCATCCACTGGAGCCTGGTCATCCTACTGGAGTCTCACCTTTAATTGAGACAGAATCTCCCTTTTCCAGCAATCATCTATAGCCAGTAGATCCTCAGATGGGATTGGGTTTCTTACCTCAGATGGGTTGGGGTTTCTTACCTGCTTCCCCAAATCTATGCTGGGTTTGTCTGGTTGGTTTCATGGGTCTTGTGAGTTTACCATTGCTGTGCAGACAGAGTAACTAGCGTCTTGGAAAACTCTGCTTCCTTGTTGTCATGCACCTCCTCTGGGTCTTTACAACTTTCTGCTCCCTGTTCTGCAATGATCTTTTAGCCTTGGGAGGCAGAGTCTGATACAGTGTCTGTCAGGGATGAGCACTGGTGCAGCCTCTTATTATTCTGTACATTGGCCAGTTGTGGTCCTCTGTGTTTTTCTTCTTCAACAATAAGAAGTTCAGGGTTAGGACATGGTTTAAAATGGCTTCTAGTTTCACTGTGATTATTAGAGATTCTGGCTCCTTTAAATAGATACTTCTCTGTGCTTAATATTTTGTCTCAGAGTTTAAGATGGCTGCTGCACTTACAGTGTGAGTGAAAGAAGTAGAAAGCAGAGACGTTATGGAGTCTCCCCTAAAACCCTGAGTGACACTGTCATTGGCTAGGAGCTAATCATATGACTAGTGGCAAGAGATTCTAGGAAATAGTCTGGAAAACCATGTGCCCAATTAAAAATGAGGGCTGTATGACCAAGGATCAAGGAGAGTAGCAAAAATGGGGAAATGGCGACCCTACATTTGTTGGTGACATTTTGCAACAATCAAGAACTGAGTCGTGGGTCACGGCAGTAAAGACATTCCCAGGTATGCCTTTAGTCAATGACCAGCATTTCTGAAATGAGTGTTTTCCTGCCTTCCCTTTCACACTTGCCCAGTCTTATCCAGCACTGAACTCTGCATCCCACATACGAACCTGCAGGCCGAGTGCATCCACTGTTGCAATGCTGCGTGACAACCAAACACTTTCTGACTGGTTTTGGGGCCTCTCCACAGGAGGGATTTCATGCTCATGATGGGGGAGATCGTAGGGGAGAGCGGGTCATGGGGGTTACCCACGGTGGTGTTTCACTAAGCGGCTCTGTTGTCAAACTACCTTCTTAGTATTTATGTTTATAGTCGTTCATTTGTACTTTCAACCTTGGTCAGAGAAATCTATTTGCAGTGGGTAGTGCTTAACATAGAGACATACATAACTGGTCAGTGTGGAGATGGAGGCATTGTGATTTCCCAGCCATAGGTGGGTCATCTGATTAACCTCGCTTTATCCAGGGCTCAAGGACTGTTGTGAAAGTTCAGAATATGAAGACTAGAGCTATGAAATGCTTTCTTCTAGACACTACATGGTGGATTCAAATAACTCTAAGTAGGTATGTTTACCTACATATGACCTGCACATGATCAAGCCAATCAAAACCCCAGCATTGGATGGGAGCTGGGGTTCCAAGGTCCCAACCCTTATCTAGGGACTTGGAGCTATCATAAACACAAATTGAGAGAGAGAACATATTCCCTTGATTTTTTTAAATTTTTTTTTTTTAAATTAATTTTTATTGATGCTTTTGTGCATTTCATACATTTTTTTCCAATTCAGTTCAGGCTTCTTATTTCTTTTCCCTCCCCCCACCCCTCACCCATCCCAGATCCATTGCATTCTGCCATAACTGTCTGCATCTTTTCTCAGTTTTTTTTTTTTTTTTTCATTTTTAGCTATAAGTGTAATAATCCATGAGTACAAGCATCCTTCATGCAAAACCTATCTGCAGGCTGTTGTGCCCAAAACACCACAGCCCCATCCATCCAGTGGGGGGTTGTTGTACAGTGTTGTTCAACAAGTTGACAAATGAGTGTCCAGACTCATTGCTGTAGTTTCACCATTCACCCAATGCCAGCCCTTACATTCTACCACGCCCCCTCTTCGCAGGTTTTTCCCTAGGCTTAGAAAAGGGGCACAGGTGGATGAGAGGTAAGGTAAAAAGTCCACTCTCTCTCTGGAGCTGTTGACTTGGACTCTGGTCAATTCTGGCTGTTTCCTTTCATGGGTGACAGTTTGTCCAGGAATCACGGATTAACCTTTCATCTACTATGAAGAACAAGCAATTAGATATATTAGGTATTTAAGCAGCAACACTAGTTTTATGGTAGGTTACTTTAGCATAGACACATGTTTGGATATGTTAATCCAGATTACAATTTTCCCCCCTGTTAAATATGAAGGGTCTTACTGTTGCTTTAACATCTCCTACCCTGTAGAGGATGTAAAGCTTGTGGCATCAGCCATGGGTAATTTCTCCAAGGGAGAGAGCCAATAGCCAATTAGATTTTGGGTATACAGGCACATGGTGCCTCTGCTGCACAGTTTCCAGGCAGGTGAGGTGTAGGTGCTGCCCGGTGGTGGAGTCTTGCTTGACTCAGGGAAACCCATATTTGCTTTATTGGTTAGTGGCCTTTGGTAACACTCTCTGGCATTCCAGGCCATCTGTACACTTGCATGTGCCTGTGGTCTCATACATCCCTCCCATGTTAATCGTCAGGTCTTCGCAGCCGGGTCTTATTGCTTCCTCCTGTAGGTATCCACGTTAGAGGCAAGAGCCCTTACCTTTTGTGGGGCCTTGATCCCCTGGCCAACATCACCTGGTGTTAGAACAATCCATTGCTGATGCCAGCAGCTCCTCTTTTTAAATATTTTGCCTGCGTGATAGCCCTAGGACTTTAGTATATATTTGGTTCTGAACACAGAGGTAATCCACTTCCACAGTTCCATGTCTATAGTCCAATTAAAGAAAGCGTAGTTTTACCGGTTTATAAGAGATTACCTCTACACAATATTTGTCTCCAATTTACAGTGGGGAGCGACTCTCATCATCCTTGTCATATTTCTCCTTGTTCTATGGGTGGGAAGCAAGGAAGTCTTCTCATATCATCTTGAACCTCTTGTAGGCACGTATGCAAGGTTTTAAGTTTCATTAAGGCACTCATTTAAACTAGTTGTTTTACTAGTAGGATCCACAGAGGGGTTCGTTGTTTAGGCAATCTGAGGCTTTTTTCCTTTGTTAATTTTCAGACGGGTCAGCATTTTCCGTTGCACCTTTTGGCTACATCGCTACCAATGACACTGTATCTTTTCTTTCTCATGCCATTAAGTTGTGTGACGTTTTGTCCTGTTGGAACAAACAAATCTTTTCCCATAGTTAGTTTTTAAGATTTGAATTGTCGTAGGCGGTATTTTTGATTGAAAACGTTCATGTCATTTTGTCATCCCCCCTTTTTTTTTAGCTATGAGCTCCAGAGGATAGTTGTATTATAACATGACTATAGGGTGGGTCAAGGCACAGGATTTCATCAAAATTCACCCATGTTTTTTGGGTGGCTATCTCATGCATTAACTTGGAGCAACTTATTTTTTGAAAACGTTAAATCATCTTAAAGAGAATGTCAAGTGAAAGGAAGACAGAACGAACATAATACTAAGTGCTAACACAGTCCCAAAAAAAACAAAGACAAATGGTTTGTCCCTCTATGATGCTGGCTGCTAGTACCAACAACCAGATCTAAATATTCTCATGTGAAGAGGGAGGCCTAGAACGAAGACCAATACAGAAAGACTGCATCAGAACAATGGGACTGAAATGGTGGAAATTGGAAGACGGGTGGGAGAGACGGGGGCGGGTGGGCGGGGAGGGCAATCAGAGGAGAGAGGAAAACACGTATATTGTACAAGATAAAGAGATGTATGGGAGAGAAGGTACGGTGCCTGTGAGACACCAAGTTGAAGTGGCGAGAGTGCATGAAAAGAATACTGACCCGGAATAGGTGTAAAAACTCGTATTAACATACGGTAGAATACAGGATGACAGACGAAACAGCGAAACCTAGTGAGGGATGACATGTGAATGAGCTCATATGCGCAGTATAGACTCGGAGATACAGTACGAAATCAGCAACATAGTACTCGGCGGAAAGAGGAACGAGGATAGTAGCGCCGGAGATATTCAGAACGAGAGAAAGAGAGCACGAGAGGATTACTTACTTACCCAGTTTCGCTAGACACTGTCTACAGGACACATGGTGTTTTGGACTTAGGTAAAAGTAAAAGTAAAACTGTGTATATTAAACAACATTGGTTTACAGAATCTGATAAAAATGGTAATGCATCTGAATTAAATGGAGATATAATTCGCTGTTGCCCACATTTGCTTTACATAAAATCTGTAGAGCAAGAACTTTGGGATTGACACAAACAAATGTTCTCTATAATTTCTCTGTTGTACAGTATCACCTTGTAGCATTCTCTTTAAGATGATTTTTTTAAATTTTTTAATTAATTTTATTTATTTCTGTATGTGTATGAATGTACTGTCTGCATGCAGGTCTGTGCACCCGTGTCGTGCAATGCCGCGGAGGTCAGAAGAGGGTGCCGGATTCCCCTAGAACTGGAGCTCTCCTGGAACTGGAGTTTCAGACGGTTCTCGGCCGCCATGTGGGTGCTGGGGATCGAACCCGGGTCCTCTGTAAGAGCAGTCGGTGCTCTTAACTGCTAGGCCATCTCTCCAGCCCATGTCCCTTGATTTTTGAGCCTGTGTTCCTTCACTTAGTATAACAGTTTCTAGTTCCATCAATTTACCTGCAAATTTCGTGATTTCATTGTTCTTTTCCACTGAGTAGAACTCCATTATGTAAGTGTACCACATTTTCATTATCTGTTCATCAGTTTAAGGACATTTAGCATGTTTCCATTTCTCAACTATTGTGTAGCCATTGTTATTTCTTCTTTTGAGAGGTCTCTATTCAGATCCATAGCCCATTTCTTAATTGGGTCATGCTTCTTCTTTTTGAGTTCTTTGTACATTCTGTATATTAACCCTTTGTCAGATGAATAGCTGGTGGAGATTTTCTCCCAATCTGTAAGCTTCTTCTTCACTCAATTGGCTGTTTCCTTTGCTCTACAGAAGCTTTTTTAGTTTTATGAGGTCCCATTTGTTGATTGTTGACCTTATTTTCTGAGTGACTGATGTCCGGATTTAGAAAGTCCTTTCCCGGATCTTTATCTTGTAAGGTACTGCCCATGTGTTTTTCTAACAGTTTTAGCACTTCAGGTTTCTCAATGAGGTTTTTGACCCATTTGGAGTAGAGTTTTGTGCAGGGTTGTTGACATGGGTCTAATTTCATTCTTCTACATGTGAAGATCCAGTTTCACCAGCACCATTGTTGAAGATGCTGTCTTTTCTCCAGTGTGTGTTCTTGGCACCTTTGTCAAAAATCATCAGGTAGCTGGGTCTTCTCTTTTCTTCCACTGATCTACAAGTCTGTTTTGCTTACCCATGCTGCTTTTATGACTATGGCTCTGTAATATTGATTGAAATGTGTTACGGAAATCCACCCTCCTGGCATTGGTCTTCGTGTTCAGGATTGTTTTGTCTATCTGATGTCTTTGGGGTTTCCATATGGATTTTAGTGGATTTTTCCATTTCTGTGAAGAACATCATGGGGATTTTGATTGTGATTGCACTGAATCTGTAAATTGCTTTGGGTAGAATGGTCATTTTCACTATATTGATTCTACCAATCCATGAGCATGGAGGTCTTTCCATCTTTTCTGTCCTCAGTCTCTTTCTTCAGAGATGTACAGTTTTCATTGTAGAGATCTTTAATGTCTTTGGTTAGATTTATCCTAGATAGTTATATATTTTCCTGAACTCTTTATCTGATTGTTTGTTATTTATGTATAGAAAGGCTACTTATTTGCATAGATTAATTTTGTAACTTGCTACTTTGCTGAAAGTGTTGCTCACTTAAGTTTTCTGGTGGAATTTTTGGGATGTAATGTCTCATATCATGTCATCTGCAAATAAAGATGATTTGACCTCCTCTTTTCCAATCAGTGCCCTTTTAATTTCCTTCTCTTGTCCTATTGCTCTAGCTAGAGTTTCACATACTTTGTAGGAGACAGGTGTTATTGAGGGGGAAATGGGAGAAAAGGGGTACTTTAAACTGGGGAGGGAGTAGCGAGTGTTTTATAGGGGGAGATATAAATATGAGAGGAGAGATAAATAATGCTTGGATAGTATGAAAAACCAGATGAAATGTACTAGTTCAAAGTTCCACGGAAAAATACACATACAGTAAAGCCAGGCGTGGTGGCACTTGGGAGGCAGAGGCAGGTGGATCTTTGTGAGTTCAAGGCCAGCCTGGTCTACAGGGTGAGTTCTAGGACAGCTGGGGCTACAGGGAGACCCTGTCTCGAAAAGACCAAAAAAAGAAAAATAATATGAGTGCATGAGTATAGCTGAAGGCTATTTATAATAAACATGGTGCCAAGAAAGAAAGACCTTTTCAAATTGTTGGTCATAGTAGTCCAAGAGACTTCCCAAACAATATAGGCCATTGCCATAGCCCTTGATTACTTGAACTTGAAGGTAAGATCCTATTGCTGAAGACAGGCCACACTTCAGACACAGGACTTGGAGCAATCGAGCTGGAACTGATCTGGAAGCCTCCTCCCTGAGGACCAGCTCTCATAGTGTCAGAGGATAATATGCAAACTGCCAAGGAAGAAAACCAACCACTGGTCCTCTGGTCTAATAAACAGCAATAACTGACCCAGCAAACTATCATTATTGGTGCAGTAGTAGCACTTTTTATCTTGGGGATAATCAACAGCTGTCTTATTGGAATTAAGGCCCACTCAATGAGAGGGAATGTATGCCTGGTACTGTAACATAGCCAGATACACATGGCTGGGGTGGCCATAGATCCTAGAGCAAAACCTACCTTTGCTTCATTCATAGACCAATCTAATTTGTATGTTATGCTAAATATTCATCCTCATATTCACAGACAAGTGTACTCACCCCTCATCTAAGAAGCTTCTTTGTGCAACATGTAGAAACTATCACAGAGTTCCAGAACTGGTCAAACATGGAGAATAAGTGTCTGTGGGACGCTTAACCCTAAGTGCCACATCTTCAATGCAATGTCTACACATAGGATGAATGTATCTTGCAACTCTCAACCAAAGAAATTTCCTTATGCAGCAGGTGATGATTAAAAGAGAAACCCACATTTGGCCAGTATGCAGAGAACAGGAGACCACAGAGTACTCATCCCTTCTTAGGACGCTTATTCTGAACCTCTGCCTCCCAAGGCTCAGGGATCACTGAGGAGGAGGAGAGATAGGAAGACTAAGAGCCAGAGGGGGTCGATGACCACAAGGAAGCAGTCTTGCAGAGAGCTGATCAATTACCCCATGAACTCACAGCAATGGTGCCAATATGCACAAGTCCTGTGCAAGCTCAGACCAGGTAAAATTCCTTCATAGTGATGGAGAAGTAGGTACAAAATCCTAAACCAGTCTGAGGAACTGATGGCTGCTGGGTAGGGAAAGACAGTGTCTTATAGGGATGGGACATTTGGCAGGTCCAGTGGATGGATCCACACTGAAGGACATTTAGGGGCACAAATCATACCCTACAAGCTGTATTTTAATTATATATATGTAATATATGAACATTACATTATTAAATTTGATGGGGGCAGTGAGGAAAGCTGCTGATAGGGAGAGGATTTGAATACCATTAAGTATATGATATGAAAATCACAAAAATTCAATAAAAGAGATACAGAATTCTATACTATGTTCTGTATATTCTTTTTTTTTTTTTTTTTTTTTTTTTTTTTTTTTGTTTTTTTTTTTTTTTTTGGGCTTTTCCAGACAAGGTCTCCTGTAAGGCCCCAGCTGTCCTGGACTCACTCTGTAGACCAGGCTGGCCTTGAACTCACAAAGATCCACCTGCCTCTGCCCTCCTGAGTGCTAGGATTAAAGGTGTGCCACCATACCGGCTTTGTTCTGTATATTCTTACTCTCCTCTTNTTTTTGGTCTTTTCAAGACAAGGTCTCCCTGTAGCCCCAGCTGTCCTGGAACTCACTCTGTAGACCAGGCTGGCCTTGAACTCACAAAGATCCACCTGCCTCTGCCTCCTGAGTGCTAGGATTAAAGGTGTGTGCCACCATACCCGGCTTTGTTCTGTATATTCTTACTCCTCTTTCATTCCATTCTATTAAAGTATAATTTATATCCAATAGCATCTACACAATTTGACTGCTACTTTTGTGGGATTTGATGCATCATACTGGGATTCAGTCATTTCCAGCAGTGGAGGGTGCACTGTGGGACCCCCGGTGCTCACTTCTGCCCGTCTGTACTCCTCCTCCCATACATTTTGAGTTTATTTTTACCTTGTTTAGATCTTTTGATAACAAGAATTATGGTATGCAGTCTGTCATTAATTTATTAAAATTTCCAGTGTATGAATTTTGGGTAAAAATAAGTTCCGACTAGTTCTAAGCATCTGTTCAGTTGAGATGGCCTTACTATCCCTATGTAGTCTGTGCTATATCATGGGACAGGGTTTCAGATGTTATGTTTGGCAAATATCCAAATACTGTGTCCTCTGCACACAGCCATTTACCTTCATTTTCTTTTGATTAAGTTATCCTTTGGATCTCTGGACAGATTTTACTTCCTCTGGAAATTCTTGATTCTCCCGGTACTCATCAAGCACTTGTTCTCTGTGCCCCATTGTTCTGCACACTTACCTATTGATTCTCAGATTACAGTAATTGTTTCATTGGACTATGAGCTGCTGAAGGTGGAGTTTAGGCTTGCCTCTCATTGGCTCCCCACTGCCTACAACAATACCTGCTTAAGTGGCAGTGCTTGAAAGATGTTTTGAAGTGCATTCATTGAGCATCACATGGTATTACAGTGTTAGGATATGCTATAAAAAGGTGTCAATCAGGCAGGAAATATGGCTGAGGAGACTCAAAGAAGGCTTGGCCCAGGTGGTCATCTGTAACTGCAGAGAAGTTACTGAACAAAGCATAAGATTCAAGCATGCTAAACACAGCAAATGTTGTGCACAAAGGGGTGTGTGTGTGTGTGTGTGTGTGTGTGTGTGTGTGTGTGTGTAGATGAGGTGTTTGGAGGGGAGCTGAGAGTTGCAAGTGACCACAGCATAACGTGTGTAGCAGGAAGGAAGGGTCAACCTAGGAGCCAAAAGGAAGCATTAACCATTGCAATGAATCAGAAAGAAATGGGAGGGGTTTGGTGGTTGATGGGACAATACCCTCTCCTATATTCATTGGTGGTAATCTCTCTTCTGCCCATAGATCTGTAGTCATTAGAGACTGTTAGCACAACTGTTATCCGTGCTTGACTGCTGATTCTGAAGGCAGCAAGATGGCTTGTGTTCAGAATTGTCTGATGCGGACAGCTCCCAAGGCAAAGCTGAGTTTTGCTACCTTCTTCATGGGTCAAGCCACTTGGCTTAATCCACTTGGCTTGTCTCTTGGCATGCTGACATGTGGCAATGGAAGAACCCCAGTCTGAGATGACAGGGCATTAAAATGTCAGATGAAGAAGCAGCAGCCACCCTCACTGGTAGTACGCATGGCCTGGACATCTTTCCCTCACTAATCCTCACAGTTCTTATCAGGCAGATGTTAATATTTTCTTCCCTTGCAGAGGAGAGAGCTGACATGCACAGAGAAAGGTGAGATAATGCCTGCCTCCTTCTGGTAGCAGTGACTGTATATTGAACCACTGCATTTGACTTTCAGGGAGCGTTAACAGGCCCTTGTGGACATCCCCAGCAGCCTTGCAGTGCTCCTACATGGCTAACTCCTCTGTGGAGGACTAGCTTGATAGATAATTCATAGCTGCAATATTTCCAGAGCAGCTCAGTATTCCTGGGAGTGGTCAGAGAGAAGATTGTTACTAGCTCTCTCCTGGGTTTGAAAGGTTGCTCTCAGATGATGGTGTCAGCTGGTGAGCAGGTGTGTTTGCACCTGTGAAAGGAAAGCTAGTGGAATAAGGGAACTAAAATTTCTCTCTCAAACCAATATGAAAACTTGGAGTGGATACAGTGTTAGGATAACAGCTATTTTCTTACTAATATCATTCATAATTATACTTCCCTAATGGTTGCCTTGGACCTGCTGGGCAATGGGAGGCTCATCTTGAAATGTGGGAAAGCTGTGCTGGGCTCTGTCTCATGCTGGTGATTCCTGGCTGTGCTTGGGTGGGCAGGGTCGCATCTGGCAGGGGCATTTCTTTCTTAATGGCTACATGCTGCTCCCATCCCCCTTTAAAATGAGCACATACTGGGCCCCATTAGCTGAAATTGACATGATGGTTATTTTCAGTGCTATTTCTTTACAGACCTCCATCTTACTGTGCACTGTTAGCTCTCCCCCTTTGCTAAGTGGAATGAAGAACCCCTGGGAAGGTGTAGTGGCAGCTTTTCAGAAACTGCAAAGACCACCTTCTACCTCCCCTCACGCCCCCGACAGCTCAGAGTGCATCCTGTGTTACACAAACATTAAGCATTCCTCTCTCAAGGCAGAACTCTCTGAAAATCTTTGAATCAAAAAGCCCTATGATAAAAATGCATGAAGCAATATCCTTATTGGTAAATGTACATATCCAGCTGAGATAGCGCACATGATAATGCAATTTTCTATGCAAAAAGGGTTTATCTCCATCCAAATATTATTCCATGTCATTATTCATTCTGGAGAGAGGTGATTGCTGTCCTGTGTTAACTGTTTGAACTTTCAGAGCCAAAGCGTCAAGTTTATCTTACTGGCTATTGCCCAACTCTTTATAAATTGCCATTAGATTGGTAGGAATGTATAAACGTAGCCTCCATTAGGAAATATTAAGGTTTTGATACTGGTTTAGAATAAAAACAGGATTAAAGGGAGCATTTCTGTGATTCAGTACAGCGTGAAATTGAAATCCTTTTTGGCATGTGAAATATACAATATGAATATTCTCCCTGTTTTCTGAGAGCTGGCGGATTATGAGGGTTGGACAGATTGCTCTGGAGTTCACCTGTGGGTGCTGAGACAGCAGAGACAAGAAAACCCACTGTCATATTTCTGAAGTTTGTGCCAGTTAATTATAAAATTCTTAGTAATAGCAAATGATAGCAGTAATAAGCATTTCTTAACTATGTGTCAGATGGTGTTATATATGTTGGTCCGTCTCTGGACATATTTTAAAAAGTGATTAAGAAGCTGGGACATGGGGCTGGAGAGATAACCTAACGGTTAAGAGCACCGACTGCTCTTGCAGAGGACCTGGGTTCTATCCCCAGCACCGACATGGTGGCTAAGAACCGTATTTAACTCCAGTTCCAGGGGAGTCTGAGACCCTCTTCTGACCTCCGTGGCATTGCACGACACCGGTGCACAAACCTACATGCAGACAGTACATTCATACACATACAAAAATAAATAAAATTAAAAAAAATAAAAAAACAAGCTGGGACAAAAGTGTCTCAGTGTTATGTCTGAATCTGACATCCCCCTGCAGGATTGTGCATTAAAGCCTAGGTCCTTAGCTGGTGGGGCTAATTTGGGAAGTGGTGGAAGCTGGGACATGAAGCCTAGCTGGAGGGTGTGGGACACTGGGAGTGGGTTTGCGGGGTGTATTAGCCCTGGCCACTTTCTGTATTCTCATTCCCTATTTCCTCTTTCATACACCACCACCATTGTGGTGTTCTGTTTAGCAAGCACATGATTGGCCCAGCAACTGTGGGTTGGACTCTCATGAAACCATGAGCTAAAATAAATCCTTCTTTCTTTCTTTCTTTCTTTCTTTTTTTTTTTTTTTGTATTTTTGAGACAGGGTCTCCCTTTAGTCCCAGCTATCCTGGAGCTCACTCTGTAGACCAGGCTGGCCTCCATCTCGCAGAGATCCGCCTGCCTCCCAAGTGCTAGGATTAAAAGGCGCACACCAACACTCCCTGCAAATCCTTCTTTCTTTAAGTTGCTTTGTCAGGTAATTTGTTACAGTGGCCAGTAACAAGCAAGTGACTGGCACACTTGGTTTGTGATTCACATCCTCCTGCTTCTTCTGTGCAAGGCAGGACAAGACATGATTCTCTCTGTGTCTCAGTTTCCCATTCAAAATGAGGCTGTATTACAGAGTTGTGGAGTTAAATTATATAATTTATGCAACATGTGCCATAAGTCTTTAGAAGCTCTAAGTAAATGCTGGTTGCTTGGTTGTGGTTTTTATGATTGTGTTTTGTTGTATCTTTCAAGGAATACCATGAAGTAGTCATTAATCTCAGTCTCATTTTGCATATGTTGAAACTAAGGCTAATAATGTAGAATTTGGTGCTCTACTGAAGAAGCAGTGTGTATTCATTGTGCCCATGCTGTGGCTTGATGTCATATAGATGGATTCATAAAATTTCATTATAAAACAACCACTATTTATTTATTTATTTATTTATTTATTTATTTGTTTGTTTATTTTTGAGATAGGGTCTCCCTGTAGCCCCAGCTGTCCTGGAACTCACTCTGTAGACCAGGCTGGCCTTGAACTCACAAAGATCTGCCTGCCTCTGCCTCCCAAGTGCTAGGATTAAAGGCGTGTGCCGCCACGCCCAGCTTTAACTACCATTTTATTACGCTCCTACATTTTGTGGAGGAATAAGGTAGTGGATAGCAAGATTGCTTTGTCTTGCCTCCATATTGTCTGGAAATTCAGCTGGGAGAAGCTGAAAGACTCATAATGGAATCTTCTGAAATGTTCTTTTCGCTTCTGTGGTTGTTTGGCAGCCAGGGCCCTCAGGGCCTCACTGTGGAACCCCTACCTATAACTTACTCTGTTGACAAGTTGGTCTCGAACTCATGATTCTCCTGCTTTAGCCTCTGCATTGTTGAGGGAACAGGTGTGAGCTGTCATACGGATCTGGAAATGCTCTTGGTTCCTATGCGTTAGATCTGGGTTGATCTGATGAAAAGCTGGCTTGATTTGAACCCTCCATGTGATTAGTAACCCTGTGTAAGACTATCCTTGGAAGTCACCTTACCAACATTTTATATTTCAGGGGTCAAAGTGAATACCAACTCAATGAATTTAAGGGACTGGAATCAGTCCCATTTTCTATGGAAGGAATGCTATAGAGTCTGTAGTTGTGTGTTTTAGCCACCACAGTATTATGAGTTCCTGATTCTACTTGTATCTGAATATGGATAGACCTTACCTTATCAGGCATAATGGAGCTCTTGAATAACCCAGAGTATGAACCACTGAGGTATTTTCCATTGCTTGTGACCCTTGGCAGTGTTGCCATCTCGGATGCTGTCTGCACTCACGCGTAATCTATCTCCTATGAATATTTAGACTCCCACTCATTTGTATGTGTGTGTGTGTGTGTGTGTGTACCTGCATGTGCACGTACAGCATCAGCCTCTTGTGTCTTCATCAGCCCATCTTATTCCTACATCTTCTTTTCCTCCTTTCCCTTTCTACTTCTCTTTCCAGTGGATTCAATTAAGTTCTTTTCAGTGCCTTAGCAATAAAACAGTTCCCTCCACAGCATTAGAATGAATCTCCCTCATTATTTCATTTAGATGGTTGTTATGTTTGAAAACTTGAGGGCAGGGCAGGCAGGAGGAAAAGAATGCTAATTTGCAGGGAGTCCCCGTGGTGTGGTGGGAGTGCTGCCTCCAAGAAGCCAAGAAGCTGCCACTTGATGTACGCATGGATACATAAAGAATTGATGAAGGATGCTGAAAACCTCCAACTCTTGTGTCTGTCATGCTGAGACCCATGACAGTGCAGGAGAGAGCAGTTGTGTAGGTCTTCACCAAAGCCAGGCTTAACAGCTACGTGCCTCTGCTGCTTCCATCATTTTAAAAGAGACATTTCCCCAGGAAGTGTGTGTGTGTGTGTGTGTGTGTGTGTGTGTGTGTGCTCACATTTGTGTGTGAATGTACGTGACTTCATTCCGTTTCCTTCTATCTCCTCCAATTATGGCAATGCCCTTCTGCTGCGGCCATCACTGGGAAAATACAGGAGGTGGCAGAGACCGAGCTCAGGATCCTTGTAATTTGACTCACAGAATGTCAGACATTACACAAGGCAAGGAATTGAGCTCTGGGAGTGGTGGAATGACATTGATTATGTAGGAATGACATATAAATAATTACCAAGCACTCGGGGTTTTTGTTAGTAATCTGTGTTTAGAGTCCCCTTTCAGGAGTTGGAAATGTCATCAGGTGGCTGAATAGCGCTAACAGATCTGCATTTCATTCCCACCTCACACTGTGCTAAATGGGAATCATATTTGTTACAGCACCAAGGAGCATCTTAGTGGAGAAAAAAGGGCTGGTGGGGAGGGAGCAGGACTAGATTTAAATCTAATTGCCTTTCATGTTTCTACTGCTGTTTGGCTTGTACGCAGTGGCTGTATTTGTGGGGAATGAGGATTAGACTATTTGTTGGAAGGTGGGATGAAAGCAGGCAGTTAGGTGCTGGGGGGTGGCGATCCTGGGCCACCAGGATCGGGGAAAGTCCCTCAGCTGCTCTGCACTGCCTTGGTTAAAAACGTCACGTTCCCCACTGTGTTTCTGGGACTGGCGGGCTTTAAATCTGCCTTAATGATTCCATTTTCCTTTCTGTTTTCATCCCGAGATTAAATCTGGGACTGTGTGAAAGGTTCCAAACGGGAGAATGATTCAAATCAGCTTTAGAAATACAAATACAGGCAGAGCTTGGAGTAGGGTGGGAACACAGGTGAGCTTGGACTAGAACAGTATTTCCATGCTGCGTTTGTTTATTCCATGAATAAACATGCCATAGAAAAAGGAGATTCATGGAAGATTTGGGGGCCATAGTCACTAATTATGTTGGGTAGTTACCAATCCAGGTATTGGGATCTTCTCCAGGGCTGTTCAGCCAGCTTTCAATGAATCTCACAATTTCAAATGGCCAGCTGAATGGGCCAATGGGAATTTGTTATTAAAACACACAACAAATGGCAGTGTTTGTGTACTTTTGTGAGTGTGTGTGTGTGTGTGCCTCCACTCATGTGTATATATGTGTGTATGAGTGTGCATGTGTGTGTGTGTAGTTGTGTGTGCTTTGAAGAGAAATGCCATTTTACTCATGAAAAATGAGATTTGAGAGTTTTGTAAGAATGAGGGAGAAGTTTAGTAATTAATCACATTAGTTGTAATGAAGAGAGGAGATGAATGTGCTAAAAGGATTCATCTGAATGGATAATGGGCAAATTTAAAGGGAGAAGACAGAAAGCAACAAAGGGCATGGGTGGCTTGGGAACTGTGCTCTTTAAAAACCCTCCATCATTCTAGCAGTCAATTCTGCATTTTCTCAATAGTCATGTAAAGCACAGCTCTCTCTCGTGCTCTCTCTCTCTCTCATTGTTTTAGATTAAACACTAACTGCAAACCACACATTAAATGAAGTATTGAGTATTTGTCTTCCAAAAAATACACTTGAATGTTGTTTTTCCCCCCAAAGGTCCACTGTGATGCATTTAGGTGCCATATTGCTAAATACATACTGTACTTTAATATCAGCACCAGCTAGTCTACAACCGCCTTACCAAGGAAGCAGCTGTGCAGGGCCCCACAATCACAGATAGAGTTTTTCTCATAAACTGTTTAATTGTTTGCTTCTGGAAACAATTAGGCTGACGGCATTATAGAGTGAGTGTCGTATTGCAGCTGGCAATTCTCTTTATGAGTTTTCTTAGCAAAATACCATGTTGACATATGTTGGGCCCACAAAGAAGATTCTGTTATATGGTAACTTGACCTCCAAGGAAATTGTACTAAAAATATGACAGCTTAGTAGAGGGCTCCCTGGAGAAGAGCACTGTTTATGTGGAGTCAGTCTACAGCAGCGGCCTCTGTGTATCTGGCTCTGGTTTAGATGTCACTTGTCTCCTGCCACACTGTTGAGAAGCCTTGAATCTCCCTTCCATAGCAGAGCCTGTGGATATGTGGCTTGTGACTGAGGCCCAGCATCAAATGCTTTTTTCCTAATGGTTGTAAAGCTTCAGTAAGGAAAGTGCCTTTGGAAAGGGTCGTGTGGGTTGATATCTTTGTTTTCTAGTCAAGGTTTCATAGCAGGGGGTTCAGTGGACTGCTTTGGGCATATTGCTATCTTTGCTTTCTCCTCCAAGTCTCAAAGCATGAGGGGTCAGTGGACTTATTGACCTCACAGCTCCCTACTGATATCACATTTCAAGTGGGATTTTGGCTTGGGGAGGCCCTGTGCTGTCTTTTTCATGCATGATGATCTTATCCCATTCTCGAAAGCATTTTAAGGATTTGTATTACTATGATTGTTTTCACTTGAGAGAGGGGGAACTAACATTTAACAAAGTTAATTCTTTTTCCCAAGATTACTCAGTGATGGCAAGGCTTAGTGCCAAACTCAGGCTTATTTGGGAAATAAACTCTAACTAGGAGTAATGTTGATGAGGAGAGTTTTCTTATTTCATTGTCGACTTATTTGCTAGGAAGTCAGTAAGGAGCTGAGTATGACAGTGCTTACCTGTAAGCCCAGGATTTGGGAGGCTGAGGCAAGAGAACCACAAGTGCACAGTCAACCTGGGAGACAACAAGACTTTTGTCTCCTGTGCCCTCACCCAAAGGAAACAGAAACAGAAAGCCAATAAATACACTGTAATAATTTTTAGCCAATGAATTATTTCTCCCTTTAGTAATCAACCACTTCACTGAAGTGTGTTCAGCACCTACAGTTTGCCATACGCAACATAAGAACTGAAGTACAGCAATGATTTCATGAAGCTTTCTACTGGAGACAGCAGGAAGTGTAAAAAATGAATGAAAGGAAGTATACAGGAGGACCATGAAGTCATGGGTAAGCCTATCATGTAATTGTTCACATGGTTGTAGTTTTATGATTGGGGTGGTTAAGGTGATTTAGAAAGGCTTTTCTGAGAAAATGTCCTTGAGTTGAAGCCTGAATAATGAAAAAGAGCCAGTTTTGGAAAGAGATGAGAGAACAAAGCCAACGTCCCTAGTAAAGAAAAAGAATTTGTTCTCTTCTATGAACTTAAAGCCAGAGTGTCTGCATTAATCCTTGGTGCCTGTATTTAAGGCTCTGGCCAGGGAATTTACACCCACACAACATTTTCATCTGTCTATCCTTCCATCCACTAATGCATCCACCCATACAATGTATCCATCTATGTACCCATCCAGGCACTAATCCACACACCCTTCAATTTCATCCATCCATTCATTCATCTAACTACAGATCTATGTATCTACTCATCAATCCACCCAACAATCCAACCATTCATCTGTCCACACACTCACCCACCCATCCACCTACCTACCCATCTGTCCATCCATCTGTCCATCCATCTATCCATCTGTCGGAGTTTACTACTGTCTGATGTTCCTTTAATCATGCGTGGCCAGAATCCACATGATATTCTTCCCTTCTAGAACCAGGCTGGCAGTTCTACAGGACTGCAAGCTTCAAGGCTGTCTGCTGCCTGCAGGCAGACAGTCTCTAGGCTTAGCTCTGGTAAGGAGCAGGGAGGGGACCATGAGAAAGTTACCTGACAGAATAAGAGAAAGAAAGACAGACATGGACTCAGAGAAAGTCCGGGAGATAAAACTTTCTCATTTATTCATGCCAGCAGTGTGTTTATATACCAAAAGTTACTGTGCTCTGGGCAAGGAAGTGGGGGGCAGGCAGAAGGGAGGGATGAAGCACCTTGGCTTTTGGGGGCAGGGGCCTGCAGAGCTCCTGTTTGTACAGCCAGTAAACTAGAGGTGTGACATTTTGCTCAATACCTCAAGGGAAGAGGCCATCGGTTCTGGAACTTTGCAGAGATAGGCGAGGAAAGAAAACACTGTAATATTCCAGACCTTCCAGAGCTCTAGATAACTCACAGAGACAACTAAATGCCCACAGAGATATTAGATAACTCTCGGAGGTTTTGTGGGACAGGTCTTACAGGTTCTTGCCTCAAGCCAGGCAAAGTTTCATCCATCCATCTGTCCATCCATCCCCTGTCCATCTATCTGTATGTCCATCTGTCCATGCATCCATGCATTCATGTATCCATTCATCCATTCACCCATCAATTCATCCACCAGTTCATCCATCTGGCCACCTACTCATCCATCTACTCATCCATGTACCTCATCCACTCACCCACCCATTCAACCATCCATTCAACATCATCTAGCACAGATGTCAGAGATGGATAAAGAATACCTCTAAGGCATTTTCATACTATTAATACCTCTAAGGCATCTTCATACTATTAAGAGAGACAGAAGTTAATGTATACAGTGTAAATATGGGTTTGCACTGTAATGTTTCGGGGATGCTATAAAGCCTGAAAGCGGCAATGATAAACTCTGCCAGGGAATCAGGGAGGCTTCACTGAGAAGGTGACCTTGGAGATATGCATTGGAGGGGTCTTTCCAGGTGGGAAATGAAGAAAAGGTATATTTCCAAGACTTCTCAAAGTGGAAAACAGTCTGGCTTGTATGGAGATAGAAGAGACTGAGTAGAGTGGGACAGGTTTTTACTGAAGGGTGAGTTTGGAGAAGGTTTCGGCCAGGGGGGTCATAAATGGGAAGCCAGTAGCTGAAAGTGGCTTGCAGGCACACTTCATTTCATTGTTTTAGCCTGGGCTGAGGTTTGAAAAAAAAAATATATTTCCTAATTTTTAATTATGAGTTCTGTTCTAGTTTGTCTTCCTTTGCTGTGACAAAACACTCTGACCGACACCAACTTGGGGAGGAAAGCATTTATTCAGCTTACATCTCCTGGGTCACAGTTCATCACTTAGGGAGCCCAAGGCAGGAACTCAGGGTAGGAACCTGGAGGCAGGAGCTGAAGCACAGGCCATGGAGGAATGCTATTCACTGGCTTGCTCACCTGGCTCATGCCCAGCATGCCTTCTTATACTGTATACAACAACCTGCCCAGGGTGGCACCACTCATTGTGGGCTGGGCCCTCCCACACTGCTCGACAATCAGACAATACTCCACAGATGTGGCCACAGGCCAATCCAGTGGAGCCAATTCCCCAGTTGAGACTCCCTCAACCCAGGTGTGTCAAGTTGACACTAAAGCTATCCAGCACAAGTTCTCAATTTCTAACTTCTCTTAGAGCACACTGTAGCCACATCCCCATCAGGCTGTGACAGGCTGCCGTCTTCCTTCAGTTGGGACACATGTTCCCTGACTTGTGAAGTCCTTGCTCTTCCCAGTCACAGCCCCGTCTCAGAAGCCAAGTATCAGTTTTATTTTGTCAGGACACTTAACTGTTGTTGTCTTAGAGAGAGCAATCGCATATTTCCTTTACTTATGTCTTCATCAAAAACCAAGAGAACAAAATAAAAGCTAGCCTGGGAGGCTTGTCTGATTTAGGAAGAGGAGGGTGAAAACATGTTTCTTTGTGGAAGTGCTGACTGTTCCTTCTTCTTTACTATGCAAACAAAGTATGTCACTGTGGGAAAGACACACCCCAGGGCAGGCGCATTACAGAGCACTCACATCCTGCCTGATTGACTGATGTTACCTCTTGGCCTCTGAAGCTGTCCAGCCCATGACCCTTATTGGAAACATTAGGATGAAGAATTTTAAGTCAGGCAGTGGTATAGGTACGGCTTTCTCAGTGGTCCAGAGAAACTGCTCTGCTTACAGTGGGGAGGGCCGTGATGATGACCATAGGTAGCGAGGGTGCTGGGCATATCCGGAAGTCTCAGGATCAAGCAGCAAGACTGTTACTGTGATGCATCTGAATTAAGATGAGACAGTGGCAGAAGAGTCAAGAGCAAGGACGGAGAGGAGATTCAGTCAGGTTGTGAAAGTGATGAACTGTGCAACAACTCTTGCCTGGATTCCACTTTACCCTGAAGCGGATCCAGGTCTTCACATTCAGCACTGACTGCAAAGCTTCTTAAGGAGGTAGAGGCAGCCACAGTTGCTTGGAACCTGCACTGTGTCTTGGTAGTGAAAGTGTTTTGTTGATAAAAATGATCCCTGTGTGAACATATGTTATTGGTGCTGGTGAAGGAAGATGGAGAAAGATAAAGAATTACAATGCACGGAAAACACTCTTTAAGCAAAGTCCTCAACAGTGTAGCACAACAGAGAAGGAAAACTGCTTTGAAACCATGTATCATCCCCATAGGTGACAGACAGTCCTGACTGTGAACGGAAGCAGGCTTTGTTCCTTGGGGTGCTTTCTACCTCATGCTATAAGCTGCTTTATTTACTTAATATCAGTAAGAGTTACCCAGAGGCATATATCTAGCCATGTTTTCCAAATTGTTTTAATAATCTCATAAATTATAAATTCCTACAATCCAGGACTTCTACCAACTCTAGCAATATTGTTCACATAGACTGCAGTATCATAGTGGTCTCTAAGTGTTTGCCCCATTCATCCTGTATAAATAAACTTGTCAGCTGCAGTAGAATAAATACCATTGTGTTTTAATTAGTGTGGCTTTGTGGTATATCTTGATATTCTGAAATATGAATTCTCTAGATTCATTCTAGTATGATGTTTTTTCTTATGTATATATGTGCATGGTGTGTGCATAAGTGTGCATGTGTGTAGGTACATGGGTATGTGCACTAGTGCAGGTACATGTGTGTTTGTGGATGTGGGAGGCCTGAGGTTTGATGTTGGGAGTCTCGCTCCATCTTTTCACCTTATTCTGTGAGGCAGGATCTCTCCATTGTACCCAGAGCTTGCTGGCATAGCTAGTCTACTTCATCAAGCTGTGAGGCAGGATGTCTCCATTGTACCCAGAGCTTGCTGGCATAGCTAGTCTACCTCATCAAGCTGTGAGGCAGGATCTCTCCATTGTACCCAGAGCTTGCTGGCATAGCTAGCCTACCTCATCAAGCTGTGAGTCAGGATCTCTCCATTGTACCCAGAGCTTGCTGGCATAGCTAGTCTACCTCATCGAGCTGTGAGGCAGGATCTCTCCATTGAACCCAGAGCTTGCTGGCATAGCTAGCCTACCTCATCAAGCTGCTACGATGATCCTGTCTCTCTCTGCCTTCCAGCTTCTGGGATTGCCCCTGGATCAGCATGCACACCTGGCATTTATGTGGTTTCTGGGGCTCCAGACTCTTGTTCTCACACTTGCATACTAGGTACTTTGACGACTGAGCCATCTCCCCAGCCTGTCTTCTAGCACAAGCTTTAAACACTGGATTCAAATCCATTCTTTTTTTTTAATTTTTAAATTAATTTTATTTATTTCTGTATGTGTATGAATGTACTGTCTGCATGCAAGTTTGTGCACCTGTGTTGTGCAATGCCGCGGAGGTCAGAAGAGGGTGTCGGATTCCCCTGGAACTGGAGTTCTCCTGGAATTGGAGTTTTAGACGGTTCTCGGCCACCATGTGGGTGCTGGGGATTGAACCCGGGTCCTCTGTAAGAGCGGTCAGCGCTCTTAACCGCTAGGCCATCTCTCCAGCCCCTCAAATCCATTCTTAAACTCATAGTCTGTATGACCTTGGACTAGTTATTAACTATTGTGAGTGTTGGATCCCTTGTCTTTACTTTTTATATAAATGATTTACTCTTAGCAGAAACACCCAAATAAATACAAAAGAAGTGATGTTGAAAGGAGATTGGTGCTGGCTGACTGTGGATCCAGAGCCCCTAAGCAACTGATCAGGGTTCTGAAAAGAGATGTGAAGAAGGGAGGAGGACAAGCACTTCTCCTTTTCCTGCAGCCAGTGACAGGCTAAGTTTAGCTCTGAACAGTCCCTGCCTCAGAGAGAAAAAGAAGATTTCTTAAAGTATAAAAGTTGATAATTTTCTAGCAGTTGAAAGACTGACATCAAGATTAAGATAGAAGCAAATTTTACATAATAATAAAACCCATGAAAGACTGAAGGAAGAGATCCTGTGTGAAATATTGGGACAGTCCCTCAAATTGAGCTGCGTATGCCAGTGACACACAGTGTCCTTTAATTCTCCCTGGGGATGCTGGCCATTACACAGATTTTCGAGATGCAAAAAGATGGTAAACCGGTTTTGGATGAAGCCGCAAGACTGTGTTGCCGCTTTTGGTGCTGCAGGCTTCTTCATGGCCAAGTCTTTTCCTCAAGTCCCTTTTTAGTTTGGCGGCTCATAGGGTGGGGTTCTGTAGAGCTGGGTCTCAGGGAATTGCTTTGCTTATAAGACCTTCCTTCCTAATAAGCTCGTGCAGTTGTTGTTACTGCCTTCCTGTCTGTCTTCCTCTAGGATGTTCAGGCACAGCATGCCTGAACAGTATGTATTCTGGTGAAATAATGTGCTTCGGTGTACATCTTGAGGGTGAGGACCACTCGCAGCTTATACAGCCTCCTTCTTCCGATGTCATTCACAGTTTCTGAGTTTTATGTCATCAGGATTTTCATTTCCCTTTTTTGGTGCTGTGGATGGAACCAAATGCCTTGTGGGTGTTGTGTAAGAGCTCAACTACTGAAAGACAGCCTCCTCTTTTGGACTTTTTTTCTTGTGTGTGTATGTGTGCATGCACATGTATATGTCTGGAAGCCAGAGGTAGACATTGGATGCCTTCCGTCCTCAATGGCTCCCCACCTTACTTTTTGAGACAGAATCGCATCGCTGAACCTGGAGCTCACTGATTCAGCTAGACTGTCTAGTCCACGAGTCCCAGGATCCTCTTGTCTCTGCCTCCCCAGCACTGGGATTATAGGTGCACCCTGCTGTGCTAACTTCTTCATATGAGTGCTGGGAATTGGATTAGGTCCTCATGATAGCATCAATCAACTAAGTCATCTCTTCCTCCAATCACTTGGTCTCACTGTGTGAAGACTGGCCTCAAACTCCTTATGTAGCCCCAGCTGAGCCTGGATCTTAAATCCCCCTGGCTCAACCCCATGAGTACCAGGTCCGGTAGGTGTGCACCACCACATTTGAGTGGCATCCTGAATTTTCTCAGGACAGTTACAAGACCAAGTGGGATCACACACCAAGCTTTTCTTTCCTGAGTGAGTCTGTTGACCGTCATCTCTGATAAATTCCAAGATACTTGATTGGCCTGGAGAAGTGAAGGGCCCTGAAGGGCTAAGGTATAGTGGCACCTGCCTTTGTCTAAGCAATTTATTTTCAGTTTTTTTAAACGGGGTCTCAGTGTAGCTCCAGCTGGCCTGCAGCTCTATGTAGACCAGGCTGGCCTTGATCTCAGTGTAGCTCCAGCTGGCCTGGAGCTCTCTATGTAGACCAGGCTGGCCTTGATCTCAGTGTAGCTCCAGCTGGCTTGCAGCTCTATGTAGACCAGGCTGGCCTTGATCTCAGTGTAGCTCCAGCTGGCCTGGAGCTCTCTATGTAGACCGGGCTGGCCTTGATCTCAGTATAGCTCTAGGTGACCTGGAGCTCTCTATGTAGACCAGACTGGCCTTGAACTCAGTGTATCTCCAGCTGGCCTGGAAGCTCTATGTAGACCAGGCTGGCCTTGATCTCGGTGTAGCTCCAGCTGGCCTGGAGCTCTATGTAGACCAGGCTGGCCTTGATCTCGGTGTAGCTCCAGCTGGCCTGGAGCTCTTTGTAGACCAGGCTGGCCTTGAACTCACAGAGATCTGTCTTTCTCTGTCTCATGGATCTAAGGTATATAAAGGTATATGCCACCATGCCTAGCATGTCTAAGGTATATAAAGGTATATGCCACCATGCGCAGCATGTCTAAGGTATATAAAGGTATATGCCACCATGCGCAGCATGTCTAAGGTATATAAAGTTATATGCCACCATGTGCAGCATGTCTAAGGTTTATAAAGGTATATGCCACCAGGCGCAGCATGTCTAAGGTATATAAAGGTATATGCCACCTGTGCAGCATGTCTAAGGTATATAAAGGTATATGCCACCATGCGCAGCATGTCTAAGGTATATAAAGGTATATGCCACCATGCCCAGCATGTCTAAGGTATATAACGGTATATGCCACCATGCACAGCATGTCCAAGCATTCTTATGTATATCTCGTGGCTTTAAACCTGGTTCAGGGCTGGAGAGATGGCTCAGTGGTTAAGAGCACTGGCTGCTCTAGCAGACAGCCTGGGTTCCATCCCAGCACCACATGGCAGCTAACAACTGTCTGTAACTCCAGTTCTAGGGGATCTAACACCCTCTTCTTGCCGGGCTTGGTGGTGCACACCTTTAATCCCAGCACTCGGGAGACAGAGGCAGGCAGATCTCTGTGAGTTCAAAGCCAGCCTGGTCTACATAGTGAGCTGTAGGACAGCTGTGACTAAAGGAAGACCCTGTCTCAAAAAGACAAAAACAAAAACTAAGTAATAAAACAAAATAAAACAAACCTGGTTCAGTTCCTGTATCTGTCCTGTGGCTATCCTGCTTGAGTGCTAACCTTCTTCTGCCTCCGTACTTTAAGGAAACTCATCCAAATACATCCTGCCATCATTCCTCATCTATAAAACATGCATATCTGATAGCACACACCCCATGAAGCTGAGAACAAAGGGAGTACATGTATGTAATATATTTAGAATAGAGTGCTATGTATTGTAGGTGTTTAATAAATGCCAATTCTTACTGTATAATAATAGCTCAGTGATTGCTCTTCTGTGGGTTTCAGGTACAGTGCTCAGCATGAACTTGCTGTGTCAACACAGTCAGTTGGACTTGGGGAGATGGGTGCAGGATGCTGGCTCACACTGCTCAAGTAAACAAGTATCAAGTTTGCTAAGCTAGGTGCAGCATACTCTAGAAAAACCAGTATTTTAAATTCTTAAAATTTAAGTTATTACCTTAACATGTTTCATTTTTACACTTTATAATTTATTTACTTATTTATTTTGGGTTCACTGAGGCCATGTCTTACAGTTTAGACCAGACTGGCGTGGGATTCATGATCCTCTTGTTAATTCAGCTTCTGAGTGCTGAGGCTACAGGTGCATGTTACCATGTTAAGCTATAATTTATTTTCATACTCATAAGTGTACCTCCACAAAAATAATAAAATGTCAGGGGTGGATAGATGGCTGAGCGGTTAAGAACACTGGCTGTTCTTCAATAAGATTAGAGTTCCATTTTCAGCACCCACATGGCAGCCAACAACTAACAACCATCCATAACTCCAATTCCAGGGGATATAACACCCTCTTCTGGCCACAACTGGGAATACATGACACTGGTGTGCTTACATACATGCAGGCAGCATACCTATACATGTAAAATACAGTAAATAAAATATTACAAAAATAATGACATGTCTAGCTGTTTTATCTTGGCGCCCCTCATGCCTGGCTGTTATGTCTCTGCACCCTCACGTCTGGCTGTTATGTCTCTGCACCCTCATGTCTGGCTGTTATGTCTCTGCACCCTCACGTCTGGCTGTTATGTCTCTGCACCCTCACGTCTGGCTGTTATGTCTCCGCACCCTCATGTCTGGCTGTTATGTCTCCGCACCCTCATGTCTGGCTGTTATGTCTCTGCAGCCTCATGTCTGGCTGTTATGTCTACACACCCTCATGTCCGGCTGTTGTGTCTCTGCACCCTCATGTCTGGCTGTTGTGTCTCTGCACCCTCATGTCTGGCTGTTATATCTCTGCACCCTTCTAACTTTTCTTCCCAGCAGGTGGCAGGTATAGGGGAAGTGTTAGACTCTGAAGCTTGTCTCTTGGTGCTGTAGTCAGGACTATGGAGGACAGGTGTGTTCATGTGGAGCCCAGAGGCGACCTGGATGGTCTCGGCCTGAGCTTTTTGTTTTCCTGTTGCGTTTTTAGCTGCTGTTCTCACGTCTGTGTTGGGGAAACAGCACAATAAAGATTAAGTCGTTATTGAACTCTTCTGTCCACTTTATTTATAGAGAGACAATGTCTTCTACGGGACAGCATCACTCTCTTTTTCACTTCTAAGACCCTGTTGTAATTTGCAGCATTTCGGTATGTCACAAAAGTTTCTTCTGGTGCCCATGATGAAGCAGATCAAGGTGCATATCTCTGTGCCCATTTCCTCTAATTCTGTTTAGCTCTGAAGCTGAGAAAGAAATTAGGCCTTCAGAACAAAGCGGGCCTCCTCTGTTCTCTGCATTTAAACACTCCTGCTATAATGATATCATTCCAGGTCAGTTCCAGCATTGATTATACCATTGGTCTTCTTCCTAGTTATTTTTAACTGGTTATAAATGTTAATCATGTCTCTGCCTAGGAGATTCTATCTGTTATCAATACCTCTGTTCTAGTCATTACCCCCGCATAGATGGAGCCCATTGTCACGATGTGGAAGCACCTCACTTTCTTGTTTCACACCATCAAACCAATCTTCTACCTTCTTTTGTCAATGGTCCTGCGATATCTGAGCCTGTCCTTTCTCATCTATCTGGACTTCAGAATGGCTAACCCACTGGTACATCCCCACCCCTCTGAGGATAAGAAGACCCATGGGTTTAGAGCACTACAGCCACCTGTGAAGTCCCCTTTAAGTCACATGAACAAACAGCAGGGGCTGTCCTGCATTCTGCTCCCCAGCATACCCTCTTGAACCATGTGATGCAGATGAGGAGTGGGTCCTTGCCAGCGTGAGCACTGTGCTCTTGAACTTCCAGAAGCGAGGCTGATTTGGATGCTCCAAAGAATTTATCTGGAGAAATAGAAGGGTGTTCAGTGTGAATGAAAAGAGATGACATGCCTTAGAACAGGAAATGAGGAGCTATAGCTATTCTGGTGTCTAGCAAACAAGCAGAGCTTTATTATTTAATGCAACTCACTAACTATGGAAGCAGTTTGGGAGGACACTGGGTTTAGAGGAGGTCATGGAGTACAGCCTCCAAGAGGGAGGTGGTATGAAGGGTAAGGGAGAGAGATGGGGGCATTGGAAGATGGAACCAGGGAGGGGATCCTGACTTGAACCTGATACTCTGACCTTGGCCTGCCTGTTTCTGGATAAGCCAACTCAATCCATCATTCTGTTCCAGCCACACAAGCTAAGACATCTACGGTATTACTTACTTTGCTCATTGCTGGGACCAAATACCTGACAGGAGCAGCTCTGCAAATGGACTTATTCTGTCTCATGGTTCCATGGTAGTAAGCACATGGATTTGTTCATGAGGATAGCAGGAGAGCATGCTGGGGGAGGGGACCAGTGCCAGGCTGCTCATGAAACACCCCAAGGAGCTGGGCTCACCTACCTGCGAGTGCTTCCCTCTGATAGCCCGGGACTGCTGGCAGCCACACCTTTTACAAAGCAGAGCAATACTGATAAGAAAGGAGGCTGTTTCCATCCCTAACAAGGTCCTGCACACTCTGAGAGTTATTCTGGTAAATATCAAGCTTATAGGAGGAACCTGGCTTTGGAGAAGTTGCAATAAGTTTTGATTTCAAAGGATGTTTTGCTTTCTGCTCAGCGCTTCTGCAGGGTAGAGGCTAGCCCAGGCCATAGGACATGCCCCATGGTTCTCTACCCCTTCCCAGTGGCTTCCATTAGATCAGAAGAATGTGATTTGCTAAAACACACACAGTACAAGTCCTTGGCAGTGCCAGAGTAGAATGTACCTGCCATAACCAGGCAAACCTTCGAGTTCTAAGTTATTCATGCCTAATATATGGGACGTCAAATATTATGGTGGTCTTGGGATAGAATCATGGGTCCAGTGGATAACTATTTAAATTAAAAATCTGAGGAATGAAGAGAACATGTGTGTGCACATATCCATGAAATATGGCTAGGCAGGGAGAAGGACTGCAGGGAGAGGGAAGGCTCAGTGTAGATCTGTGAAGGGTGTATTGAGGGAGTAAAGACCATCAGACAAGAAAGATCTGCACAGGGGGCTGGAGAGATGGTTGAGTGGTTAAGAGCACCTACTGCTCTTGCAGAGGACATGGGTTCGATTCCCAGCACTAACTTGGTGGCTAAGAACCACCTATAACTCCAGTTTCAGGGGATTCAATGCCCTCCTCTGACCTCTGAGGGCATTGCACAACACAGGCGCACTTACACATACACTCAGACAATCCACTCAAACACATAAAATAAAAATAATAAATGAATAATTTAAAAAAGAAAGGTCCGCACAGGCCATGGCATGAAAATTGATTGTGTGTGGTGTTGTGAAGACTTTGTATGCAAGGGAGAGATTTGTTTCTCTTTGAATTTTTAGAAACATTGGCTTAATGTTGGGGGTGAGTTAGAAGAGCCAAGAAAGGGTGACTTGAGAAGAGTTAGCAAGCTACTGTTAGGTAGACTGGGGTGAATTACATAGAAAGAAGCAAGGATAGCAAGGATGGAGAGAGGAGGTGACAGAGTAGCAAAGACTCCAGCCTGTCACCAAGGCTGACTGCAAACTCAGGCAGCTGGGTGAGAAGGTGGTCCCCCCCACTGGCGCTAACCGCCGCAGAAGGCCGAGCAGGTGTGTGTGGGAAGATGAGGGCTTTGTTTGAGACTTGTTGGGACGTCTCAAGGAGGCACGCCCAAACAGCCAGACTCAGAGGCTGGGCATTCATCCTTTGTACTGAGAAGATTTTCACTGTAGGGAGGGTATGGGGGGAGGGCAACAAGGGGACATTCGCACCTACCATTGATTAGACACTTTTGTCTGTGCTTTATAATGTAACATGGACAATGATGAGGAAACCTGAAGATCATACATGGCCAGAAAGTACCGATGCTGAGGTTTGACCCACAGCGTCCACACGCACATATGCCTTTCTGTGAGCTTTCCTCAGGAGACACTGCTATCCTCACGTTTCCCTGTGCCAGACACAGTGTGAAAATACCACAGTTATCTTTGCCAACTTGGCATAACTCACTGGCTTAATCCTTCAGGACATTTAACTTTGACTGCCCCTAAAATAGTGATGGCATATTGATAACAGGACCCAGGACCCGAACCAGCTCCTGCTCAACCGACAAGGAAACCAAAGGGAGAATAATATAACCATGGTGCTAGTTTTAGAAGGTTCTTTCTTGCACTCTGCCCTGTGGAAAGCTACCCAGGTCCTTTATATAGAGCTTGGTGAAATCACTTTTCTACTGAAGAGGAAGAGATCAGAAAATAATTCTGCTCAGTATTATTGAGGGTAGAAGTCACCTTGTGACAGACTACCTTCCAATCCTGCCAGCCATCTCCTTTCCCTGGAACAAAAGCTTAGACATAAAAGAAATGGCTAAAAGGAGAAGTGGAGAGGAGAGGAAGAAATAAACAGCCTAGACTAGCAGCCCAACCTTGTTCTGGAAGACGCTAGGCCATCAGAGCATGGCAGAGAGGAGTCCGTGTGAAGCATTTTCTGAAATATCAGAGAGCAAGACCATGGCTGCTGGGCTTCCCGAGGCCATAACCTTATTAAAAGTTATGTTTTGATCCTTGAAAGCAGACCCTTCTATTGTGTGTGTGAAAAGGAAATGAATCCTGGAGGGAAATTCTGTTCTGCTGCATTTCTTCTGAAAGGCTCCTGTTCACTGGGCCAGGGCGTTACAAAAGTCCAGATTCCACTGAGACGCCAATTGCCAGGGATTCTGATTGTTACAACCTGGTTTGGAGGAGCAGGCTGCAGCTCTTTTGGAGCCCAGCCAGGACTGAAAACAGCCATCCACCAAATGCCCCTGATAGAAAGGCCAGCTCAGGCTGGGTTTACAGCTGGATCAGAGCGCATGGGTCCAGATTAGAAATCATAGCTGGAGGCTGTAGCTGACCCACAGCTGGTTGTCAGTCAGAGGTCTGGCAGGAGCTGTTTCTACTTTTTTCCTCTGCTAGGACTTGGGACATCCTCAGCCAAAGCTGTGACAGTTTTCATGTCTTAGACCCTCTAAAAGGCTCTGGGCTTCTGTGTGTCTTTCTTTCAGTGATTGCCTTGCACTGGTCCAGGTGGAACTTAGTATAGGTACAGTAAGCACAGCCAAGTAGGCAGGGTCCCTGTAACAAGGCATTGGAGGTATAATCTTTGAGTCAGGTGCCCTACTTCCCTCCATGAAATGGTCAACACAGTCAAAGCTCTGTCAAGTATATAGCACTGTGAGGAGGTTGTACCTGGCCCAGTACACAGTGCCACTGTCTCTCGTCCTGAGAAGCAATCTGGGAAATTAATAGTCTAGATACTGGTTGGCATGTTAACATATCACCGTGGTTAGAGAGCTTTACCCTGAAGAGTACAGGAATCCCAGAATGGTGCCAACACTCTCCTAGGCTCACCTGGTCTGTTCTATTAGGGATACAGGGATCTCGATGACTTGAGTTCAAGATCAAGGGTTACAAATTGGTGGCCCCACCGAATAGCTGTGTGGCCTGGAAGGGATGAGGTGAGGTAGATGAGGCAGGTCAGAATCTCAGTTTTCTGTGCTGTGAATTAGGCTGATGGTGATATCTACCTCCTGGTATGCTGGGAGTGAGATTGAAGGTGTCTATCTAGGTTTCCAGAACCCAGGAAGGGTGAAGTAAAGCCAGTCCCTTTCCAGTGAAATGCAGGAAACTATTCCATGCAAAATGAGTTCAAAGGTATGTCAACTCAGTGCTGAGTGGGATATGCCTTATATAGATATTTAGTTATTGCATTCAAAAGAGCTTGATCATCTATGTCCAAATTTTCTAGTGTTTGCTGGTGAAAATTCCACATTTTTCTCTTACCAGTTTCCTGATATTTCATCCATCAGTCATTTGCCTCACACACATCACATTGTTTTTTTCAACTTTTCTGAAGTCCCAGCACTCGGGAGGCAGAGGCAGGTGGATCTCTGTGAGTTCAAGGCCAGCCTGGTCTACAGAGCAAGCTCCAGGCCAGCTGGGACAAAAGGGAGACCCTGTCTCAAAAAGACCAAACCCCCCCCCAAAAAAAAAAAACCCAGAGGCAGTGACAATATGGAAAGCCCTCACTTCCTGCCTCCTTGAGTTGGATGAAGATGTGTATTGTCAACTTAGGCTGGGGGCATAGTCACCTGGGTTCCCAGTATTCCCTTTAAGGAATCTTTGGTCACTGAAATACCTGCATGGGCTGATCTTGCAGCTGAGGTAATAACCTGAGCAGAAACGAAAACTCTCAGAGATGCTGGGATCCTATAAAGCCCCAGAGAAAGGGGAAGACTCTCCTCAGTCAGACTATGTGGCTGTTCTGACATCACCTCATCCACATGGATAAACATAAGACGATGAAGTACCCTGAACCTCACAGAGGATGGAGTATGTGTTCTGTGGAAATTTAAAACCTCATGTAGTAACAGAATGAGCTATTTTCCCCCTTGTACTTCATGAAACTTCCAAAAGGTGATTTACCCTTTTTTCTGAAATCTTCCTTTGTTCTGTCAGTTTGCATTTCCGCCTCCTCTAGGTGCTTACACCACAGGAAAGTCAACGAAAGCAGAATTTAGAACTAGGAAACTATTCCCCAGCCCGGAAACAGGCACCAGGTCAAGCAACCCACTTCTCACCCTCTGACCGCTACAGCTGGGATCTGAAGTGTTCCCACAGGCTCATGTTTTAAATATCTGGTCCCCAGCTGGTGACATTATTTTGCACTATTTTAAGAGTCTGTTGGACTTTGGGAGGTGGGGCCCTCTTGAGGAAGCAGGTCACTAGAAGGGAGTGGACCACTGTCTTTGCCCACTTCCTGTCCCAGTCTTTGCATCCCAGTTCACAATGATATGAACAGCTTTCTCCCTAAGTTCCTGCTGCCACGAACATCACCACCATGCCCCCTGCCAGGATGGACTGAAACCGTCTGAAACCATACACTAAAACAGCTCCTTTGTCCTGTAAGGTTTTTCTGCAGGTGTTCAGTCATAGTGATACAAAAGTGCCTGACTTTCCCTTCAAATGGGAGCAATAAGACCCTCCTACTTCTTAGGAATGTAATCAGGATAAAGTGAAGCAAAGTGTGCCAGAGTTTACTAGACTATTGTCTACAGTGAGTCTGGGGGCTGGAGAGATGGCTCAGCAGTTAAGAGCACTGGCTGCCTTTGCAGAAGACCTGAGCTTGATTTCCAGCACCCACATGGTGGCCGTCAATCCTTTGGTGTGGGTGCAAAGTGGACATTTGGCAGAGCAGGCATGGGAGAACAGGAACTGGTGATCTTATGGATGACCTCCCTGCTTCTTTCCTCATAAAACTGTTCTGGAAGAATTGATCAGGTCTGTTTGGAGTGGAGGGATAAGTTCTGGGAGGATTGATCAGGTCTGTTTGGAGTGGAGGGATAAGTTTGTATCACAGATCAGGGTTGGTATGCTTAAGCAAGTTTTTCAAGCAAGTTTGAGTTAGTGGCTAATGTTTTAAAATTATGAGACTTCTCATTAAAGATGGAATTGTGTCTTCCTTAAAGAGATTAGAAGACAAAATAGTATTGGGGCCACATCTCAGTTGTGACTCAGTGGTCAACCACCCTTTGTCACTTAGACAGGTGGGGCTTTCCAGTTTGCTTGTAGTCCCAACTTTACTGCTGTGACTTTAGTCCTCCCCACCCATGGTGCATCCTCCCTGGGTCTAGTGGTTACTGCATGTATGAGCCTGGGTACATATCTGTGTTGGGCACAAACAGGAAATGGCTTCATTCTTAGTGACATTAGCTTGGACTGGCAGTAACTGAGAGTAGTGCTGTCCTGCCAGGACTGTGGCCGAGAGCAAATCCCGTCCCCAGGTGGAAGTCGGCTGCCAGGATCTCCTTCACTTGCATCTCGGGGGGCTCTGTATATGTAGATGGGTGTGAGGATCTGTGTGTGTCTCTGTGTACGGAGGTTATGTGTGTATGTGGGTATGTTTTGTGTAGAATGTGTGTAGTTAGGTGTGGGTACTGCACATGCATGTGTGTACAGGTATGTGTATGTGTATATGTATGTCTCTGGGTGTGGATGATTGTGCTTCTGGTTTTGTCTAGGGGGTATAGGCATGTATTTATGGGTGTGGACATTTGTGTGTGTGTGTGTGTGTGTGTGTGTGTGTGTGTTGGTGAATATGTAGGTATCTTGGTATGTGTATGGATTCGTGTGTCTGTGTGCATGGACACGCTCAGAGGTGCATATGAATGGATGTGTGTGATATTTCTGTGTGTCTGAGTATTGGAGGTGTGCTGTGTGTGTATATAGGTGTGTGGATCAATTTGTGTGTGCGTGTGTGTGCTCACGTGTGTGAAGTTTTTATTGATGTACATATGTGTGTCTGTGTGGGTAGGCAATTATGAGATATCTATATGAATGTGTGTGTGTTTGTGTTTGTGAATGATGTGTTTAGATGATGTGTATGGATGGTATTTGTAAGTAGGTGTGTGTTTGTATGTATAGGTGATGTGCTTTTGTGTAGTTGGTATATGTGTGTGGACGGTGTGTGTGTATAAATGTGTGTGTGTGTGTGTGTGTGTGTGTGTGTGTGTGTGTAGCGTATGGATGTGTGTGGGCTGTGTCTCTCCATGTGCGCATTATGTATAGAGGTCAGGTCTGCCTGTTGCCCCTTGCTCAGCTGCCTGCCGTAGTCTCCCTAAGTATCAGTGGTCACTTAGCCTGGTGAGGTGCCTGTTCCCCACTTTACCCTCTGAGTGACCGGTGACCTTGTTGTCCCTCCCATGATCAGTCTATATTCCCTTGTGAGGCTCTGGATCTGCAGAATCCCCACCTCCAGGAGAGACCTGTGGTCAGCAGAGGGAGGGCCTGGGGTTGCCCCTCCCCTTATCCTGCAAAGGACTTGAAAGGAGACCTTGACTGGGGATTGATTTTTAAATAAGCACATATTTATCTGCTGGGGCTTGAAGTGCAGGCTGGATTACACTCTCACAGCAAAACAAACTGCATTCTAATTGATTCCACTCCCAGATAATGAAAGCCAGGAAATTCTGCACTTGCCTCCTCTTGAGCAAATCCCAGGGATGAAGCTGCTGTTATAGGGTGCTGTCAACTGGAGAAGCCCAGCTGGGACCCTCCCTCCTCTCTGTGTGTCTTGCTGAGCTCCAACCTCACCCCTGTCTGCTGTTTCTGTCACCAGAGTTTGTGTCTTTCTGAAGATTGTTTTGTAGATGTTCAAAGGTACAAAGTGCAGGAAGTGCTGTCTAGTGGCTAACCTGGCAGAATCTCCATCAAACCTGATGGGGAATGATCCAAAATTGAACAGAGCTTCAGGCTTCTGGGATTGATAGTTGCCATCTGTCCAGCTAATATCTTTGCTTTTACTAAGGATACGCAGGGTATGAAGTGTGGGTGATGAGTAATGGGCCTGGTTCTCCATCGAGGCCGCTGGACAATGAGAAGGAAGACACACTCCTGGTCCACTCAGCTAACAACGGCCAGGAAGGCAATAGGTGTGGCAGCTCCTGTGGACCAACGCCTCTGCAGGCCCCATGCTCAGGGCTGCATCACGTCCCATCCAATCTCCAAAACTACCTTAGTAGGCTGGTTCTATCATCAACCTTGGTTTATATGTCAGAAGGCTAAGGAACAGAGAGGTTAGGTAACTTCTTCAAGCGACACAGCGAGAAAGGGTTGGTGCTTAGATCTGAGCCCTGCCCACTCTCTTGAGTGGAACACATTAAAGTTCACTGACACATATGAATCGCCACTCCATGCTTCCTCAGTGGATGCTGAGTGCTGGAGCTTTTTCAGCCTCAGGTGATAAAATGAGAGTATTTATTCAGTACTTTGGGAGTGTTGGGGATTGTGCTTAGTGCTTAATGTGAATTTTCAAATAGTCCCATAATGACCAAAAGAGATGGCCACAGAAGTCACCAGGCAGTCTCCAGTCAGAATTTGAGCTGACTCCTGGGCTCCATGGAGTCAGGTCAAATCTCCTGCTATTTCCCATGTGATGCCCAGCCTGCTCCGGCCATGGGGTGCGCTGCTGGCTAGGTGGCCTGACTGATTTCCTATCTCAGGCTCTGTCCACAGCCCTTCTCTGTCAGTCTCCCATTTTTCCTTTGGGTTACTCAGCTTTCCATCCATGATATAAAATACCTGACATAGAGACAGGAAGGATGTTTTTTGGGTCACAGTTTCAAAGGCTTCAGTCTGTGGCTGTGGTTGCTTGGATTTGTTGCATTTGAGTAGGTGGTGATGGAGCATGTCATGGTGTGGAATAGAAGAGCTGGGAAGCAGGACAACATTGAGAAGGAAACTGGGGTCCTCACACACCCTCCCAGGCATGGTCCCAGTGATTAACCTCCTTCCCCAAGACATCACCTGCTCCAGGCTCTACCACCTCCAAATACTGGGGACCAAAACATGAACCTTCCTTCCCTTCCCTCCCTCCCTTCCTTCCTTCCTTCCTTCCTTCCTTCCTTCCTTCCAGGTCTGAGTTATAGCATCTGCGACCGTCTCAGCAAACCACACTTCAAGACCCTGTCTAGACCTTGGGAAGTTTTCAATCTCTTCTCTAGAAAAGGCTAGTCACTTCTCCTCTGGAGGACTATCTTACCAAAACACAGTACAGGGGAAACTCATGAGAACATGCAGCTTCTATCTTTGTCCTGGTTGTACCTACTCCCATGACTGACATATAGCAGTGCTCAGTAAATATCTGCTAAGGATGTGAGTTTCTGTGTTGCTATGTCTAACCTTGAGGGAAGAGGGGCATTGAGTGAGTGTAGTAAATTGCAGCTTTTAATAGTATTTATTTTTATTTTCTGTGTATGAGTGTTTTGCCTCATGCATGTATTTAAGTGTATCTGTGCATTCAGGTCAGAAGAGGACATCAGATCCCCTGAAACTGGACCTTTGAATGATTATTAGCCACCATGTTGGTGCTGGGAATGGAACCCAGATTCTGTGTAAACAATGGGTGCCCTTAACTGCTGAGCTGTTGCTGTAGCCTCTGAAACCATGATCTTTAACTGGGCCTTAAAGAAAGCATTATGTTTGGTGCCAGGACAGTGGCTTTGAAGCTGTCATTGTTTGTCCATTTGGGTCATCTGTGCTTGGTTACAGCCTGTGTCTGTGCTGTGTGATCTTGGGTAAGCTACTGAACCCCTCTGGCTCTTCTGTTTCTCATCTGTGCTGCTTAGCCCCTCACATTTACCACAGCAATGCAGAGGGTTGAACCCAGGGACTTGTGTGCACTATGCAGGTGATCCACTGTTGAGTTCTATTTCTAGATCTTGGTTTTATGATGCAAGGTCTCACTATGTAACCTAGGTTGGCCTTGAAATTGCCATGTAGCACAGGATGGCCTTGAATTCATGTCTTCCTGCCTCTGCCTCTGCCTCTGCCTCTGTCTCTGGAATGCTGGGATTGAGATTCCAGGAATGCACCAGCAAGCACCCAGGCATACCTTAGAGGACTTTAGTGGGTGGGTCATTTGAAAACTTTATTGTGTAATAAAGTTTTGGTAGATGTTAGTTACTTTGTCTTCTTGCAAGCTTTCCTTTAAAGTCTCAACCTTTCAACAGAAACATGGGAACAATCAGTGGAGTGGAGGGAGGGCCCCATCTTCAGAGTTCTAGAAAGACTCTGCAAAGTGAAAGACGTTTAGAGTCTGAGGAGCGCGTCGTCTATAACTGCCTCACCGTTCTTTTTGAGAGAGAGTGAGAAGACTTTGACATTTCATTTTCACACCTGTAATATTACAAGCCCAACGCCAGCTTGGGAACAGAGGTGGCTGTGACGCGTAGCGAGCGCGAGAGGCAGTTCCAGGGAGAACGCTAGGCAGGTCGGGAGCTGAGCTCGGCAGCACAGGTGGATTAGAAGCTACGAGAGGCCGCAGGTTTTCTCACAGATGCTTTGGGGGCAGAAGGACAAAGGACGGTCATGTGAGACTTTTAGGAAAAAGAAGCGGATGGCACCGCCCTCGGGAGCTAGCTCCGCACAGCATTTGCCATACCTCTGTGCAGTCATCCAGAGCTAGCTACTTCGTGTGGCGTAGGGCCACTAAATGTCACACAGAGCTGTTGCTGTCTGGGTCCCCATCTGCCCACACTTTCCTAGTCTTGCTCCTGAGATCATCTCTGTAGAATGTTCCAAGATGTCTCTGTTCCATCCACACTAACTTTGCTAGTCCTCGACACCACTATCATTTTTTAACTTTAATTTTTACTTTTTACATCACTGGGTTTTGATGGCATTTTATATCTTGGGAATGGAGTCTTCCTTGGCTGATCCCTTGCCTAGGCAAACTGAAATTCTCCATCCTATCTAGCTCCATAGTCAGGGCTTCTGAAAAATATGGGGGAACCCTCTAATAACACAAGACACCAGAAACAAAATTTTCAGGAGACTGAGAGAGTAGGATTACAACTTAGAAGCCAGCCTGGTCCGTATAGTGAGACTCTGTTTCAAACCATTGAGTGAATAAGTAATATACAATTAAAAAACCATGAAATTTACCTTAATTGGTAGTTTGTTTTCCTAATAGATTAAGAGCCCCTAACAGACAGGGGCCATATGTTTACCGGTTGTTTTAAGCTTTAGCACCTGACCATAAAGGTTTGATAAGTGTAGAATCTGGGCAATGAAATGATCCACGCATTGGAGGCATCTTCAAGCCGACAAACTGAAAGTATCTCGAATGTGAGCAGGTGGCTGGCAGGAGGTTGTCAGAGCTGAGCCCTGCTGCTCTCCCGGTGAACGTCAGCACCTGCTGGCATCCTCGCCACTCCTAATGGCTGACCTGTGAATGCTTCTAGGCCAGGATGGCCTCCTGTCCCACACAGGTTCTGAAAGTTTGAGCTCCATAACTAGTCCATGTCTGTGCAGGTCAACCCATGGGCCGTCCAAACTGTGCATGGTACGAATACAGGGCAGGATGCTTGAATCCATTGAAGTATTTTGTGCACAGTGGTGAATGGTCAGAAGAGGCTAGGTATGGTCACACAGCCAGCTACAGCAGGAATTTACCTGGACAGCTATGCAGCTTGAGTTAGCTGACACTGCCTAGCTGCCTGCTGGTACTCAACTTCCCTTTCAAGATCTGTGCTAAGCACCAAGCATCACCACTCTATTTTACCCTTGAGAAAACCAATATTTGGTGCTGGGGAGATGGCTCAGTGGATAAAATACATCTTAAGCAAGGGTATTCCCCACAGCATCCATATAAGTCAGCTGCGATCCCAGCCCCAGGAGGTGGGGACAGGGGAGGCGTGGCAGGCTAGAGGAGCTGGGCTCAGCAGGAGATGCTGCCTCGGTCAGTACAGTGGAGAGGGATCTGATGTCATTCTTTCCCTTCCCAATGCATGTGCACACACATGCACATGTGAACATGCATACACACAGAGAACACCACACACATGTGAACATGCATACACACAGAGAACACCACACACATGTGAACATGCATACACACAGAGAACACCACACATGTGAACATGCATACAGACAGAGAACACCACACATGTGAACATGCATACACACAGAGAACACCACACACATGTGAACATGTATACACACAGAAAACACACATGTGAACATATATCAAACAGAGAACACCACACACATGTGAACATGCATACAGACAGAGAACACACACATATGAACATGCATACAGACAGAGAACACCACACACATGCGAACATGCATACACACAGAGAACACCACACATGTGAACATGTATACACACAGAGAACACCACACACATGTGAACATGCATACATACAGAGAACACCACACACATGTGAACATGCATACACACAGAGAACACCACACACATGTGAACATGCATACACACAGAGAACACCACACACATGTGAACATGCATACACAGAGAGAACACCACACACATGTGAACATGCATACACAGAGAGAACACAACACATGTGAATATGCATACACACAGAGAACACCACACATATGAACATGAATACACACAGAGAATACCACACATGTGAACATGCATACAGAGAACACCACACATGTGAACATGCATACACAGAGAGAACACCACACACATGTGAGGATGCATACACACAGAGAACACCACACACATGTGAGGATGCATACACACAGAGAACACCACACACATGTGAGCATGCATACACAGAGAGAACACCACACACATGTGAACATACATACACAGAGAGAAGCCCACACACATGTGAACATGCATACACACAGAGAATACCACACACATGTGAACATGCATACACGCAGAGTACACCACACACGTGAACATGCATACACACATGTGAACATGCACACACACAGAGAACACCACACTCATACAAGTGAAAAAATGGAAAGAAAAAGGAAGGAAAACCAAGGTTCAAAAGATGCAGCACTTAGAATGAGGTTCGAAGCACCCAAGGTGCAAACACTGGTCCTCTGCGTCGGAACTGCCAGTGATGTCCAGACTCATTTATGGACTCAGCCTGGATGCCTGTCAACAAGTGAACAGATAAAGAAAATGTGGTCTGTGGGCTACAGAGATGGCTCAGTGGTAAACCTGAGCATTCTCAAACCAGAATGCTCGGTTTCAGTGGTGGCTCAGCTGTTAAGGAGCTGCGTGGCCTTCAACATGTTGCCTTTTAAGGCTGTGTCAGGGTGCAGATGATGGGTCTCACGTGGCCCTGGCATCCGTGCACCTTGCTCTGCGTGTCTCACATTTCTCCACGTCGCCTTCTCTTGCTCTCCTCTTCTCCCCTGCATAGCCTTCCTTGTCTTTCTGCCTGCTGTCCCTCTCCTTTCTCCTTCTTTGAGTTTCCTTCCATAGTTTTCTGTCTACTTTCATGTCACACACACACACACACACACAACACACACACTGCATATGAGAGAAAACATGATATTGTTCTTGCTTATTTCATTTAACATGATGATTTCCAGTTCCAGTTGTTTTCCTGAAAATGGTACAATTTCATTCTTCCTTATGGCTGAATAAGACTCCATCATGCATATAGACAACACGTTTAAAATAAAATGATTTAGGGGGCTGGAGAGATGGCTCAGTAGTTAAGAGTATTGGTCTGCTCTTGCAGAGGACCTGAGTTCAGTTCTCAGCATCCACATCACAACTAACAATGGTTTCTAACTCCAGTTCCAGGGGATCTGAGGTCCTCTTTTGGCCTCTATGGGCACTGTATGCACATTAAACAAAATAAAAACGAATCATTTTTAAAAAAGACTTTTAGTTTGTGTGTGTGTGTGTGTGTGTGTGTGTGTGTGTGTGTGTATGTTGTGTGCTAATGCATGTAGCGGCTAGAAGGCATCAGATGCCCTGGAGTTGGAGTTCCATATGTTGTGAGCCACTTGATGTGGGTGTTTGGTTCTGTATTGTGCTCCTTTGGAAGAGGAGCAAGTGCTCTCCTGACCACTGAGCCGTCTCCGTAGCACACAGACCACATTTTCTTTATCTGTCCACTTGCTGGCAGGCATCCAGGCTGAGTCTATAAATGAGCTTCATGAACTCTGATGGGCTAATCTCTACCTCAGTGCTCTCGTGTGTGAAGGGAGGATAACAACTCCTACCTCCACGTAAGACTGTGTGGTGCAGCCCGTGGGAGGTGACGAGGACAGTGCCTGGATGTCAGCAGGCACTGAAGGTCTTTGTCACACTGGACCGCCTGCCCCACATGCCTGCTCTCCCCAGAGCTGTGGTACCTGGCTCAGCATTCATCTTCTTGATGGGCCAGTTGGCTGACAGCAGAATGTTTGCATATCACAAGGTCCCCTTCACTGTCTGTCCCTCCCTCAGGCAGGACTGAATTTCCAGGGACACAAAGATCTTTGCTGTGTAAGGCCCAGCTTGTAGCTTAATGTCTGGTGGTGTTGTTATTTTTCTTCTTCATCACAGGGATTTCTCTTTTAGCACTGACTAAACAGAGTGTTATTTATGCAGGGCCTTGGTGACTGAGCGGCGGTTGCACCCATTGCATTTATGTATCATTTGTGAACTGGCAGATTGATCCATCAAGAGCCCCAGGGGCACGCACACAGCTCATTCTGTTATTCTGTGAAGACCTTGGCTTCTCTGTCTGTCTGATGTGCTAGGGGGATGGTTTGTGAAGGGCTCCCAGCTTGTAGGGCATCAGTAAGAAGGATTCTAGAGGATGGATCTGGACAGTGAGTGCTGCTGGCCCACATCTGCAAGATGGGCAGCTATTGCCCATCGCATGCTCTTCAATCAGAAGGGCTGCTTGTAACTGCAGAGTGGCCTGTGGCTGAAGCCTGTGGGCTGTGCCCTGATTCTGTCATCAGAACAAAAGCATCAGGTTTTGTTCTATGGTTTGGTAGAGAGAAAGCTCTTCCCGTTTCGGACTCCCCTGGCCACCTGACCCCTTTGCAAAGAATAGAAGGCTTTTACTATCTCAGGCATCCCATGTCTTGGTATGTCTGGAAAGTCACTAGTTCCCCAGTGCATGCATTGTAGACTTATTGATTGGTCCCTAGATTGATGACATGCTCTCACAGTTGATACTTTGATATGTGCCTTTCCTTTAGGTTGGGATGTTTTTCTTTCTCTTCTCCAATGGCAAATGTCTACATACCATCCACTCCCTACTCTGATAACGCTTTGGAGATCCTTTCTGCAGAGGCCTGAAGCAGCACAGTTTCACCTCCTATCCTCTCCTGTGGCCCCCTTCTCTGATGTGAAAATAAACTCACTTCCTGTTATATGTCTCCACTTCCTCTTGGCCCTAATGGTAAAACTACTTATCTGTGAACTCTGGCATGGGCTAGCCCCATCTTTATTCTTGAAATGAAATATGAATCCTAGTGCTATTGTGAAGTCTTGGTTTCTGCAGAGTCACACCTATTTAGTGAGTCAAAACGAAGATGTTGGTTCCACTGGCAATGTCTTCCTTGCCAAAGAAGTTACCCTTGCATCTCAGTAATGGGGTCTGTCCTTGGGTTGAATTTCAGCCTTGTACTGAAGGCTGGTCGCCCCCCCCCTGACTTTCATATTTGTTCATTTTTAATATTTTATTATTTTTATTTTACGTGTATGAGTGTATTTCCTGCATGGTGTAAGTGCATCCTTGTGCAATGCTCACAGAGGTCAGAAGGGGGCATCAGAGTCTCCTGGAACTGGAGTTATGGATAGCTGTTAACTAACTGCTATGTGGGTCCTCTGCAAGAGCAGCCAGTGCTCTGAACTCCTGAGCCATCTCTCCAGCCCCCTCACATCTGTTCTTGTTTTTATTTTATCCCCAGCAATACAAGGTCCAGGAGTGGAGGGTGCAACTTGAGTCCTCAGATGTTTGGCTTGCATACTGGCTATGCCCATAGGAAAAGCTATGACCAGGCCCTGTGCTCAGCCTGTCCTCAGATCCCTAGTCAGTGTATGTCATTCTTCTGAAGCTCAAACTCTTGCCTAAATGTGCTTTTGCCTTGACCCACCCTTCTCTTGTGGGATCACGAGGGTATCTACAGTCTCTTCCTCTTTATCATTCCCAAGTCACTATACTTCTTGGGGACTGAAATGTGTCCTTGCTAACCAGGTCATGTTTGTCTGCTTCTACTAGACTCAGTACATCCTATGTGACCAGTACAAATACACCCCCAATTCCAAATATGCATGCCCTCCTTTATAGAAGAAACCAGTCCTCATGCTCATTCAAGCCCTTCCCAATCAATGCCACCCTGAACCCTTCCCATCAGAGTGACCAGAATATCAGGCAGGCTTGATATTCTCTGAAATGTGGGTGGGGCCTCTAGGGACATAAGCCCTTTACTGTCTCCACCCAGGTGAATTGGATCACTCTCCATCCAGTCCAATGTTAGAATTAACATTATATGACTTGTTTGCTTAACTTGGTTCTACTTAGAATCTGCCAGCATCACTTACTCCTTCATAAATGGGTCACTGGTCAGTAATCACTTATTTATTCAGGAAGCATTTATAGTGTTGTCCCTTTGTGTTGGGGATGGATGTAGGTCTTGGGGATATTGCAGAAAGCATACAACATACATGCATGTTTGTATATGCATAGTATCTGTATAATAGATGCTGATGCAGAAATGCTAATTAAATTAGATACTATGATAGAAGAAGTAAGTACAATGGAGAGAATTGGGGAGAGGGGCATTTCTTGAAGGTGAACTAACAGGTGTGAAGGCCCTGAGGTAGGTGAGTGCCTAATGGTGTGGAAAGCACACAGAAGCAGATCACTGCAAGGATTCCACTTTACAGAGTGGGGTGGGAAGACACCGAGTGGCTCCAAGTGGAGGAACAGCATCTGTTTATGCGTGAGCCACTGTGCCAAGAGCTAGCCATCCAGGCCAGTTTTGAAAATATGGGCCAGCCAGAAGCTGTGCAGTTGCCCCTCAGGGATGTTGCGGTGGACTGAGCCAGGACCTAATTCTTGAAGATGCCTTTGTTCTCACCCTCAAAGCACCTTGTCCTGCTGTTCTCCTGTGGAATCCACAGTGCATTCTTTGGGCCTCTTTCCTAGAGTATTGTCACCTCTTCTGTCTGTATTCTCGTCACTTTTGTGTGAAGTCTTAACAGCAATTATGTTAAAGCAAATGGTGACTTTTAAGCCTTTCTTTTTAATGCATTCTATTAGGGGATGTTAATTGTACAAAGCAATGACAAGACGGTTTCTCTCTGCAAGCTTATTCTCCTCTTACCTCTTCTTATCCCTTGTCTTCTCCGTTCCAAATGCTTGATAGCCTCCTTATTCTTTTCTGATGCTTCCTCTTGAAGTTATTTTATTTAACTTGCAAATCATTGGGAGTTCATTCATTTGCAGATTCTCATGGACTAGTTTGGTTTGTGAGGGAAAACTTGGAGGACAGGATGCACATTGCAAATTTACCTCATCAAAACCCATGCATCCAAGATCATCACTTCTCAGTATTATGCAAGAGGGGCAGTACCTACCCTCTGTTACCATCTCTGCTTCAGAAGATCTCCTAGGACGATGAAAGAGATTTTTAATTGGTTATATCAAGGGAGGAACTGCCTTATATCTTTTCATTGCATCTCCGTAATACCTCATTAGGTCTATATTGTCTCCATTGAACAGGCAAGAAGACAATCTCAAAGACTCACAGCGCACAGCTAGAAGGGGCTCTTGTGGGACTTTTCCTGATGTGTGTATTCCTATTCACTTCATATGCAGAGAACAATAAAAGTCCATAGCAGCAGAGGCTGGAGAGATGGCTCAGCAGTTAAGAGTGCTGACTGCTCTTGCAGAGGACCCGGATTTGATTCCCAGCACCCACATGGTGGCTAAGAACTGTCTTTAAGCCAGGTGTGGTGGTGCACACCTGTAATCCCAGCACTCAGAGGCAGAGACAGATGTATCTCTGTGAATTCAAGGCCAACTTGGTCTACAGAGCGGGGTCCAGGCCAGCTGAGACCAAAGGGAGCCCCTCTCTCAAAAAAAAAAGACCATAGCAACAATGTCATTTGAGTCCAACTTAGTGAACCAATGGCTTCATTGAGGTTATTAAAGGAGTATGGGTGAGGAGTTACTTGTAGAAGCTTGAGGGATGCATGCAGCTTCAAACTCCAAAGCTCACTCCTGTATGAATGGTGGCGATTCATTTGAAGACTGTATTATTAGAATCCTTGTGCAGCTTGCAGGCAGCTCCACTGGGTATGAATCTCCCACAACACTTATTTACTTGCATCCTAAATCTGGCAAGCTTCTTGTGAACTTCACGAGTCTAGTGAGCCCTTCATCTCTGGCTACAGAGAATGCTTCATCCCGGAACAGCACAGCTACAAAAAGAAGGCAGAATAAGGAATCCAACCCATGTGGGCTTTGAAGGCTAAATACTTGCCCAAGTAAATTGTTCACTGATACATTAGGAAATAGCAGTGATAATTTCTGTTCATCTGGATGTAATAAAAATTAGTGAAGAATGCTGCTGCCTTTATTCTTTGTTCATCTACCTGTATACCTAGGGATGGGTGAGGTGCCTAAGCAATTCCACTTTCTTATAAAAGAATTAGCTATTTCTTTTTTTTTTTTTTTTTTTTTTTGGTCTTTTTTGAGACAGCATCTCTTTGTAGCCCTAGCTGTCCTGGAACTCACTCTGTAGACCAGGCTGGCCTTAAACTCACAAAGATCCGCCTGCCTCTGCCTCCCAAGTGCTGGGATTAAAGGCCTGGGCCACTATTTCATTTTCATTTTCAAAGGACCATGGTACTGAGGATGGGAGAAAATTTCAAACCCTAATCAAGATGTTTCAGGAGAAATAAAACCAACAGAGGTTAGAAGGAAAGAAAACAAAACAACAAACAGAAGTCTTTCAGCAAAGCTACTATCATCCTCCTGTACAAAGAGCCAGTAGATTCAGAGATATTAAGTAATTTGACCAAAGTCTCACAGAAGCTTGGAGGATGAACTGCACCTCAGTCTAGGTGGTGGTCCTGATATCAAAGGCCACACACATGTTCCTTCTGTACTAATTGTTTCATTCGTTTGTCCCTTTATTCATTTCATCAGTCAGTTAACCAGCATTAGCTACTCGGCCCTAGCTAGCTGGTTGACAGGCACAGGTTATGCTAAAGCTGGAAGGCATAAGCATTTAACCTTACAAGGGACACTCATAAGAGAAACTGTTGCTGGGCTACAGGACCCCCTTTTAATATTCTGAACCAAATCCACTCTTCTAGAGCTGCTTAGAGCAGGCAAATTCAAATCCTGATGGATCTTCCAAGATGAATTCCAGATCCTTTGCCACCCAGCCTACCTGCTTTCAATTCTTGCCATGAAGTTGGGCAGTGAATTACGAGGGCAGAGCAGTGGTACCAAGCATACCCACTCTTGTTTACAAGAGAGAAGCAGTCCTGATGGGCCAGCAGAAGACAGATGGTACCTGTGTGGCTGAGCCTGCTTGGTGTCTTGGGGAGCTGTGGATTTATGGCTCCAGTGTTGAGGGAGGAGTGGTCTACTCGCACTGATTTCATTCTGAAGTCCCCGTTGGTTATTGCCTCATTTCTTCCTAAGGTGAGTGATGAGAGTGTCCTAGGAGGCAAGCAGATGTGAGGTGAACAGTTGTTTCAAGGATTTATTGTTGATTCTCTATGTGATTCACTTCCTAGGCTGCCCCATGGGCACTCCCCTGGGAGAGAGTGAGTCCCTGATCTGCAGCATGCTGAAGCCAGCCAACCAGCCCGGCCTCTGGGCTTGCTCTTGTGTTTGCCTGCTGTGCCTTTCCTGAGAGCATGGGGCAGCTCGAGCTAGCCCATCCCACGTGGCCAGCCCATAATCACAGCCTTGGTGGAACCTGACATTTGGCAGTCCATCATATCAGTGAAGAGCAAGGTCTTCCAAGCCAGCTTAGTATTGTGGGGTAGAGTTGAGCTGCTTACTGTCTCTACTGAGTTTTCTGGATTAGTAAAACCAATCATAAATCATTTGAACTACTCCATGTAAATTATGGTTTAATTCCTAAATAAATGATAATTATTTTTACTATAGCATTTAAACCATTTCCTCCAAAAAGGAGATCAAAAAATCTCAACTTCATGGCTAGCTTCCATTACTTGTGCAAGGTATGTTTCATTTATCTCTAAAATGAGGTCATAACAGTGTGTATCTTATAAGGCTGATGTGAATGTTATGTATGATGTTACATTGAAAGTATTGAGTACAGATCAATAAATTTGCTGTGGATAGAATTGTTTAGAACTGTTACTACAGACCTTTGAACAGTTAGCTACTATGTTAAATGAGCTGGATTTGTGCAGGGAGATTTTTAATTTTTTTTTAAAAAGTTATGTATGTATGTATGTATGTATGTATGTATGTATACCTGTGGGTATGTGCATGCCACAGTGCATATATGGAAAGTCAGAGGACAACTTGTGGGAGTTGGTTCTCTGTTCTACCATGTGGAGTCCAGGGATTGAACTTGGGTCATTAGGCAAGCGGCTTTCCCTGCTGAGCCCTTGATCTTGAAGTAACTTTATCTTTGTCTTCTACTGTGTCTAGATTCACTCAGTTGAGCTAGTTCTGCTGCTGTCTCAGAATAAAAATTCTAGAAAGCTCCACTGATTTTCTGCTACCTATTTAGTCATGGGTTTTAAAACCCTGTAAATTGTAAAACTAGATTGTATATATCAGGAATTAAGATAGAGACTTGTGCAATTGCCTAAATTTAGACTTTGTTTCTAGAGCTTGCTATACACTGGGCAGCTTGTTGTCAGAAGTGGGAGGGGGCTGTTTCCTCTTTTCTGAGATTACTGGCTCTGATTTCTGCCTCTCCAAGGTTCCAGGGGGACTGAGCAGGAGAGAAAAGGAGGAACGAACTGGTTTACCTGATTGGAACTCTCATAAGTGAGACTCCACACTTTCTGGAACTAGTAGATGTTTAGAGTTTTAAATACATTAATTTCTTTCTTTTTTTTTTTTTGAGACAAAGTCTTACTGTTTAGTTAGTTTAGGCCTTCCTGGAGCCCAGGATCCTGCTGGCTCCACTTCCTGAGTCCTGGGTTTACAAAGGTGCGCTGCCTCAGCTGGCCTTCTGGATGGCTCTTGGCTTGTGGCTGCCCATGGTGTCCTTTGGAGGCTGTCATACCCACCCATGCCCTGACTCCTTAGCTTTCTCAGCACTGTGCTGCTTTGGGACACCAGTTGTATTTTTGTTTCCATCTTGTCACATAACATTTTCCCTCTACCCTTATGAAAGTAGGAGTTCATATTTCTGGCTTGTTGGCTTTCTTCTTCCTTCTCCTCCTCCCTATCCTCCTCCTTGCTGTCCTCCCTCCCTCTGTCCCTCTCCCCATCCCTTCTGCTAGGGGGTTGAATCCTGGGCTTCATGCATGCTAGGAAGCACTCTTTCACTGAGTTGCATCCATTCCATTTTCTTTCTCTTGAAGTCCTTCCTATCTTCATTCCAAGCTGTCTTCTCAGACAAAACCTTCTCATCTGCATTGTGGCCCTAGTGTATCTAAGCACAGACGAACTCTCCCATAAGCATGTCACCTGCTTGTATATGATGCAGAGGTGTGATTGAGACAACAAGTGTCCATATAGCTTAACCAAGATCACACGGACAGCCAGGGCTCATAAACCAGGCCTCTATGCCAATACACAAGCTTGGACACTCATACTGTGTGGTGGAATTGAATATTGAGGTTCGTTTTCATTTACTATCTGAGGACAGATGCTGGAAGATCATGTATATTCCTCATTCCATTTTGAGTCCTTGTATGAGCTAAACAGTTTCTACTTAGCTTTTCAGTATTTATTTCCTTTTTGGTTCCCTTGTCCAAAAAACATAATCATGTAGGAAAATTCAAACAAATTCAGCTACTGAACAGAAAGTCTCCTGGCTTGTGCTGAGAGCATTTCCCCTGTTCAGTGGCATTCAGCCTTGAGGTCTCCATGGCACGTGCTCTTCCCTGTGTTTATTTGCCTCCTGCTTTGGTGCATTTTATACCAACTCGGTCTTGATCATGATTAGATTTTTTTCCACTGTCAGGTTTAACTGTGTAGTTGGGAAGTCAGTTTATAAGAAAAATATGCTACAGTTGATCAGGTCACGTTGTCACCCTCTGTGTCTGTTTGGTAGCACCATTTTAGGTATAGTGGGATTATTTGGGAGTGGACTGATTGCATGTCAGATCAGTTAAACTCAGGTGCACCTGGCAGCTGTTCGGACAGCTGGTTGTTCTTTAATGAAAATATTAGCTAATCTGACCCAAACAACTCACAGACCAGGTTGTTTTTGTTAATTTTCTGGCCTCATTTAAAATTAATGAGATTTTATTAAGTTCACAGATCCAAATAGATTAAAACAAAATTGATTCATCTACTTTTGCAGACTTGGGCATATGAAATCAAATGACCAGTCTTATTGGCTTAACAGCTTAAAAATAGTTTTCATAGATTTTAGCTCTCCTGGTAATAGCTTGTCAGTTTCGATGGGATTGGGTCTCTTGTCAAATGCTTTTGTAACAATCAACATTTTCTTTCCCTACTTAACACAAAGAAAACTGAATCCACCCATCATTTTGTTGCCTTTTTTATTTTATTTTATTTATTTATTTATTTATTTATTTATTTATTTATTTTGGTCTTTTCGAGACAGGGTCTCCCTGTAGCCCCAGCTGTCCTGGAACTCACCTTGTAGAAAAGGGATTGGGAACTATTCAGCCAGTTTGCCTTGCTCAGGGTCCTCTAGCAGGGGAAGCCGCCTCTTTTTCCTTATATCTGTGGATTGCAAATAGGTCTGAAGATGCCATTGTCTGCAAGGGGTGCTTGTCTGCTTCGCAGTGTGTCTTTTCTCCGATATAATCATCCCTTTAACTCACTGCTGCTTTTATTTATGGATTGTGACTCCTCCCCCAAGCCTTCTCATATTTTCCAGAATGGTTCAGTTTTTAATCTGTAGCTGATTGACTGTATTTCCAGATCTTGCAGTTAGAGCCATGGGGGGTTAGCTCTCTGCCCTCTGCTCTCACGTCAGTCTATTGAAGTCAGTGTCACTGAAAATCACTTCTCTACTTTCCACTGGAGCTTGGGTGATCAAGCCATTTCTAGTCGTCTTTACTCTGGTCGTGGCATAATGACGATGTCCTTCATTCTACTCACAGGAGTCATTTGAAACCCCAGCTACTTCTGGGAGAAGTCCTTTATATTGAAGGGTAGAACAAGGTGATAGTAAAAACAAAAACCAAACCAAAATCAAACAAAAATGATTGGTGATAATTCAGACACAGAGTCAATTTGTTTTTGCAAGTAAAATAAAGATATTTATGAACTTTTTATTAAAGTGCACATAATATCAAGTTTACCATTTGTACCACTTGAAGGGCTCAGCTTAGTGGCTGTTGTGACTCTCCTCGCACCATGTGCCTGTCAGCCCCGTCTCATTCTGGACCTTATTTTAGAGTTGAGACTTTGAACTGCTTGGGTGGATGGATTTGTCAGACACTTTGAAATGTATAGGTTTCCACTTCATCTTTCTCACTCACTCTTTTTTTTAAATTTTATTTATTTCTGTATGTGTATGAATGTACTGTCTGCATGCAAGTTTGTGCACCCGTGTCATGCAATGCCGCGGAGGTCAGAAAAGGGTGTCGGATTCCCCTGGAACTGGAGTTCTCCTGGAATTGGAGTTTCAGATGGTTCTCGGCCGCCATGTGGGTGCTGGGGATGGAACCCGGGTCCTCTGCAAGAGTGGTCGGCACTCTTAACCGCTAGGCCATCTCTCCAGCCCTCTCACTCACTCTTTAAGACATGCCTGGGTCATTCATTCATCCCATGTGTAACTAGTCTATGTTAACCTAGGCACAGTTCTATGCATGACAAAACCCCACAGAGAGCCAACATGGCAAGTTAGGTGCAGTGATGAATACATCTTACTTCCTTACACAACATTTATTTATTTCATTCATGTGTAAATGGGAGATGGAATACAGTTCATATAAAGCCAGAGTACCCTTCTCTATACCTTCTTCTACCCACCTACCCCAGTGTTGTATTTGGGGGAGTGTATCATTATAATGCTCTATAATATAGTTTAATAAGTGTTTAAATATTGCTTATGTTCCATTGTAAGTATTAATATTTTGAGTAATTCTTTTTATTTTATTTTATTTTATTTATTTTTGTATGTGTATGAATGTACTGTCTGCATGTAGGTTTGTGCACCCGTGTGCACAATGCCGCGGAGGTCAGAAGAGGGTCTCGGATTCCCCTGGAACTGGAGTTCTCCTGGAATTAGAGTTACAGACGGTTCTTGGCTGCCATGTGGGTGCTCGGGATCTAACCCGGGTCCTCTGCAAGAGCAGTCGGTGCTCTTAACCGCTAGGCTATCTCTATAGCCCCTATTTTGAGTATTTCTTTAGTCATCAGTGTTTCTTGGAAATCTATCCACATTGTTATATTAAAGTCTCAATAGATGCTGTTTAGTCCTTACCATTCTTGCTGCCTTATTTACCCTTAAAAGTAATCCAGAGAAGGAAGGATGTTGACACCATCCATATAGTAGATGTGAGAAAATAGATATAGAAGGTTCAAATGTTTGTGCAAGGCCACACATCTAGAATTGGATCTCGGAGGTGGTGAATGGTGCCTGGATTCTAACCGAGGCCCCTTGCCTGGAAGTACGTAGCATCCTTTATGACAAAACCGCTGGCTAGTTGTTAAATCACGGATGTCAATCTACCAACAAGAGTTTGTCTTTAATAATTTCAAGTCTGGGACCTATAATTTGTGTAACCACATATGTTGGCTGTGGTTTTTCAGAGGAGAGGTAATTGTCCTGGGAGAGGAATTTGGCTTGGTCTACACTCTCTTGAAGCACTGGTTGTCATCTGACATTGGCGAGTGTGTAAGGTGTCAAACAGGTGATGAGGAATGGAAGAGAAATTACAGTAGAGGTGCAAAGGGGAAACCTACAACACCCAGAAACTTGAAGTTCTAAGTGCCAGCATCCCAGAGAGGCAGACGGGAAGTGGGCTAAACAAGATGGGGCAGGGCGGAAATAAATGGTGTGGTCTGAGATGGAGGTGAGGGTGGCTGCAGTCTTTGGAGAAAAGATGGTAGCTTGTACTGGCCTGCTGCTGGGGAAGGCAGAGAGGTATGAAGTGGCAGTGATGTTGAAGAGATGGTTGAATGTGGGCTGAGCAACGGGAACATAGGAATAGCTCCTGTATGAGCAGCCAGAAGGAAGAGGGTGTCAGGGACACCCATTGAGCTGGGGAAGACATGATCTGACTTGGGGAGAGAGATCACAAAGCGAGTGTTTCTATGCAAAGTAGAGAATGATGCATTTGGTTTTTTTTTTAAAACTAAATCTTTTTAAATACATATTTCGTACAAGATTATCAAATCTAGACCCGTGTCCCCCACCCTATCCCCCCACCCCACCAGAGCTCATGTATTCTGCCAAACATGCTTTTCATCTCTTTCTCAGTCTTTCTCAATATTCTCCATGTGGAAGTTGACCGGTTTGAGCAGAAGTTCACTATTTCAGTCAGTTCTTTGATGCAGTCCTTTCTGTTGTTGTTGTTGTTTCCAATATGCATCATTCCCAACTGCTTTGGACAAAAGCTCAAGGGACCGTGCACAAGAAATACTTACAACTAGGTAATTGGCACTAGCATCCACAGATGAGGGATACCATTCGTCGTTTGTTTTTCTGGGACTGTGTTACTTCACTCAGCATGATGTCTTCTAGCTCCAGCCATTTTCCTGCAAAGCTCATGATGTCATCTTTCTTTACTGCTGCATAGAACTCCATTGTGTAGATGTACCACATTTTCTCTATCCACTCATCAGTGGAGGGGCATTTGGGTTGGTTCCAGCTCCTTGCTATTGTGAAGAGAGCTGAAATAAACATGGCCGTGCATGTATCTCTGCGGTGGGGTGAGTCTTGAGGGTACATGCCTAGGAGTGGGTATGGCTGGGTCAGGTGGAAAGTTCATTCCAAGTCTTCCAAGGGTTCTCCACACTGCTTTCCATAGTGGCTGTACGAGTTTACATTCCCACCAGCAGTGGATGAGTGTTCTCCTTCCCCCACAACCTCTCCAGCACTTGGTATCATTTGTTTTCTTGATCCTAGCCAGTCTTATTGGAGTAAGATGATATCTTAAAGTGGTTTTGATTTGCATTTCCTTAATGATTAGTGATGTTGAACACTTCTTAAGGTGTTTCTCAGCCATCTCTAATTCCTCACTTGTGAAGTCTCTGTTCAGTCTTTGCTCCACCTTTTGAGTGGGTCATTTGTTTTCTTTCTTTGTTTTTTGAGTAGTTTATATATTCTGGAAATCAATGCTTTGTCAGATGTTTCTGCTCTGAAGGTTTCCTCCCACTCTGTGGGATTTCTTTTCACTTCCTTGATTGTTTCTTTTGATGTACAGAAGCTTTTGAGTTTAATGAGGTCCCATTTGTCAATTGTCGATCTTAATTCTTGCAGCTGCTGTCTGATTTAGGAAGTCTTTTCCTATGCCTATGTCTTGTAGTCTGCTGCCCACTTTTTCTTCTATCGCCTTCAGAGTTTGGGGTTTCATGTTGAGGTCTTTGATCCATCTGGAGTTGACTTTTGTGATGTATTTGGTTTTTGAAGCCCCCTATGACTTGGTAGACAGTAAGTGGCTAAGTGGTTAGGCATATGGTCCTTGGTCACAGACCACTCTATAGTTCATTCTCTGAAAAACATATGGCAGTGACCTTTTCCTTTCATTGGTGAAAAGAATATTACTATTACTTGTTTTGAAGGGTTAAGAAGATTAAGTAAAAAATATACACAACCACCTGCCAGTGTTCTGCAGATGATAAATTTTTGCTCACAGCACCAAGATCATAGCATAATAACAATTTTTATTATTCTAGTGATTAATAACTAAAATTCTCAAGTCCTGTGCAACAGAAGACACAACACTATTTTTTTCTATATACCAATTAAACTAGCTTCTTAACAAGGGACCTCTCTGAACAATTCTATCTAACTCTCCATAAAGAACCTTTTATTACAAGGAAATCAGACAAATAGTAGCCTTTGAATGCATGTTTTACAAGAGCCCCAACACATGATTCTAAAGGTCACCGATGTCAGTTTTTAAATTAATTTTTCTTTTTCTTTAATAGCTCAGACTGGAATTTTGATTATATTAAGTTATTTCAAAAAAACCCTGCACACCTTGTTATTTCAGAGTATGGTGTCTGCCTGGAGAGTGGCAGGCGCGTCACTGTAGCTCTGCGTGTGGGGGTTGCTCTTAGTTGCATGAATGAAAAGATTGACTTTTATGAACACCAGATTCCCATGAGAGGGCCCTCGCTTCTGACACGCATCAAGAAGTAGCTGCCAAATTATTCTTTTCTCCTTACTTGCTAAATTAAAAGCAATTCAAATATTGCTGGTTGAGGTTGAAACTTCGAGGCTGTTAAAAATGTCAGGTAGAATGTGAGTGTCTTTTGCAAAAGGGTAATTTTCCTTGTAGAGATTGCACAGGTAAAGGCAGCTGATTTTCAGAAAGTATGATATAGTTTCTCTAAATAAATATATGCCAAAGCATCTATGTCTTATAGATTTGAGAGAAATGTCTTTTATAAGAAGGAAAATATGGGGTATTTGGAGAAAGGATGTGAGCAATAGTGTAAGTATTGTATGTGTATTAGATGGGAAATAGAGGGAGATATGTTCAAAATCAGAGCTGGGAAAGCAGTCATGTCTAAACTTTAATTATCTTGTGGATGCATTGTATTCCTGAACACATACATACACAAGTATGCTCGCACATGTACCTGTGGACACATACATGGATGAACATACACACGGACACATGCATATACATGCAAACACATGCACACTCAATTCAATGGCAGCCATCCCTTCGGGACTGGCTTGTACACATTGTGTTTTGTCTCAAAACTGGTTCAGTTTTTCTGCATGGACCCTGTGGGAGTACGGATTTGTAACTCCTCCCTGTCTATTTTTCAATTTTTTAGTTGTGTTTTTTCAGACACAGTCTCACTGTGTAGCCAGGTGTGTATTTGCCAGGGTTCTCTAAAGGAACAGAGTTAATAAAATGAAGACTCCAGTAGCTGTATGGTCCATGAGGCTAGATGTCTCAGCAGTCCCAATGTGCACTGAAGGCCTGGAGGATTCTCGGAGACCTGCTGCTCTTTGCTCTAACTGGAACCTGAAGCAGTTGATTCTAATGACACATGAATGTGACAGCAACAGGTAGATAAACACGCCAGTGAGAGTGAAGGCAGGCCTGACTCTCAGGAAAACAAACATGCACTCTTCTGCCATTTTTTTAAATATGGGCTCCCACTGGAAGGTGTCACTTACATTTAGAGTGGGTCTTCGCTTCAAATAATCTGATCAAGAAAGCGCCTCACATTTTAATTGATTATGATATTGTCAACTCGACAACCAAGATCAACCGTCATGCCCAAGTTAGCCTCCAACTCACAATCTCCTTACCTCAGCCATGCAACCCCATGTCTGGTGGGTTCTGTTCTTTGAAAACAATAATAGTTTACACCTTGGGGCAGTGACAATCCCAGCACTCGGGAGGCAGAGGCAGGAGGATTTCTGTGACTTCAAGGCCAGTCTGGTCTACATAGTGAGTTCCAGGCCAGCTGGAACTAAAGGAAGACCCTGTCTCAAAAAGACTAAAAAGAAAATTAAAGGGAACAACAACAACAACAACAAAGACTTGTTCAAAGAACTGACCAAAACACATTGAAAAATTTAAAAGACTGAAAAAAAAAAAGATGTAAAACATGTATGGCAGAATCCATGATTTCTGGAAGGGTGGGAGGTATGGAAGAGGGAATGGATCTAAATTTTATTAAGAAATCTTGTATGAAATATGCAAAAGCTCAATAAAAAATTAAAAAAACAAATTTGATCCATGAGTACTGCAGCAGTACCATGTCTCCCCTCCCCCAACTCCTCTCAAGCTGCCCCTCCTCAGTTTTTGTTCTCTTCTTTGGTTATTACTGGTACTTATAAATATGGAATATATACATGTAAGTATATGAATATACACATATACATATTAAATAGATTGAGTCCGTTTTGTGGTGGTCACCTGTACATGAGTTTAGGGAGCTCATCCCTGGAGAAAGTGATTCTCACTCTCTCAGCATCCATTGATGGCCCCACTGCTCTTCATCTGGAGGTGGGAACCAGTGAATTCCCTGTCCATGTTAGCACGTCAGCTGGCTGTTGTCTTCAGCCAGATCTTGTCAGTCAGCCATATTGCTGAGGTTTCATGGGCGCTGCTCCCCTGTTATGTCCAGAATGCCCTCTGCAGCAGCAGGTGTCCTGTTCCTCTGGCTATTACAATCTTTCCACTCCCTCTTTGATGATATTCTTTGAGCCTTAGATAAGGAGGTTGCATTGTAGATATGTGAGTTAGAGCTTGGCACTACACAGCCACTTTTAGTCTGTATTTTGATTAGTTGTGGAACTTCATGATAGTCTTCATCTGTTGTAAGAAAAACTTCTTTGATGAGTGATGAGTGGTGCGAGCTACGTTTTATTCACTTATTTGTGAATAAAAGGATATGTATTTACAATAGAGTAAGAAATTGCATTGGTTTAGGAAAGGGTCAGTAGGTTCTTCTCTGAGGTCTGTGCCCTCTCCAGCCATGTGTACTTGAGTGTTTACAGTACCAGGCATAGACTCCCTCCTATTGAATGGTCCTTGAGTCCAATTGGACAACTGTTGCTTACCCCATGGTACTTGTTGGAAAAGCAATTTTCTGTGATAATTTGGGGGAAATTTTTCATATTAAGATAAAGTATTATTGAGCACATTAGAAAGTTCACTTGTCTTTACATTTAGGCTGAGATATGAAACTTCCAAGAAACACCAAGCTGATTGGTGGGGGATAGACTCTTGAGTATATCGTACATTCATCTTAGGTCATCAGGATGGATAACTTTTGAAGTAGCCCCAGGAATTAATTTTATTATTTTGTTGGTGTTTTTGAGATAGAGGAGCCCTCTAGCCCCAGATGGCCTGGACCTTGTTAGGTAGACCAGGCTGGCCTCTGTCTTACAGAGATCCACCGCCTCCGCCTCCTGAGTGCTGGGATTAAATGTGTATGTGCTTCTACACTTGGCTGGCCCTGGTAATTTTAAATCAAAGCTCTTGGATACAAGTATGAGAAACCCAAGTCATTATCTAAAACAAAGGAATTAAATTTGATTATAGTCGGGGCTGGAGAGATAGCCTAACAGTTAAGAGTACCAACTGCTCTTGCAGAGGACCTGGGTTCGATCCCCAGCACCCACATGGCGGCTAAAAACCGTCTGTAACTCCAATTCCAGGAGAACTCCAGTTCCAGGGGAATCTGACACCCTCTTCTGACCTCTGCAACATTGCACGGCACAGGTGCACAAACCTACATGCAGACAGTACATTCATACATACAAAAATAAAAAAAAAATTAAAAAAAATTTTTGATTATAGTCATATTCACAATTAAATGTGATTATGTTCAGAGTCTCAAAAAATGTCATTACATCTTTATGAATAATCTATCATCTCTCTACTCATATCTGTGGATTAGCTGTAACTAATGAAATACGTATAACTACTCTCACCAGCATCAACATTATTCTGTCATCACCACCACCACCACTGTCATCAGTGCCATTGATACCACTAACACCACCACCATCATCACCATTACTAACACTAACACCACCACCATCATCACTACCACAATCATTAAAATCATCACCATCATCATCACTACCACCGTCATCAATGCCATCAACACAACCATCACCATCATCACCATCACCACACCACTACCACCATCATCTCCTCCTTCTGTTCCTGTTCCTCTTCTTCTTTATTTTTTATTCATTTTCAGAAAAGCTCTTTGAGGTGATAGCAATATGAGGATTATATTTACCAGTTAATTATCAGTCTCCCTGATAAAGTTTGCTGTTATTATCAGATAATTCAGCAAAATCTATTCTTGTAGCTCAGTGATAGGGTTGCCTTGCATGGACAAGACTCAAGGCTTTGTCCCTATCACTTCAGAACAATTCTAAAACTCTGTTCTGAAGTCAAGTCTCACTGGCTTACTTGGGGCTGCTTGTTTCTTAGCCAGCTGTTGATATGGTAAAGATATGGGACACTCTCATGCAGGCTGGGGCTGTGTGGGGTTGGGAGTCTAAAGCATACATGAAGAGCATTTCCTGTTAGAAGAAGGTGAAATGGCAGCTATGTAGGAGCCCTTCTAGCCTCATTCCCTCGTTTACTGACCAAATGAAGCATGCCCCCCCCAGACTTCTTTTTCTTCTTTGATCTCATTCATGCAATAATGAACAGCACTGAATTTTCCTAAAATGATTTTTATTTTTTTAATTTATTTTTGTATGTGTATGAATGTACTGTTAGGTTTGAGCATTAAATACATGTATATCATCCACAGTGGCTCCTGAGCCCTGGGGTGGAGAGGAATAGAGGGTTAATATAGGTATCTTTCTCAGTCTCTTATTCCCAGCATAGAAGTTGAGAAACGGTTACTGGTATCTCTGTTTTTATTCTCAATACTATAACTTATGTTTCTTGTGGGTCAGCCTTGCTTGTTTACCTTGTACATTTTCTAAGAGTCCACTTTTGGTTCTTTGAGTTTTTTTTCTTTTTTTATTTAAGATAACTTGATCGTTATCTATTATACATTTTTATGTTATTTGATTCTTTTCCTAATAATTGCTTAAAGTAGATAATGTTTTCATCTGTTCTTTCTTTTTTGGTTCCATTTAAGGCTATATGTAGTCCTCTCCAATTACAAGTTTAGTGGCATACTGTTTATTACTGTGCAGAGAAAATATTTTCTAATTCAGTAAACGTACTGAAAATAAGAAGCTGCTGACTGCCTGGTCCTAAGCAGAACATCCGTGTCACGTCCACTCTATGGTCGGTTTTTGACTTTCACCCATGATTATTAACAGTTTCATTCCTCAGTTTTCAAACATTTTTGATATCCTGAGGCTTCCTATTTTCTTATTAACAACTCAGAGCTTAATTTCAATGTAAACAGAGAGTTCCCTCTGAGTAACTTCAATCTTTGATGTTTGCAGTGCAATCCAGCTCAGCAAATCTTCATAGCTTTCAGATAAACTTGAACATGTGCATTACTTTGTTAGTTACAGCAGTGTGTTTCATTTAGATAAATGTTGCTAATTGTGTTAATATTGAAAATCTTTGCTAATATTTTGCTCTGCTTTTTAAAATAATTTATTTTATGTGTATGAGTGTATTGCCTGCAGGTATGTCAGTGCACCTGTGTCATACAGTGCCCTTAGAGGTCAGAAGAGGGCATTGGATTTCCCTGGCACTGGAGTTACAGACAGTTGTCTGCCCTGTGGGTGCTGGGAATTAAATCTGGATCTTCTGCAAGAGCAGCCAGAACTCTTAACTGCGGAGCCATCTCTCCAGCTCACTATCTTTATTTTAAGAAACAGGTTTTTACTTATTTTGTTTTGTTTCTGAGGCAGGGTCTTAGCTTTTTGTATTTGGGAGTTACTTACTGGAGGAATGTGTTAAGTTTTTTATTTGGTTATTTCTTTGGGGTTTTGACTCTTTTTGGTTTATATATTTCATGGTACATTTCTAGCTGCAGACAAATTAGAATGCTTATCTTTCAAGAGGATTGGACATATCAGTTTGAAATGTTCTTTCTCTTCAATTATATCTCTTGTCTTGAAGTCTACCTTCATTATGTTAGCCCAGTTTTATCAGGTCTTCTTAGCTTAGTGCTCAGAGTATGTAACTTTTCCAGCCCCTTTCTGTCAGCCTCTATTTAATGCATTTTATATTGTGAGTCTTACAAGATCATCTTATAAAATTTAACTTTAATTTGGTATGGTATTTTCAATTGTCATATTTAGACTCTATTGAATTTGATAGGTTGAATTTAAAAATTTTAAATGTTCTATTGACATGTGGTAATTCTGTGTATGTGGCGCAGTGTGACATGTCAATACATTCACACAATGGGCAACCTAATGGTCAGAGTTACTAACAGATCAGTCACATAAGATATATCATGTCCTTGTGTGGGGAACACTCAAAATTCTCTCTATTGGCATTTTTGCAATATGCAGTGAATTGTTGTCAACCATAATTACTCTACTGTGAGCCTTAGAGGCTTTTCCTCTTACTCAGAGGCACTTCTGTACTTGCTGATTAGCCCCTGTCTACTCTTTCCAATGCCTAGGCTCGGATTCCTGCTAGCCCCCTCTCTCCTTCTAGGCATTCAACATTTTTAGCTTCTATATACCAGTGAAAACGTGTGTGTGATATTTGTCCTTGAGCATGGTGGCACATGCCTTTAATCCTAGCACTGGGGAGGAAGAGGCAAGGGGATCTTTGTGAGTTCAAGGCCAGCCTGGTCTACAGAGTGAGTTTCAGGACAGCTGGGGCTACAGGGAGACCCTGTCTTGAAAAGACAAAAAAAATTATTCCACTCTTCCTTCTATTAGTTAGTAAATTTTTTTTTGTCTGTTTGAGACAGAGTTTCCTTGTAGTCCCAGGTGTCCTGGGACTTACTATGTAGACCAGGCTGACCTTGAACTCATAGAGATTCACCTGCCTTTGCCTCCCAAGTACTGGGATTAAAAGCATGCACCACCATGTTTGTTAGTAGATTTTTAAAGGGGATTTCAAGGCATTGAAACATGAATATTTGTAGCATTGTAATCTAATACTAATCAAATTAAAAATAATGCTAAGGATTTAGAACATTTAACTTCTACCTGTTCTAGGAATCTGTTTTGCTACGGTAAGCTTTGAATTCTACATCACTTTAGCGTTCTGTAGAATACCACACCATTTAATAAAGTCTGTATTTCATTGTGTTCATTCACATTCAGCTATTCATTCCATTTTGAACCTTGTATTTCTGTCTTGCTTAATTTTCTTCCTTCCTGAAGAATACTCTGTAGAATTTTCTTAGCATCCTTTTTTTAAAAAAATATTTTACTTTTTAAAATTTCATGGGTATGTGTGTATTGCCTGCATGTCTGTAAGTACACCCATGTTGTGTCAGATTCCCCTGGGACTGGAGTTATGGATGGTTGTTAGCTGCCATGTGGGTGCTGGGAATTTAACCCAGGTATATGCAAGAACAGTGCTCTTAACCACTGAGCCAACTCTCCAGCCCCAGCATCCTTCTGTTTTTATTAAACAGTTAACCTTTGCTAATAAGCAATTTTTTTTTCTGAATATCTAGTTTTTATGTTGCTGGTTATTTTCCCCTGGTCCTTCACCGATATTCCCATGTCTACTATAGGGATCTGGTTTTCAACTTTACTATTGAGAAGTCACCAGTTAAGCCGACTTTTGCTCCTGTGCTGAATTACCTTTTCTCTGTCATGGATGTTTTGAAGAATTTCTCTGTTCAGTTTTGTTTTTAGCAGGGTTATCTGTGATGTACTCAGGTGTAATTGTTTTTTATATATTCTCTTAAAAATATTTCATTTATGGCCGGGTGTGGTGGCACATGCCTTTAATCCCAGCACTCGGGAGGCAGAGGCAGACAGATCTTTGTGAGTTCAAGGCCAGCCTGGTCTACATAGCGAGCTCCAGGCCAGCTGGGACTAAAGGGAGACACTGTCTAAAAAAAAGACCCAAAAAAATTTCATTTATTATTTTTATTTTATGTGTTTGAGTGTATCACTTCATGTGTGCAAGTGCACCTGTGTGTCACTGCATGTATGTAAGTGCACCTGTCTTCTGACTTCTGCAGTGCCCGCAGAGGTCAGAAGAAGGCATCGGATTCCCCTGGAACTGGAGTTATGAAAGCCTCGTGTGGATGCTGGGAACTGAACCTGAGTCCTCTGCAAGAACAGCCAGTGCTCTTAACCCCTGAGTCCTCTCTCCAGCCCCTCTTTTTGAGAGTTGTATCACTTCTTGTGTCTAGATCTTGGTATCCTTTATGTATAGGAAAATTCTATTTCTATTCATTCTTTAAAAAAATCATTTTATATATATTTTTATTAAAGTTTTTGTGCCTTTAATATAGAAGATCTTAATCAAATTTAGACCTCCTCCCCCATCCCTGTCCCTTTTACTTCCCCACCAGATTTCACAAATTCTGTCATATATGTTAAGGCTTATCCAGTCAAGTATTTGTACCCAGATGTCCTTTGGTACAAGTTCATCCACTGGAGTCTAGTCAGCTTATTCATTCTTTTCGTCTATTTTAGGATGTAAAATCCATATATGATGAACTATCATCAAAGGTTTTATATATACATTTTTAAATTTTTAAATTTTTTTATTTTTTAATAAGTCATAAGTAATGAATACAGGCATCCTTCATGTAAAACCAATTTGCAAGCAGCTATGCCCAAACTTATACAGCCCGAGGCCCCCATTGTCCAGCTGGGGGAGCTTATATGTACTATCATGTTGCTCAAATAAGAGTCCAGCCTATGTTTCTGTAGTTTCATAGTTCACCTCAATCGCAGCCCTTACATTATACCACGCCCCCTTTTCCGCACATTGTTCCCTAGGCTTTAGAAAAGGGACACAAGTGGGTGAGAAGCCAAACAGTCTACTTTCTCTGGATGTCGTTTTGGACTCTGATCAGTTCAGGCTGTTTTCTTTCATGGGTTGGCAGTTTATCCAGGAATAACCTTTTAATCTGTGTCTGTGTCCACCTATCTCATGCTCTTCTTTATGCATTTCAACTTCTGTACTTTCAGGCTGGGCATTTATACATATTCCAGCCTTCTTCATCATTATCTTATTCATTGTTGAACGTCTCTACTGAGTTCATAATTTTGGTTAGCGTAGTTTTTAGTTCTCTTTCTGAGACTTGGTCAATTCCCAACTTCACATCTATTTCATGGAACATTTGATTCAAAGCTGAAAGCCCGAGTTTCTTACCTCTGATGACTCTGATGACTGAGTCACTAGTCGGAGTCATGCCGTTGTCTGCTCCTTTTTCTTGGACACTACTTTCCACTCTATCTCAAAGTTTCAGTTGGGCCTTGGGTATCATGTCCGTGAAATTGTTATAGCTGAGGATGATGTTGCCCTCCTCCACGGAGCTTCACCCTTTTCTGTGTCAGGCAGCAGGGGCGTAGCTCACCTCAGCTCATCATTTTTGAAATGACTCAATGGTGGATGGCATTCTTTGTGTGACTCAATCTATTTTAATCCAGCCCCATCTAGGAGTCAGGTTTCCTGACTTAGAACTCCTTTCACTGCTTCGTTTTCATTTGTCCTTTTTTGTCTCTCTGACAGTGTGAATTTTATTACTTTAAAAAATTTAGTTAGTTGTTAGTGTATGTATGTATGTACATGCATGTCCCTGTGTGTGTGTTTGTGTGTGGTGTGTGTGTGTGTGTGTGTGTGTGTAGGACAACCTTCGGGATCTGGTTTTTTCCTTTCAGCATGTGAGCTCAGACCCCCAGGCTTGGCACCAGCCACCTTACTTGCCATCTCACTGGCCTTTTTCTTTCTTTTAAAATTTCTTTCTGTTTGGCTTCTTAAGCCCTCTGCCCTGTGTCACTTCACCAGCAGAAATCTCAAGAGGAAACTGGTGTTGAATATTAGTTTTGCTTCTGTGTTACTTCTTTCTATCTCTAACATTTACTCCTTAATTTCTTGATAGTTTGGCAGGCTTGAACCCAATTTATTTTATCTCTAGCCCCATGAAATTGCCTATACCTATGCTAGTTTGATCTTTCATAGTAAATGCTCCCTTCTTACCCTTCCAGCCATAATTGACAAATGTCTCATGGAAATATCAATACACAAGAATTCAGACTCATTGTAATAAGCTTACCTTTTTTTTCTAGAATCTTCTTTTGAAGTTCTAGCTGCTATAAAAATATTGGCTGCTTTGTATGAGATGATTGTTAATATATCATTGACTTTTACTGCCTGTGGGCAATTCATATATGACAGACACTCTGGCACTAAGCTAGTATCTCCAGCCCTCTTTTTGCTTTTCAAAAAAGACTTATTTCACTTTTAATTATGTGTTATTTCTGTATATGGGCATGTGCCTGTGAGTATAGAATTTAGAGGCTTTGTATACCCTTTTGAGCTGGACTTAACACAGTTGTGTCTCACCTAGTGTGGGTCCTGGGAATTGAACTTAGGTCCTCTGCAAGAGTAGTATATGCTCTTAACTGCTGAGCCGGCTCTCAAGCTTCTGCTAGTTATTTTATATATTGTAGCTAATCTGTCCATCTTGACTAGGCAAGTGCTAAATTTACATACTCCTCCTGCCTCAACCTTTCAAGTAGCTGGAATTACAGGCCTGTGTCACCAGGCACAGGTTCTTACTCCCTCTTGTCATTGCTTTTGGTGGGAGTGATGACTGCAGGCAACTTTAGAAGAAACCACATACTCAGATCAGAAACACAGGTAGCCTCCCTTCAGGTCTAATTGTGCCAATTAATATCTGTTTATTGGTGTTATGGAGCAGCCAGTTATGATATTGCAAAAATGATTACAAATGGTAAAGTATAGAGAATAAACTATCAGGTCAGTTACGAGTGGCCAGAGCCAGGCATGTGAGGTGCTTACTCAGCATGTCACGTAGCCAGGAAGGGCCACCTGCCTACTGCAACCGTGCTATCAGTGTTCAGTACTTACCTGCACACACCACTACTTGCTGATAGCTTCACACAGACATTACCTATGCAGTCCTTCTAGTGAACAGATTCTGGCTTCCTTGAGGAGCACAGTAACAGCCTTGGTGGTGTAAATTGCAAGAACTATTCCATATCATAATACTAATACTAATAACAATAATAATTTTTGTTGTTGTTTTACAGGTGCCTGGTCACCATTCTCAGTACTTCTTTTCTAAAAAAAAGTGAATGTTTGTGATTTTCATACAATATAATGTTGGTATTTAGATTTCGTCTCCCGACTGTACCTTCCCTTATCACCCCTGCCTAATTTTAGTGTACGATAAAATCTAATTTGTGTCCCCCAAAGTCCTTCGGTGTAGGTCTATCCACTGGAGCCTGGTTAACCTAACAAGAGTTCCATGGTTGAGAGAGGCGGTCTCTGCCCCTCCCAGCAGCAGCTCTTGCCTCTGTTTCCTTACATGGGGTTGCAGTTTCTTATCCAACCCTTCGTGTCTATGATAGGATGTTTTCTGGTTTGAGTTTGCATGGGACTTGTAAATGTTGTTACTATTACTGTGAGTTCATGACCAGCGGTGTATAACAATAAATCATTAAGAGACAGTTTAATATGATAGCTGTTTATTCGACAACTAGTATTCGGTTCTCCCCCAGGTCTTGTGGCCTGTCTAGCTTCGGCTTCCTAAACTGAATATCATTGTCAGATATAGCTCCATCTTAGGAAGCAGACCTTAAATCCAATTCAAGAGAGGTTGATTATTCTCATAATATTTTTCCACTATTACACTAGTGGGCATATCTTGTGAGGCCAGTTCTTATTGTAGTTCACAGGATTCACAGCTGGGTAACAATTATTTTTTTCCCACCACCATTCAAGTGAAGAGGTAACCTACAAAATGAGAAAAATTCTTTACCAGTTATGCCTCTGACAGAAGATTAACATATAGACTATGCAAAGAGCTCAAAAAATTAAACATGAAGAAAACAACCCAATTAAAAAAGGGGGCAGTTAAGAGCTGAATAGGGAGTTCTCTTAATGATGAAACCACAAATGGCTAAGAAATCCTTAAAAGTGTTCAGCATATTTGGTCATCAGGGAAATGCAGATTAAAACCACTTTAAGATTTCATCTTGTCTGTCTCAAAATGGCAAAGATACAGAAAACAAGCAACAGCAAACCTTGGCAAGGCTGTAAGGAAAGGGGGACTCTTAGTCACTGCTGGGAGGAATGCAAATTAATACATCTGCTACAGAAATCAGTGTTGTGGTTTCTCAAAGAGCTCAAAATTGGTCTATCATATGCTCCAACCAAGCCACTCCTGGGTATATTCCCCGAAGACTCTGTACCCTACTGTAGAAATACCTGTTCATCCATGTTCATTGCTGTCTTTTTCATAATTGCCAGAAACTGGAAACAACCTAAATGCCCATCAACTGAGTGAATAGATAATGAAGGCATGGTACATATACATAGTGGAATATGTCAGGTGTGGTGGCACACGCCTTTAATCCCAGCACTTGGGAGGCAAAGGCAGGTGGATCTCTGTGAGTTCAAGGCTAGCCTGGTCTACAGAGTGAGTTCCAGGGCAGCTGGAGCTACAGGTAGATCTTGAGACAAGGTAGATCTTGTCTCAAAACAACAGAAAACAAAAAACAACAAAAAGAACTTCATAGGTAAATGGACGGAACTGGAAACAATCATTCTGAGTGGGATAACCTAGATTCAGAAAGACAGACATCACATGTTCTTTCTCATAGCTGGATGCTAGCTTTGAAATCTTCGATGTGCATGTTTCAATTTGAAAATTTAGAGAGGTCAAGAAACTACTAAATGGCTGTGGGTAGGTCTGGGGGAGGCTTCCTGGGAGGAGTGATAGAATGCAGTGATATAAAGGGGGTTAAGAGGAACATCAGAGTACAAAGACTTAAATGGGATGGGCAATGGGGGGGCAGGACAGAGGAGGGAGTATGGGGAGGGATAAGTAACAGTTAAGGCCTTTAGAATAAGCTGCATGGAAATCTACCCCTATAGAAGTTTCTTAAAGTATATATAATAAAAGTACACACACACACACATATAAAGATGTTAAAAGTAATTATTCTATAACAGGGGGACATTGCCCTTTTTAGACACCATTGGCTAACGAAAAAAGAAAAATAACTCAGTGCCAGGAACGGACTCCGTTTGTAAAAGCTGTGGACCAGGGCGCCGTAGACCCTTCAGTGGTACTGGCCACGGTCCCCGCTCTTGGTTACTACAACTAGATGCTAGGAGCCTGTTGAAAAGACACTACATAGATGAGCTGTAGAGCAGAAAAGGAGAAATGAAGGGGGTGCTGGCTTCGGAGCCTCATCTACACTGTTCAGCGTTCATAGTGCTGGAAGGCGCGGTTCCTAGAGCTTCTTGTGCTTTTTCTTTTCTTTCAAGGTTTTCTCTGCCATAAGTTTGTAGAGATCTAAAAAAAAAAGCAGATATTTGCCTTTTATTGCCAGTGATAGCTGTGTCCTTTTATCAATGGCTAGAACTATGAATAACAGCTGGAATCTGGAGTCTTAGAAAACAACAGTGGTTATTTAGACCATTTCTTTATGCGAGGCTAGAAATCAGGAGCCTTGAGCTTACTGATTAGAGATTTCTGTGTTCTTATCTTTGGCTTCCATTTGCAACCCTGTTTCATTTTCTGTGGCTAAAGTACTGCTTCTTGTAATGTGTTATCACAGCAGTGACAGAGGCCACAGAGATCAGGAAGGAGAGTTTTGATATAAATGTATATAAGTATGGGTGTGAAGTAAGGGTTTAGAAAATTAGCCTGCCACTATGCTCCAAAGAAAGAGCAGTGATTCAAATAATTCCAAACAGGAGTAAGCACACTCTCAGTTCCAAAGAGATGTGTCCGGCTAGGTTTAGTGACTCTGAGATAGTCAGAGATGTCACATAGCTTCTAGGAGTGATTGTTTGTTTTAGGGTGAGTCTCCCCTTAGGAAAGTTGAAATGCAGTGATGTATTAGTCAGTTTATGCTAAGGTATGCTGCAAAAACAAATTATCCCAAAGTCTGTGACTTACAGCCCCAAAGGTTTAGTTCTTGTTCACATTTCATGTCTATTATAGGTCAGCTTCAGTTATTCTGCAAAGTTATTTTGTTGAATCCAGGCTACTAGAACATCACATGTCTGGGGTTATTAATGATTATATTGTGGAACAAAAAGAGCAGACACACATACAATGACTCATCAAGGTTCTAATTAAAAGTGTTTACATGACACTTTCTATTTCATTGGCTAAAGAAAGTTACATGAATAATGCTGGTATTAGTGGAGTGGAGAAATGTCATCTCTTTTTGTGTGTCTGGTGTATATGTGTGTGGGTGCATATATGTGGGCACATTTATGTTGGCTTACGCATGTGAATTCGGAGATTGATGTTGGGTGTCTTCCTCTATTCTTCTTACTATACTCTGAGGCAGAGTATTGCCCCCTGAACCCAGATTGCCCCAGGGACTCCTGCCTCTGTCCCCAAGCTCTGGAATTACAGGTGGTCACCATGCCTGTGCAGCTTTTTATAGGAGAGCTCAGGATTCTGAATTCTGGTCCTTGTGCTTGCATGGGAAGTGCTTTATCCACTGAGCCAGCTTCCCAGCAACCCTAAATAATGCTTTTCCAAGGAGATGCAGTAACTCTTTTGCTTCTATACTTTACCACAGGATGAGTTCATCCATACAGGAAAGGAGTGGTTACTTTAAGAGGTCATTACCGGAGAAATCTGAATTGTAATCACTGGCTATTGGAAGCACTAATTTTTATGACACTCTAGATGTCTTCTCCAATCATATCCCTAACTCCGCAGATGGATTGTGTTGTGTTCTCACCTGGAGCCTTTACTTATCTCATCTGAAGTGCTCCCACCTACACTAGCCTTGCTATTGTCCTTTAACACTTGCCTGACATTACACTGAAATCATTGATAGTGCAACACAGACTTACGTGATCCCTCTAGTGAGCAGATAGGGGCTTCTCTGAGGAGCCTAAGTACAGTATTGCACTGAAATCATTGATAGTGCAACTAGACTTATGACATCCCTCTAGTGAGTGGATGGGGGCTTCCCTGAGGAGTATATTCTTCCGTGGTACCAGGACACAAAGCAAAAGGAGCCCACATTACTTGAGTGTAATTTTTTCCTTTTCACAGAGCAGACTGGAACTCTGAGCTAAAATTTCTCTGAACTCCACATACCTGGGGCCTTTGGGTAGCTGCAAGCTTGAAGTGAATTAATGGGTGTTGCGATTTCACACCACCTACACTCAGATTCTCATTGTCATCTTGAAGGACTATTTGTTTTCCAAACTTCATTTCTTTCCAAGTTTTTTTTTCACTCCACAAGTGGGGGTTCGTAAAGCTCTTGTTCCCCCTTGTCCCGTGAACTTTAACTCATTTTCCCTCATTAATATAGCATGAAATGGGTCTTCAACTCTGTATTTATCATGCACACAGCATAAGTAATACATAATCTTTAGATACAAAAGAAATCTTAAAGATAAAAATAAATTACTGTTAATCCCATGCCACAGAGATAAGCTTTGTCAATGTCTTTGTGGCTAGACCTTCAGGATCACCTCTGTCATCTGTCACTAAGAGTTTAAAGGTTGTCACTCTGGACTTAACTGCTTACAGCATAGTTAGTGCCTGTACCCTCGGGAGACAGACAGCCTGGGATCACAAACTGCTCTACTGCTCACTAACGGGCATGTTACCGAAGCCCCTCAGTGTGTTTTCTCATAGAGTTATTCAGGCTAGCTTTTAGAATTCTCTGTGAAATAATTCTCATGCAAGCCCAAACCAGACAAAATCCCAGCATAGAAATCTTACTAAAACAACGCAAATAGACTTGTTACAGAACAAATTTCTGGGCTTTGTAGGAAAAGCTTATGAGGTTTGGAACAATGCCTGGGCACCTGCATTCTGTCATGTTACCAGATGAAATTGATGCTATTGGCCTTGATAGCCCATTTTGAGAACCTCTGTTATACACAGAGAGATTCCCCATTCCTCCAATAAATGTCTAGCTTTAACTTAATATTACTCATGTAGTTCTAACTCCATGGTTATATGGTTGCATGCATGTTACTCTCTGTGCGGATGTACCCTAATTAGTTTGATATGAAAGACATTTAAGTTGCTTGCAAATAAAAACAAAGATGCTAGCAACAAATCCCAAACTCTTTGCTGCTATTGCTATTTGTCCATAGTCTTCTGAGAACTTCTGAGAAGACAGTTTCTTAGAAGTGGAATTGCTTGTAAATGGGCAGACACAAAATTTGATACATTTCATCATTCTCCAGAAAGATTATATTAAAATTAGGTCTGCTCACTGAGTGTCAGAGTTTCTGTCTCCTTATACCCTGGCAGATAAAATATGCTCGGGATTCCCTATTCAGTGAGATGAACTGCATTTCTCTCATTTAATTTTAAGTCTGTTATCTGTGAAATTACACATTTAAATGTTTATCGGTCAGGAAGATTTTTTTTGGGGTATTATCTTTGTCCATTTCTAATTCTTATTCTTTTAGAGGCTCATTTAATCATAAACATACTTGTAATAAAGGATGCATTTTTCAATCTATCATAATTTTGTGGGACCTTTTGATGCAGAAAGACACTTTTAAGTATGTGTCTTTCATTTGTCACTTTCCTTTTTTATTTTAGATAAACTTTCCCAAATCTTATCTCTCTCTCTCTCTCTCTCTCTCTCTCTCTCTCTCTCTCTCTCTCCTCTCTCCCCTTCCTTCTCCTCCCTCTCTGTGTGATATTGTGGGTTAAACCTAAGCCCTCACACATGCCTAAGCAAACACTCACTGAGCTATATATTCAATCCTCTTTTTCTTTTTCTTCTGAGATAGCATGTAAATAGTCCAGACTGGCCTGAACTTGCTCTGTGGCTCAGAGAGTGTGAGCACCCGGCCTCAAGCTCTGAACACCTGGAAGTATTGTCTTGCACCACCAGGCTTGGCTCATCTGTTTCTTTCAGTTTTTCTGCCCTTGTGAAGCTTGCTATTCTGTGTTGAGAGATAGATAGTAAAATTGTTAATGAACTGATACAACATTTCAAAGCTAATAAGTGTAACTGAAAAAAGCAAATCAGGGGAGAATGTATTTACTTAGATTTTTTTCATTGACTTTTATGAATATGTTTTTTCAAAAATTTAATTGAATTTTTGCAATTTTCATACAATATAACTTGGTCATATTTGTGTTCTCCATCCACACCTTCCATTATTGCCCCTTGCCCAATTTAAGGTACTCTATTATATACATGTGACCTCTAGAGTCTGGTTTGTGTCCCCAAATGTCCTTCAGTGCAGGTCCATCACTGGAGCTTGGTTAACCTAAGAGTCATCATAGAAAGAGAGTGACTCTCTCACTCCCAGTGGCTATTGGTTGCCAATAGTTCCTGAGGTAGAGTTAGGGTTTCTTACCCATTTTCCCAAGTCTATGCTGGAATATTGTCTGACTTGAGTTTTTGTGGAACTTGCGGATGCTGTCAACACAAGTTCTGTGAAGTCAAAAGTGCTGTGAATTCCTGTGAATAACTGCCCAGCAGCCTGGAAAACTGTTTCCTTTCAGTCATCCACCACCTCTGGCTCTTACAGGCTTTCTGCCCCCTCTTCTGCAGTGATACCTGAGCCTTGGGAGCAGAGGCTTGATGTGTAGGTGTCCTATTCAGATGTAGGCACTCAAAGTCTTATTCTCTGCACATTGGCCAGTACTGGATCTCTGTTAATCACCATCTGCTGCTGGTGAGAGTGTAGAGATGCATTAATCTATGTGTATTAAAATAAGTTGGGCAGGAGAGATGGTTCACCAGTTAAGAGCACTGACTGCTCTTGCAGAGGACCCGGGTTCAATTCCAGCACCCACATGGTGGGTAAGAACCGTCTTTAAGCTGGGCATGGTGGTGCATGCCTTTAATCCTAGCACTTGGGAGGCAGAGGCAGGCAGATCTCTGTGAGTTCAAAGCCAGCCTGGTCTACAGAGTGAGTTCCAGGCCAACTCGGGCTATAGGGAGACCCTGTCTCAAAAAAAAAAAAAAAAATAAGTCATTAGAGTCAGTTTAATACTATAACTACTATAGCTATTTAGTAGAAAACTAGTATTATGTTCTCCCCTATGTCCCGTGATCTGTGTCTAGCTTCATGTTCCTAGACTTGATGGTTCTTACTCCACCATACCTGGAGGCTGAGGCACAAACCTCATCCAGTGGATTAAAGGGAAAAGGGAAAAGAACAAAGGCAGCCACCAGCCACTATCTTTAAATCTTAGGGTCTAAGGGCTGATAACCTTCCCCTAGTCCACCTGTTTCTACCTAACATCCACACCAGCAGTGCTCTATTGCCACTGCTAGACCCCCAGGCTGACACTTGATTAGCACTCCTCAGCCTAAATTCTGCCGGCATAGACTCACCACACACCAGTCATCGTGCTGATGGCACAGACTTCCCAGGCATCTGATTGATTTTCCCCAGCCAAATTCCGCTAGCAAACACCACTTAAGCCTGATGTGCTAAATACACACATGAAAATAACGGACTGGATATTCTTGTCTGATGCTGAAAAGAAACCATTTATTTGTTCCCAGCATTCTGTTTTTATACCCAGACTGATGTCATATCTCAGGGCCTGCTTTCAGACCCCCTGCTTCATGTTCTGTAAATATCACAAGTTCTTGTTAGGGCTTTTGATTTTTGATCCCAGGGGCTGTCTCATGGGTTTGCTAATGCAGGCAGTTACCAGTCAAGGTCAGACAAGCAGGTAATTTAGCACAATGTAGCCACAGGTGGCCTCTTTCTACCTACATAGACCTGTTATCAGTGTCAGGTATGGGCTCTGTCCCATGAAGTGGATTGTAAATCCTATTAGAAAGTGCCTCTATTGCATATGTTCAAAACACTCTACCTTGCTCCAGAAATACCTGCTCATCCATAATAGCTAGAAACTGGAAACAACCTATTCACTAACTGATAAATGGATAATGAAGATGTGGTACAAAGACAGAACGGAATATCATTCAGCTCTTTTTTTATTTTTTATTTTATTTTATTTTTTTAAGGGATTCACAATATAAGAGCACAGTTGTTTTCAGATCACATTGACATTACTCAGTTTGCCATACAATTAGGTAATTGGTGTTAGCATCCACAGATGAGGGATACCATTCATTGTTTGTTATTCTGGGACTGTGTTACTTCACTCAGCATGATATCTTCTAGCTCCAGCCATTTACCTATAAAGCTCATGATGTCATCTTTCTTTACCTCTGCATAGAACTCTATTGTATATATGTACCACATTTTCTCTATCCACTCATCAGTTGAGGGGCATATGGGGTGGTTCCAACCCCTTGATATTGTGAAGAGAGCTGCAATAAACATGGCTGTGCATGTATCTTTGTGGTAAGATGAGTCTTGTGGGTACATACCAGGAGTGGTATGGCTGGGTCAGGTGGCAAGTTCATTCCAAGTCTTCCAAGGGTTCTCCACACTGCTTTCCATAGTGGCTGTATGAGTTTACATTCCCACCAGCAGTGGATGAGTGTTCCCCTTTCCCCACAACCTCTCCAGCACTTGGTATCATTTGTTTTCTTGATCCTAGCCAGTCTTATTGGAGTAAGATGATATCTTAAAGTGGTTTTAATTTGCATTTCCTTAATTATTAGCAACGTTGAACACTTCTTAAGATGTTTCTCAGACATCTCTAATTCCTCACTTGTGAAGTCTCTGCTCCACCTTTTGAGTGGGTCATTTGTTTTCTTTCTTCTTTGTTTTTTGAGTAGTTTATATATTCTGGAAATCAATGCTTTGTCAGATGTATCTGCGGTGAAGGTTTCCTCCCACTCTTTGGGTTTTCACTTCACTTCCTTGATTGTTTCTTTTGATGTACAGAAGATTTTGAGTTTAATGAGGTCCCATTTGTCAATTGTCAACCTTAATTCTTGGGCAGTTGCTGTCTGATTTAGGAAGTCTTTTCCTATGCCTATGTCTTGTAGTGTGCTGCCAACTTTTTCTTCTATCACCTTCAGAGTTTTGGGTTTCACAATGAGGTCTTTAATCCATCTGGAGTTGACTTTTGTTCAGGGTGAGAGGTAGGGGTTTAACTTTATTCTTTTATAAGTGGTGATCCAGTTTTGCCAACACCACTTGTTGAAGATGCTGTCTTTCCTCCATTATGTCTTCTTTATCCAGTTGACCTGTCCAAAGGGCTCAGTGGGCTATTGAAATCCCCTACTATGAGTGTACTGGGGTTAATCTGTGCCTTGTGGTCCTGGAGAATTGTCTTTATAAAGTTTGATGCACCAGAGTTTGGGGCATATATATTCATAATTGTGAAATCTTCATGGTGAATTGTTCCTTTGATAAAATGTAATGGCCTTCTTTGTCTCTTCTGATTTCTTTTACTTTGAAGTCTATTTTGTCTGATATTAAAATAGCAATGCCTGCTTTCTTTTTGGTACCATTGCTTGGAATATTTTTCTTCCATCTTTTCAGTTTAAGGTGGTGCCTATCATTGAAGGTAAGGTTAGTTTCTTGTAGACAGCATATAGATGGGTTCTGTTTCCTAATCCAATCTCCCAGTCTATGTCTTTTGATTGGGGAGTTTAGTCCATTAATATTTAAGGTTATAACTGATAGATTTGTGTTGCCTCCTTTCACCTTATTATCCATTTACATTTTTGGTTTAGGTTTCTACTTCTGAAGTTATGCTTTTATTGATTTCTCTTTCTAGGTGCCTGGGGATGGTTGCTCCTTTCTTCTGCTCTTTTAATTGCTTCAAGTATTCTCTGAAGGGTTGGCTTTCCAGACATGTATTCTTTCATTTTGTTTATGTCATGGAAGATTTTTCTCTCTCCTTCAACTATAATTGACATTTTTGCTGGGTATAAGAACCTGGGTTGGCATCTATAGTCCTTTAATAGTGAGAATGCTTTACTCCATGTTCTTCTTGCTTTCATAGTTTGCCCTGAGAAGTCAGTTATAATTCTGATAGGTTTCCCCTTATATGTAACTTGTTGTTTTTTTCTTGTGGCTTTCAGAGTTTTATCTTTGTTTTGGGTATCTAGCGTTTTTAACTGATATGGTGTGGAGAGTTTCTTTTCTGATCTTGTCTGTTTGGAGTTCTGTGTACTTCTTGTATTTGTATTGGTTTGTCTTTTTTTAGTTTGGGGAAATTTTCATCTATTATTCTGTTGAAGATCTGATCAATACCATTCTCTTGGGATTCTTCTCCTTCCTCTATTCCTATGATGTGGAGGTTTCATCTTTTCATAGTGTCCCACAGTTCCTGGTTGTTCCACTTTTGTGTATTTAAAAATTTTTCATAATCTTTACTTCAGGTTTTTAGTTGTTCTGTGTTATCTTCCAGGTCTGATATTCTTTGTTCTGCTTCCTCCATTCTGCTTCTAAGGCTTTTTCCATTCCTTTCCTCTTGATTAGATGAGTGTTTGATTTCTTTTTTCATTTCCTCTTCTGATTTCTTTAGCATTTCCACTTCCTTTTGGAGCTTCTCAATCTCTTCCTGTAGCTCTTTGCTTCGCTGGTTGGTATCCTTATCTTTTTCAACGTGGAATCTTTTCAGTGTTTCCACTTCCTTCTGGAGTTTGTCATTCTCTCTCTCTAGGTCCTTCTCAAGTTTTTCATTCTCTTTTCTTAATTCTTTGACTTGCTCTTTATAGTCTTTGACTTCTTTTAATTATGTTCACAATTGTACTTCTCATATCTGTGTCCTGGGCCATCCCCAGGGGTATCACACTTTAGGAATCTTCCACAGTGTTGGTAGAGCTTGGTGTGGAATTATCCTGCACCTTTCCCGTGTTGTCTCTTCTTCATGTCCCCGGCATGTGGGTTTCTTTTTGCCTTTATTCCAATGTGAATCCCAAATGCCTCTTCACTGTGTTGAAGTCTTGCTTTGCTTGCCTCCTTCAGATGCCTTTGTTGTTTGTTTGATTGATTTGTTTTTCTCCTTGCTTATGGGGTGTTGACTTGTCTAAGCTTTAGACTTTCTATTGGAAGTCTAACTCACTCTTCCCTTTCTGTTCTGAAGGTTCTCCAAAGAATCCACTTGGACACTCCTTTGGCAATCCCAGTTTTGGGGGGGGTGTGAGGGATGCTGACTGTTTAGCCTGTGCTCTGGTACTCTGTGCTTCAGGTGGTCCTGGGAAATACCAGATCTAAGCTCTGTGAACTCGTCTCACAGTGGCAACAGGCCCACGTTTTATACCAGCTAGGAGGACAACTCCACCCCTACAGCCACACAAGCCAATCCAGCTAAAGACAATTTAATCAAACCAAACAATCTGCCTAACTGAAGCACCCAGCTCCTACCTGTGCTTCAGATGGTCTTGGGAAACACCCACCCCCCATTCAGCTCTTAAAAATGCACTTATAATTGTGTTTTTATAAATGGATGGAATGGGAAACAATCATCCTGAGTGAGGTACCCCAGACCCAGAAAAACAAAAGTTGCATGTTCTTCCTCATAGGTGGAGGCTGGCTTTGAAATCTTAGAGATACATGTTTCAATTTGAACATTCAGAGAAGTCAGGAAACTAATAAATGATCTTTTTCACATTTTCATTCATTTACAAATGACTTTGGCTTCAGACCCCTGGCATAGTTCGAATCCTTCTTTTATCTAAATTTATTGATTGGATAACAGCTTTCATGCCCGCTACATACTTATGTATGTGGTGCTACTTTCCTTCTTTTAATTTCCATTTACCTGCCTTTGTTTGGGTCTCAGAGTACAGCAACAAACACAGCATTTTTCCATGGTTTGTATTCTACCACTACTCTCTCTTCTCTTCTTTATCATCCTATTTCAGTATTTTGGATCATTCGATGTGGTTATATTTGCAGATAAATTTTTGAATCATGTTGTCAAGTTCCATATAAAATCACTTTGGAATTTTATTCAGTAGTATTAAATTGATAGATTAATGCTTAAAGACTTAAAATCAATGCAGTATTGAGTTGTCCCACCTAGGAACATGACTTGCATAACAATACATTCCATTTTCTTTATATTTCTCATCAAAGTCTTGTGAATATTTTCATCTCTGTATTTTTATCTCCAAAGTTATTTCAAGGCATTTGAATCCACACCTATGGGTTTGCATTTTATGTGTGTCTCCACAATCCTTATAGCACTGAGCAAGATTACTGGAGGTCTCAATTTCCTCATTTGTAGAATCAGTAAAAAATTATATGTGTCTATTGGAGTCTGGTGGCACACAGCTGTTATTCCATCACTCAGGAGGCTGAAACCCAGACATTATAAGTTTAAGACCAGCCCTGGCCATATAGCATGACCCTGTCTCTAAAAAATGAAAAAACAAATGTAAAAGGGTATGTAACCTATAGACATGGAATAGGAATTAAATATGATAATGCTGGTTGTGCATACATTAATATGAATATATTTTTATTCCCTAGGTTCTATATTCTTTTTGACGGTTTCTAGTTTGTAATTTGCATGACCGTATATAAGCCATAGAAAGCAATATAAAAGCAATTTGTAATTAGCTTTATCGTGTTCTGTTTTTCCTTTGCAATCAGAAAGAGCTCCTTAAATTTGTTGAGTTCAGCAAGGTGGTAAAGCTTCTCTGTTGTCAGTTCCATTCTTTGCCAACTTTTTTTTATTATTATTTATTTATTTTTTGTATGTGTATGAATGTATTGTCTGCATGCAGGTCTGTGCACCCGTGTTGTGCAATGCCGCGGAGGTCAGAAGAGGGTCTCGGATTCCCCTGGAACTGGAGTTCTCCTGGAATTGGAGTTATAGACGGTTCTTAGCCGCCATGTGGGTGCTGGGGATCGAACCCGGGTCCTCTGCAAGAGCATCGGTGCTCTTAACCGCTAGGCTATCTCTCCAGCCCCTCTTTGCCAACTTTTAATGTTCTAATTCCACAAATCACCCTTTGTTTCCTTGAGTTAGTTCCTCAGGCCTCAGCTGTCTCCCTTCTCTCTCTGTAAAGTAAATAGCCTCATGATTTCTTCTTATTTTACTGTGTCTACGTTTCTTATGATTTCCTTGAGAGCAAAAAGCAGATGGTGTCTAAAATTTTCTGAGCACATTTCCTTGAAAATATGATCCTCTCCGTAGTTGTATGTAATGTTTAAATCCTTCTTCACAATTCCAAGTTGTTTTTGTCAGCTTGGTGCATCCGTGGACCTCACACTTCTCTTTAAATTTAACTTTGAGGGTGACAGCTATGGCTCAGTGGCTGAGAGTGCTTGCTGTTCTTCCAGAGGACCAGAGTTCAGTTTCCAGCAGTCACATCTGGCAGCTCCCCATTGCCTGTAACTCCAATGCCATGGGATCTGTCGTCATCTTCTAGCCTTCATGGGTGCTGGCACATACTGCATATGCTCCCACAACCAATACATATACCCATAAATAAAACATATTTGAATTTATCCTTGAGTGTGGACAATCATATTTTATCTTGGTGTTTCCTTCCACATTGTACTACATTTTTTTTTCTAGTTTCATTGTGATGCTGGGATCCTTGTCTTTGTTCTTTTGAGATCAGTCATGGGATGATGTCACTGATGAGCTTCAGTCTTTCACTAACACTTGGTTTTGAGACTTAGTTATTATTTGCTATTGCTACTACTGTTACATCAGTTTCACAAGCTGGAAAGGAGATGATGTCATTTGGCATTAGGCTGTCAATGGTATTATGACCTCAGGAGTATGTTGAGGGGCCTGGGCATTTCAAAGCTCCTTCTCCAGATTTGCTATAAAGTTCAGGAGCTTTTGTCTCTTTGGCAGTGTTCTGGTTTCTTTTTGATTGCTGTGATGAATACTCTGACCGATACCAACTTGGAGAGGAAAGGGTTTATTCATTTTACATCTCCCAGTTCACAGTTCATCACTTAGGGAGCCCAAGGTAGGAACTCAGCAGGAACCTGGAGGCAGGAGCTGAAGCACAGGCCATGGAGGAATGCTGCTTACTGACTTGCTTTCCTCGCTCATGCTCAGCCAGTTTTCTTGCATAATACACAATAACCTGTTCAAGGGTGTCACCGCCCACAGTGGGCTGGGCCCTCCCACATTGTTCCACAATCAAGACAATACCCCACAGACATGGCCACAGGCCAGTCCAATGGTGGAAATTCCGCAGTTGAGGCTCCCTCTACTCAGGCATGTCATTGGCATTAAAACTACCTAGCAAAAGGCACATCGTTGGCATAAGTTAGATGACTAAATTGAGGCTTATTCTTGATGCTACTGTCTATTGAATTTGGGTTGTGTCTGCCTTCCACCACCTATGTGTGTACATCTAAAAAACATGATATTCTCTTGATGCTCCACCTCTTGATACTAACTTTCCAGAAAAGTAAGTTACCTGTGCTAGTTAGTTTTTGTTAAATTGGCACAAGCTGGTGTCACTTCAGAAAAGGAAACCTGAGCTGAGAATTTCCTATATCAGAATTGCTCATGGCCATGTCTGTGAGGCATTGTTTAAAATCTCTGGTTAATGATGAAGGACCCAGTCCACTGTGCGTGGTGCGATCCCTGGGCAGATCCTGGTTGTATAAGAAAGGTAGCTGAGCCCGCCAGGAGAAGCAAGCCAGGAGACTGCTGCAGCTCCTTCCTCCAGGCTCCTGCCCTGATTTTCTGGCATAGCTTTCCTTGATGGCAGCCTGTGTTGTAAGTGGAAAGAACCCTCTTTTTTTCTCAAGTTGCTTTTGCTGAGTGTTTTGTCACACCAGCTAAATGTTATTTGTGGTCACTTACTCCAGTGCTTCCTACATTTGCAGTACACTTGTCCTGCATCTCTCAAAAGACTGACAAGCAGACGATCCTCTTTTCTGGATGCAACACTGACAGAAAGTTCCATCGTTTGGTATATATTTGGTTAGTTCATCTGTATTTGTGAATATATACATGTGTTTACATGGAGGCAGGACACTGTCCTAACCCTCTTAATTCTGTTTTTCATTTCCCCCTACAAATCTCTGTGCATGAAATACTTTTTGGGAAGAGGAAAAAGTTAAGTCTGTGAACTTCCTAGTTAACTTTATACAACTTCACTCTGATGATTATTATACCTGACTTTATATTTATGGAAGTATGTATCTAAATTGACTTTGTTTGCTCCTTTTGAGATTACTCTTACATATTTACATTCAACAAAAATTTTATTAGCATGTATTAATTTTACAAAGTAAGGAATTTCATTATGACATTTTCATACATGTGTATATTTTATTTTATTTTATTTTTTTTGTCTTTTTTGAGACAGGGTCTCCCTGTAGCCCCAGCTGTCCTGGAACTCACTCTGTAGACCAGGCTGGCCTTGAACTCACAAAGATCCGCCTGCCTCTGCCTCCCAAGTGCTAAGATTAAAGGCGTGCGCCACCACGCCCGGCACATGTGTATATTTTAATTATACACCTTGTGTTACATTTGTGTGTGTGTTTTCACATATATGTGTGCATGGAGCCCATAGATTGATGACAGTGTCTTGTTAAATAGGTCTTCACCTTAATATTTTGAGCCAGCATCTCTTACTGAACCTGGAACTCATCATCCAGAGGGCTTCACTAGCTGGCTACCACACCTCAGGGGTCCTCCCATCTCTGACCCTCAGCACTGGTATCATAGCTGCTGTACTTAGATCAAATACACTTTCTTATTCCCTCCCTTTTTCCAAGGTGGAATGTTGGCATGTTCCCTTGTCCAGTTCTCTCCTGGGTAACACTTTACAAACTGTTGTGTTATTTTGCAGCCAGGAAACTGATGTAGGTGAAAATTACTGGCTACGCAGCTGCTTCCAGTGTTGTGTTCCTGTGTGTGTGTGTGTGTGTGTGTGTGTGTGTGTGTGTGTATGTGTAGCTGTGCCTGTGTGTGCATGCATATGTAGTTCTTGAATCTACCACTGACAGGGCTCCTCATATTACCTGCCATAGCTACATTTACCTCCCAGCCAACTGCTTCCGCCACAGACTAATCCCTGGCTATGACTAACCTGGTCTCCATTTCTGTACTTTTGTCATTGCAAGAACATAATAGAAATAGAATCATAGTGCATATAATGTTAGACATGGATTTCCATTGTTGTATTAACTTTACATGTTAATGGGTTTCCACGTGATGTTTCCATGCAGATGAAATCCAGCTTCTTGTTTAGTAAATACTTAAGCTTTCAGATGTTCTGGTTTTTGTTTTTTACATATATTTTGAAACACTACTCATGTCAAGCATTAGGTCCTCTGGTTGTGTCTCTGATTCTTCTTTAAGAACTGACATTCACTTTAGCCATTCCCCAGAGCCTCGCCTCACATTATTTTTGTATTAGCTTTATCGAGATAGATTTCACCTATATCTCACCTATTCATAGTACACAATTCAATAGTTTTTAGAATATTCACAGTTTTATAATAAGGAGCGTGGAAAATTTTCATTACTCCCCAAGCAAGCTCAGACCCTTGGCTCTCACTCCCACCCCCTCTCCCCCCACAGGTAGTCTCTCAGGCACTTCCTCTCTCTCCATTTGCCTATTCTAGATATTTCATGAAATTGGGATCACACCATATTCCTCTCCACTGCTTATCTTTTTCAAAAATAAATTTTTTTACTTAGCTTGTTAAACAGTGGGTTTTACTGCAGGTTTTATTGCAGCATTTTTCATATGTATGTATTATTTTACATTTTCACATTCAACACCCCTGACTGCTGTCCTTCATGCCCCTTCCCTCTTGCTGGTCCCTGAAAACTGTCCCCTGTGGCTTTCATGTTACATGCGTTCCAATATCCTCTCTTGTTCCTCTTCCCCCCTCCCTTTACGCTTTTCATCCTCTTTTAAGGTCCTCCTTTAAATTCAATGCCCTATATGTATATGGATATAGCTGGGTCATATGGAAGTACTATTTTGAGTTCTTAAACTTATTTATTTTATTTATTAATTTATAAATAAATTTATTTATTTATGTGGATGAGTCTACCACCTGTATATATGCAAGTGCACCCGTGTCATGCAATGCTCACGGAAGTCAGAACAGAAAGTCAGACCCCCCCCACCCCCGGACTTGAGTTATGGTAGTTGTTTGCCGCTATGTAAGTTCTGGGAACCGAGCCTGGGTCTTCTGCAGGAGCAGCCAGAGCTTTTAACCGCTGCACCATCTCTCCAGCCCGTATTTTGAATTTTTTGAGGGTTCTTTATACTGATTTCTATAGTAGCTTGTACCAGGTTACATTCTCACCTGTGGAGTATAAGAGTTTCTGTCTCTTCACATCTTTTCTTGTGTTTGTTGCCGTTTGTTTTCTGGATAACAGCCATTTGGACTGGGGTGAAGAGAAGTCTCAGTGTAGTTTTAATTTGTTTCCCTGATGGCTTTCCTTTTTTCAAGTAGTTCCTGTCCATTTGCATTTGTTCCTTTGTGAACTGTCTGTTCAGTTCATTAGTTCATTCATTGAATGGATGATTGTTTTGGCATTTAGTTTGGGGAGGGTCTTCATAGATTCTACATATTAATCCTCTGCATAGTTTTCTCCCAGCATGCAGGGAGTCTCTTCACTTCGCTGATTGTCTCCTTTACTGTGTAAAACTTTTAAGTCCATCAAGTCCCATTTGTCAATTTGGGGAGGTTGTTTTCTGTGTTGTTAGAGTCCTCTTCATAAAGTCCCTGCTTATGCCTAGCTCTTGAAGTATTTCTTAATGGTTTTGTCTAGCAGGACTTAATGCATTTTGAGTTGGTTTTTGAACTATATTATATTTAGATATAGTTTCAATCTCTTATAAGTAAACATCCAATTTTCCTGCTAAGATTTCTTTGAAGAGACTTTTCCAATGTGTGTCTTGACACCTTTCTCAAAAATCAGGTGACGATAGCTTTGAAGGTTTGTTTTTGAGTGCTTTGTTCTACTCCATTGGTGACACATCTATTTTGGTGCCAATACCATGCTGTTTTGTCACTATGGATCTATAGTATAATTTGAATCAAGTTGATTTATTTGTATATCTTATATATGAGAACAAATGTGTGGTATGGATATTGGTCTGACTTGTTTCACTTAACATTGTTTTTCATTTCTATCAGTTTTGCAGTTCATAAAATGGTTCTATTCTTCTTTATGATATAAGCATTTTAATAGCATAATTCCTTGGTGAATTATCCAAGTCATTGCATGTATCAATATTTGTTCCCTTTTATTGCTAAGTTGTAGTCCATGGTATGGATGTAGCCCAATTTGTTTAACTGTCCATCTGTTAAATGACTTCTGAGGTGTTTTCTGCCTTATGCACAAGGCTGTGTTGGATATTCATGAATATGTTTTGTGTGAACATAAGCTTTCCTTTTTCCTGGATAAATGCCTAAGAATGCAATTGCTAGATCAAATGGTAATTCTATGTTTAGTTTTCTAAGAAACTGTCAAAATGTTTGCCAAAATGGTGGTACCATTTTACATTCCCACCAGCCATGTTTGCATAGAACAGGTTCTCTACAAACTCAGCCAGTGTTGGATTTGCAACTGGTTTTAATTTTATCCATTCAGACAGGTAGTTAGTCCATTCAGACAGGTGTCTCCATGTGTGTTTCCCCGGTGGAAAAGCAGTGTGAACACTTTCTCAGGTGAATCTTTGCTATTTGTTGTCTTCTTTAGCATGATCACAGGCTGCGTGCGTTTTCCTTTTGGACCCTTGTTTAATTTTAAATGTTGGAATCTGAAAGTTCTCTGTTCAGTAAATTTATTTCATATTAAAATCGTGACTTGTACTTCACAAATGTTTTCTCCTCATCTGTAGCTTTTTATATCTTCTTAATAGAATCTTTTGTAGAAGAGAGATTTTAATTTCTTTCATGCCAGGGATCAAGCCCAGTGTCTTGTGCATTCTAGCTGAGTGTTCTACTACTGAACTACACATCTCTAGTCTAAAGATTTTAATTTTAAGGAATTTTATCAGATTTCCTCATGGTTCACTCTTCTGATGTCAAGTCTAAAAATTCTTTGCCTAAGTTCCCAGGCATGTCTTCCTAATTTTATGTTAAAAGCATTATAATTTTATTCCATGTATGTAAGTTCATGGCCCATTTTGCATTAGCTTTCCTATAAAATTTAATGTTTAAATCTGTAATCCTTTTATTGCCTGTGAAAAATTCCCTACTGTCTGAACATCCTTGCTGAAAAGCCTGCAGATGTTCTTTTAATTGCTCTCAAAAGTTTTGTCCCACATGGCTTGAATATATTTGTGTGGACTTATTTCTAGCGTGTGTTCTGTTGATTCATGTGCCATATGATACCATTTTTGTAGGTAAATATGAAGCTTTAATGTGAGTGATTACTTTCACTTTTCCAAGATTGTTTTAAATAACTCTTAGGGCCTGTGGCTATTATATGAATTTTTGTATGCTTTTGTATGCGCCTATGAAATCCTTCAGTAGATCTTGGTAAGAACACATCGTGTCTGCATGTCAGTGTGTGGAATCTAAAATCTTTACTGTTGTGAGTCTTCCAATTCCTAAATCTGGTGTGTTTTTCCATATACTTGGCTATTCTTTACTAGCATTTTGTAATTTTCTGCATACAGATTTTACACATGTCTTAAGCTTATGAGTATTTTATTTTTCCTAGAGCAATTATAAATGACATTATATCATTAATGTTGGTTTACTCATGTCCATTGTCAGTGTATAGACATGGAATTCATTTTTCTGTGGTGATCATGTATTCTGTAGCATTGCTGGACACACATTAGTTTTAAAAGTTTCTGTGTGCTAGGAGTCTGTTGATAAGAATGCCATTTGGAAGCAGGAATAGGTTTATTTCTTGCCTGCTAATCCATATACATTTATTATTTTTTCTTTTGTTATTACAGATTTTATCTTTCCTTATTCTTTATCTTCTGCCAATATTATATCATTTTGTAGTTAAATATGAAGCCTTAATGTGAGTGATTATTTTCACTTTTTCAAGATTGTTTTAAATAACTCTAGGGCCTGTGACTATTATACAAATTTCAGCATGCTCTTGTATGCAGGCTAAAATCTCTAGTACAATCCTGAGTAAGAACTGTGAGAATGGGGCCTACTTGACTTGTTTCATATTGAAGTGAAAAAGCACATGACCTCACCAGTATGTCCACAGTGGCTATAGTTTTTTGTTAGGCGATTTATATTGGGCAGATTTGGTCATCTGCTGTTCCTAACTTGCCAAAAAAAAGTTATAAATAGTGATGTTCGATTTTGATGCATGGTTATGATACATCCATTTTTAAATTTGTTTGCCTGTTGATATGGGGGATTATGTTACTTGATTTTTTAAATATCAGTATACTCTACCTGGAATATATTGTACTTGATCATGATATATCAATCTTGTAAATGTTGTTGGATTTACTCATGTTTCATTAAGAACTTTTACGTTCGGCTAGGCAGAATAGTGCATGCCTTTAATCACAGATTTTGGAAAGGAGAGGCAGGTAGATCTCTGTGATACTGACTTATAGTTTTTTATTACAATAGTGCACTCAAAAAATGGCCTAAGAAATTTATTTCCACATTCCTTCCTAATATTTTTTTCCTCAGTGTTTTTGAAAAGACATGATGCTTAATTGCTATTTATTCCTGTTGAAATGTTTAGTAGAATTCCTCAGTGAGAAGATCTCAATCTCTTCTTTGGAATATTGACATTTATAATTATAATTTATAATTATAACTGAGTTCTTCCTGGATTATAGAATATTTGGCTTTTCTGTTTGATGTTAAGTGTTAGCTTCGGTGTTTTGAAGAAATGACCCAGAATGCTATAAAATTTATTGACTGTTTTGAAAAGCTAGCTTTTTGTTATAGTTTTTTCTTTATTTTAAATTTCATCGTTTTTTTCTTATTGTTTCTGCTTACTAATCCATATACATTTATTATTTTTGTGTATTTTAGCCTTTTTTCCCAGTTTCTTGAGTTACAAACATAAATTATTGGATAGAGTCTTTCCTTTCATACTAGAGAAGTTCATGTGCGTACATATTGTGTTTTGATCAAATGCGCACTCCCCAGTCCCTCTTCTCCTACTCCTATTTCCCCAACACGTTCCCCTCCCAACTTCATGTGCTCTTTTTTAAATTGAATTTTTGTGATTTTCATACAGTGTAGTTTGATGATATTTAGATTTGCTCCTCTCTCTGCCCCTCCCCCACTGCCCTTGCCCAACTTAGTGAAAAAAAAAATAGTCTATAGAGTCTGACTTGTGTCCCCAAATGTCCTTCAGTGTTCTCTTTCTGATTAAACCCACTGAGTGTCTTATGTGCATGGGTGTGAGATCATCTGCTGGAGCATTACTAGGCTCTCGCAGCCTGAAACTTGAAGAAAACTGACTTCCCTCCCTAAACTGTCAATGGCTGGTTGCTCCTTGGCCAGGGATGGGCCTTCCTGAGTGCCTCCTCCCTCCACGCTTGACTTAGATTGGAGTCACAGCTGCTGTGAGTTCATAGGTTAAATGGCCCTGGGATATCCGGCTGTGACTGCTTTGCTGCTGACCTCCACCTTCCTTCTGTAATCTTATCATCTCCTCTTCCATGATGACTTCTAAGCCTTGGGGAGAGGGTGTGATAGAGCTGTCCCTTTTAAAGCTGAGCACTCCACGGTCCCTTGTTCTCTGCATGCAGACCAGTTGTGGGTCTCTGTATTATTGTGTGTTGCACAAAGATGCTTCTCTGCATATGCATTAAGAAATTCATCCATTTCTTCTAGATTTCAAACTTGGCCATATAAAGGTTTTGGAAGTCTGTCCTTATAATATCAGACACCAGTGAAATACAGAGTCTGCTGACACTTATTCTCTGCCTTTTGACCAGGTGTATGTTTCAGCGCCAACCATTCTCTAGTGCACAAAGACACTGCTTGGATGAGGTCTGAGGGCTGCACTCACCCTGGATAGAATCCCTTATTTATTCATAGCTTTGTTTTTGTTCTCTTAGAGTAGATTCCTGGATACAGTTGTTTAGTACAGGAAGTTCCAGGATGGTGTAGGTGTGCCTAATCAAGAGGAGGTGAGGTCCCCTGCTTTCTTTAGGGGACCATGTAAGCTGAGAGCTGTAGGTCAGCCTTTTTTCTTGTTTTATAAAGTAAAAATAAAGTGCTATAAAGAGTTTATCTACTCTATATTAGCTGCATTTTACCTTCATTATCATTTACATTATTATTATTATTTAATTTCATCATTATTTAATTCTATACATTTTATCTTGAAGATTTCTTTTCAGACCTGTGAATCATTTAAAATTTGATGTTTAATTTCCAATTAGAGGTTCTTCCTGTTTGTTGTTGATTTTTAGTTTGATCCCATTTTGGTCACAGAAAATACTTTGCATGGTTTTAATTCTTTTAAGTTTGCTGAAGTTTATGTTATACACTGGTAAGCTCTACCTGATGAATACTTACTGGTGGATGGAAGCATGTGCTGTGTTGTGGAGAGTGAGAGCTTCATATATACCAGCCAGATCCTATTAGCTATTGCTTTATGCATGCCTTTTATTTTCATATATTTATTTTGCTGACTTTCTCTCTAGCAGTGCTGCTGCTTGCTGAGTTTAGAGTCCTGATGCTTTGGGCTCTGCTTGTCTAGTCCTCCTTTTAGCAGCTTTGCCTCATTCTTTTTGGTTGTCGTGTTCAGTGAGCACAAACAAGCATTCTTCCACTCATTTTTAGATTTCTAACATAGTGCCTCACATATAATGTAGGCTCCCTGTAAATATTCCTGAATGACTTAGCAAGTTAAAATTAAATGAGTACATCAATGAATACGAGTGACGATCTTTCTGTGGCTGTGCTTTTCCCCTGGTTATATAAATTATGCATCATCTAGTTTTCAATTAAATTTCCTTAGTTCTTCATTTATTTTCTTTCACATTGACTTGAACACTTTTAAATAGGAGATGGAGCAAAACATAGGAGAAAAAGCATGGAATTTTTTTTTAGTGAGACAGATTTTTTATCTTAAATATAAGCTCTATGAGCAAACTGATCATTTAGCTTCTTTAATTTTCAGCTTCTTAGCTTGGAAAATGAAAATGAGGGAAGTCTATTAATTAGAAAGTAGTTGGTGGAAAGTCACAGAGTTTCTGGCTTCAGTAACAATAAATATTGCTTATTTAACATACAAATTTTGAAGAAATTGAAATTCATTGGAGATATTATTTTCTTATGAGGGAGTCTTTCCTCCCTCCCTTCCTGCCTTCCTCCCTCTTTCCACCCTTTTCTTCCTTCCTTGTAATTCGTTTTTAAGAAAAGGTCTTTCCATAACCCCAACTGGCTTTGAACTTACTACAGTTCTCACAGAGATCTACCTGCTTTGGCCTCCCAAGTGCTGGGACTAAAGGTGTGGGCCACCAAGTCCCTTTTGAGACAGTGTCTCACTATGTGCCTCGGGCTGCCCTGGGACTCACCACCCTCCTGTACCACCACATGTATGTGGGAATCTAGTTACATTTCTTTGTCACTGTTTTTCCTTCCTCTGAACAGCAAAATGGACTTCTGCTGTTCCCGATCTCATCTGCCCTGCATTTTCCACTGAGAAAGGAAGACCATTTCTGTGGACAACTTTCTCTGTAGTTTCTTCCCACAAGTGCTCTAGAGATGTTCTGGCATGTCCCTGAATCACATGACCTTCAGATAAAGACTTCCAGCACATTATCTTTTTCCATATAATTTAACCCTCACATTTACCTATTGAGATAGTTATCTTTTTGTGTGTATGTACCTGGGCCATGTGCATGCTAGAAGATGGAGACCAGGGCCATGTGCATGCTGGAAGATGGAGACCAGGACCATGTGCATGCTGGAAGACGGAGACCAGGACCATGTGCATGCTGGAAGATGGAGACCAGGACCATGTGCATGCTGGAAGACGGAGACCAGGACCATGTGCATGCTGGAAGATGGAGACCAGGACCATGTGCATGCTGGAAGACGGAGACCAGGACCATGTGCATGCTGGAAGATGGAGACCACGGCCATGTACATGCCGGAAGATGGAGACCAGGGCCATGTGCATGCTTAGGTGTGAACTCTACCCTCTGCCTTTGGGTGGTTGATATTGTATCTTACTGTGTAGCCCGAGCTGGTCTGGAATGTATGATTGCTTTGCGCCTGCCTCTCAAGTGCCAGGATTATAGACATGTCACGATGTCTGGCTGAGATTATCTTTCTTAATTTATAAGTCAAGATTCTCACTTGCAAGGGACAGAGTTCAGAGAGTCAATTCAACTAAACTTGTAAGTAATAATTTTATTGGTTCATGTAACTGAAATTCTGGATAGGTACAATTATGTATATGATCCCACTCACAGACTGGAAAAACAGTCTTTTCAATGCATCTTCTTGACAAAGAGCTCCTGTCTAGAATGTGTAAAGAATGTCTGCATACCTATAAGCAAATTAAAGTGAGCAGAAGTCAGGGCTGGAGAGATGGCTCAGCAGTTAAAAGCACTGACTACTCTTGCAGAGGACCTGGGTTTGATTCCCAGCGCCCTCATGGTGGTTAAGAACTGTCTTTAAGCTGGGCATAGTGGCACACATACCTTTAATCCTAGCATTCTGGAGGCAGTGAGTTCAAGGCCAGCTTGGTCTACTAGAAAGTGAGTTCCAGTCCAGCTGGGGCTACAGGGAGACCCTGTTTCAAAAAGACAAAAAAAGTGAGTAGAAGTCTTGAACAAGAATTTCATTTAAAGGGGTCTACACATAGCTAATGAGTGGGTGAAAAACATTTAATATAATTAGTTACCAGAGAAATAGAAATTAAACCCACAGAGATACTAGTACACATTCATTAAAATGGCAAAAATAAACCAACCAATAAAATTGTGATGTGGGGGAATCAAGATGTGGAGGACAAGCTGGAATACAAGGCTGCTTGCTGGGAGACATCTCAAGTGGGATGCCACTTTGAAAAAAATGTTAATTTCATATAAACTTACATCTTCATTTAACCAATGAACCAGAAATTCCACTTCCAAATATTTACTCAAGAAAAACATAATCATGTGTCTACAGAAAGACTTACACAAAACTGCAATAGCATCCCTGCCATAATAGCCTAAACCTGGATACCATCCATATTAATGAAAGTGGATGGATGGATCAATAAATTTTATCTGTTCATACAAGAGAATGTTAACAACAACTACTACAAAAGAAAAATGAGCATTGTGTACAGCACCATGCAGGTAGGACAAAAGCATTAGCAGATATAAAAGGTATTTTTTTTTTATCTCCAGTGCATAGAAGTCAGCTGTATCTGAAAGTCAGAAAATTGGTATGGAAGAAGAAGAAGAAACTTCTGAGGAGGAGAATGTACTTCATAGCTTGTTGAAGTGGAGGTAATTTAGAAGCACATGACTGACAGAACTTAGCAAACTGGATACTTAAAGACCATGCATTTTATTATATGAAAAATATATAGCAGGTATATATTTTTATGGTGAGGTGAGTTCTAGGTATGTCTTTGACACAGCTGATCCAGGGACAGTTCATTTATTCTGGGAGTGAAATGATCTGGAAATATTTATATCTAGGGGACTTGCCTGATTGTACTGATGGTGGGTGGGCTGTGATACCAGGCCATGATTTTCTGAGTCCACATACACAAGTAAGCCAGAACTGTACAACCTGTTTTACTATTGTGGGATAGGGAACTAGAACGTGGAAATCCTACCCATGAGAGCAGAGGAGTGTCCAGTAATCTTCCTGCCCACGGGTTTCTCTCTGATTTCTCCTTAAACACGTCCACATACTTTCTATCATCAAAGCACAAGTTCCATCCAAGCAGGGTTGGGCATAGAGCTCAGAGATCCCAGTGCATATGATTTTAGGAACCTTGTTTAAACAGAACAGAAATTAAAGTATCATTTAAACAAACAAACAAGCATGTATGAACATTGAATGTGTCCCATGCATGAAAAGGGTTAATTTAAACCTCAGCTTCAATATCTTTATGGTCAAAATACCTCTGCATGAAGATTTTTATAGAACCTCTATCTTTTTTTAATAAAATATTTTATTGGTGTTTTGTGTATTTCATACATCATTTTTCAGTCCAATTTAGACACATTCCCTTTTCTATGTCCCCCACCCCACCCCAGTTTATGCATTCTGCCATACATGTCTTGCATCTTTTTCTGACTCTTTTTGAAGTTTTTCTCTGCAGAGGTCTATTGTTTGGGCAGAAGTTAACTTTTCAGTTAGTTCTTTGGCCCAGTCCTTGTGTTGTTCCTTCTCATTTCTATTGCTCCAAAATATGCCTATATATACGTCACAAATATACCAAAATTATGACCTCTGAGAATAAACTGTATGTTAATTCCAAAATGTTTAGGAGTTCACATTTTTCCCTTTAATTTTATATTACTCTAAAATATGAATACATACCCTCCACCCATATACCACAATTACAAAGTCTGAAAATAAGTGGTAAGTTAATTCTAGAGCCCGTTAAGGGATTCACATTATAACAGCACAATTGCCTTCATATAAAAAGTATTATAACATTTACTTTGCTCAGCTTGCCTTTCAACTGGGGATTTGGTGCTAGCATCCGCCAATGAGGGATATCATTTGTCATATATTTTTCTGGGACTGTGTTACTTCACTTACCATTATGGCTGCGAGTTCCATCCATTTACCTGCAAAGTTCATGATGTCATCCTTCTTTACTGCTGCATAGAATTCCATTGTGTAGATGTACCACATTTTCTCTATCTACTCCTCTGTTGAGGGATACTTGGGTTGCTTCCAGCTCTTTGCTATTGTGAAGAGAGCTGCAATAAACATAGATGTGAGTGTATCTCTGTGATAGGATGAGTCTTGTAGGTATATACCCAGGAGTGGTATGGCTGGTTCAGGTGGTAGGCTCATTTTCAGTTTCTTCAGTGTTCTCCACACTGCTTTCCATAGGGGTTGCAGAGTTTGCATTCCTACCAGTAGTGGATGAGTGTTCCCTTTCCCCAGAACCTTTGTAGGATTTGGTATCCTTTATTTTCTATCATAGCTAGTCTTACCAGAGTAAGATGAAATCTTAAGGTGGTTTTAATTTGCATTTCCTTAATAGTGATGTTGAGCACTTTTTAAGATGTTTTCAGCCATCTTACTCCTTCATTTGTGAAGTCTCTGTTCAGCTCTTTACTCCATCTTTTGAGAGGGTAGAAGGAAACAAAGAACTTCTATCTTTTCAAGCTCATTCAACTCATAGATGCTTTCCCTGACCTTTTATCCAGATTTAGACTCATGACTTTCCCTTTGTTCCTTGAATTTACTAATCTAATGGCTCTCTTAAGCCATTTTTAGACCAATGTCTCATTTTTATAACAAATACTTTGAAGTACCTCTTGAAACGAGAAACACAGACATAATAAAACCAATCTATATGTATAATTAAAAAGTCAATATAGTAAGCTAATTGTAATGTAAGGAGAAATAAAATGAAACAACTTGTTATAAGATTTTATACACACATGCAATATGCATATCACTATGAAATGAAAACCAAATATGAACATATGATTCAATTACTTTGTTTTTTGTAAATTCTTATTGAATATTTGTGTATTTCATACAGAACACCTCAATGAATCTTAATCATCATTACACCCCCTCCCTACTGGCTCCCTCCCACAGCTCCCCTACCTCTGGAATTCATACATTCTATCATTTGTGTTAAGGCCTGTTGTGTCAAGTTAGTGTTTCCCCAGACATTCCTCAGTGCATGTTCATCCACTGGGGTCTAGTCAGCGTATTTGGAGTCCTTCCTTTAAGAAGATCCACCCTTCTTCACCAAGCTGTATATCAGTGGCCAATCAGTTTTTAATTAAGATTGGGGCCTGTTGCCCATTTCCACAGTTGTGCTAGGGTTTTATCTGCTTGAGTTTGCATGAGTCTTGTCCATGCTGACACCATTGCTGTAGGTTCATGTGATCAAGGTCCCAGGAGCTTGTAGGACTCTATTTTGCTTCAGTAACTTCTTATTCTCCACCCACCCCCCCAGTTCTACAGAGGATGGGGCTTCAGTGTTAGGGACCAACTCTGTTTTGGACTATATTTAGCAGATCATATACATTCATTCTGGACTGACCTGTCTTCTAAAATTCCCAAGAACCAAAGGTCAGAGGGTGGACTTTCTCTCTTCTCTTCTAGAATCTTCCACTGAAAGCTTCTTCAGACAGAATCAATACCTTTGACCATCAGTACTCACAGACTCATAGTATGTCCTGCTGCTATCTGATCTACTCGGTGTTCATTATCTGTGTCTGTGGCCTAATTGTACTATTTCAGGCTGGCACCAGTGTTGTTGCTTTGACTCTGAGAAGTTAGAAGAAGCAAAACTGAATCTCAAGATTTTTTTTTTTTTGAATCGTTTTATTTCAAAGCTCCAGTTGGAGTGTATTGCGTGCACTTATGGAAGTGTACCCATCTTGTGCAGTTCCTGAGGTGCGTTGTATTCCCTGAAATTGGAGTTAGCTGCTACGTGGGTGCTGGGAGTTGAACCCAGATCCTCTACAGGAGCAGCCAGTGCTCTTAGCTGCTGACCCATCTCTCCAGTCCCCAGTTCTGCCCTTTTCTGTCAGCTTTACCTTGGGCAAGTCTAAAGCTTCTGTCTCAGTTTCCCTAAGTGAACTTAGGGTCAGTTACAGTGCTTACAAGGCTCTTGAGGAAATGAAATGAGCAATGTTGTGGCTGCAGCACCCACTAAATGCTTACCTAATTCGTTGTGGTTTCAGAACATTCCAACTTTCTAGGCAGATGAGAGCAGAGAATGAGACTTTTTTCAAAAAGGTTAGATGGTAAATACTTTAGTCTTTGAGGAGTGTGCAGTCTCCGCTGCTACTACTTGACTCTACTCTTGTAGTACTGAGTGCAAGCACAATGCAAATATGTAAATTAATGGGCATATCTGTATGCCAGTAAATTTTTATTTTATTGTAAAGGTTGCTAAGTGGCATAGCACATGAATGGCATGTGTGTGGGTCTTGGTTCACTTTACAATACTAAAAAACACCCTGCAAAAATATGCAATAGGCCATATTTGGCTTTGAAGCTAGAGGGTCCAGGAGCAGAATGTTCTACATCCAAAAGAGAGGAAATAACAGTTAATCAGAAGTTAAAATCTCTGTATGTTTGCATTGTTTTTACTTTTAGATGGATAAAGGATCATATTTTATAATCTGTTCTGGATATTTTCTTTTCATTTATTAACATACGTTAGGGATACAGCTTCTTTTTTATCCCCTGTTGTTAGAACTTCATTATATGTGATGAACCGTTGCTTACTTACCCATCCTTCTAGTGTGGAGATAAGATCCAGCTTCGTTGTGATGGTCCCCAGCTACATGTTTCCTGATGTCTTTTTCCCATTAGACTGTATGGCCCATGAAGGCAGAGACTGTGTGCCTAGGGCCGTCTTAGGGGTTGTCAGTACACCTGCCTCAGCCCAAGTTATCTTTACAATTAAGTGTGGAACCAAAGGGAGTGTTCTGTGGCACAGGTTGTCTAATGCTTGTTAAAGACTTAGGAAACCACAGATTGAATTCTGTGTGCTGCAGACTGCACGGTCGTGTCCCCTAAATTCATCCTTTAAGCCCAGTTCCTAATGTGATGGTGTCAGGAGGTAGGACGGTTGCATAATGATGGGTCATGGAAAGAATCCTCAGGAGTGAGCTCAGTGGCTTGTGAGGGACTGGCAAGACAAGTGTTCTTCCACCGTGTGATGATCTCCCTAGAAGGTGCCATCCATACGCTCTAAGTGGTCCCTCACCAGCCACCGTGCCTTGATGTTAGGCTTTCCAGACTCTGGAACCACAAGAAGTCAATTTCTGCTTCTTACGGGCTACACTGTTTATTTTTACCAGTGGAAACAGAATAAGATGCTAGAGAAGTAGCTCGTGAATTCCCAGGAGAGATGTCGTGAGACAGGAATGTGCAGTGCTGCTCTGGAGACCTCTAATGAAGGCTCGGAAAAGCTAGATGCATGCTTTGTTCCCTTTTCTTTTCAGTGTTGGAGATCAAACACAGAAACTCTGGGCCTCCTCCCAGGAATGTTTGGCTAGATAAAGGCCTGTAGATATAGGTAGTGTCCTCAGGGAGCACCTGTGCCTGTGGAGAACCACAACATATGCATAATTATGTAAATGATATACAAGTGTTTTCCCCACCAAACTATTACGTTCTGAGCCTTTCGTAGGACAGTCAAAGAAATTTCCTCCAGGGATGGCTGGATTCTATAGCAGACGTTTGCAGTTTGTATTGGCATGTGTCTGGTTTTCAGAGAAGCAGCTTTGTATAGGAGGACGGCATTAGGAGATAATTTTTTCCCTAGAAGTCTGAGACCCTTTTTTCCTTAATTCAAGGGCATGGTTGAACTCACCTCTGCCTGCAAAAAATGAATGGGCATCTGTTTTGTGCTAGTGGCCCTGTGGTCATCAGTCCACTGAATCCAGCAATCACTCACCAGCTGTAGTCCTAGATGAAATCTCAACTTCACTAGACACAAGCTCCCAGGGATACTCTGGGAGGAAGCTATTTGTCATTCATAAGACAAAGAATCTTTAATAACAAGAGAGATACCTTTCAGGCACATCAAGGGTGGAAAAACAGATACAGCCAAGGGATTTGACCTTCACTGGTGTGTCTGAGCCTGGCCTAGAGTCCTGAGGAAATGCTGAGGGGACTGAGGGTCGCTCCTCCCTGTGTAGATCCTGAGAAATGTGCAGTTCTCTCTCTCGTTGTACCAGCTGGTGATGATTTTTATGTCACATATTGGGAGAAGGATGTTTAAATCTCCCTCGATTCTTTACTGACCATCTGTGTCATCTTTAAGCTGTTGATTGTGAATAAATGCACCTTGGAATCTGGGGAAGGTGAGTCTGGTCTGAATGCTGTTGCACTGCCGGGCGGCTGGGGGCACATTAGGAGAGCTTGTTTACCATGCTCCTTGTTGGCCTGACATACTTTTATTTTTGTGGTTAACTTGTTAATTGACTTGTTTGCCAGATGGTTGGTCCTTAGGATCAATTAAAATGATTGGAATTGCTGAATAGTTAACTCATTTCAGGATTACTATCTATCTATCTATCTATCTATCTATCTATCTATCTATCTATCTATCTATATGATATATCCTATAAATTGTTTATTTGTCCCCAGAGAGTTTCCATCTATAAATATCAGCAGATACTGAAAGACATTTTAATTTCTTCTTTTTTTTTCTGTAAATCTAGAGGCTTAATTCTTTTTGTATTTTCTTTAGACATGATTGTTGAAAAGCAGTTTTCTTTTCTTAAAAATGTTTGTGCTGTTATCGCTTTGGGGAGTGCAAGCACACTATAGTGAACAAATAGAGGTTGTAGGACAACTCATAGGAATTGCTTCTCTTCTTCCATCCTCTGGGTTCTGGGATTTGAACTCAGGTCATCAGGCTTGGCTGCAAGTTTCTTTATTTCCTGAGCCATGTTGTCGTTGCTGATCCAGAAAAACATTTCTCTTATTAAAATTTGCAGTTTTGGGCTTCTTAGTGATGCTATATCTGATTATGAAATTTGCATTTTTAGGGGTGTTGATAGCTCTACTCACCTCTTTTGCCCATATTTTTAATTAAAAATTAATATATATTGGGCTGGAGGGATAGCACAGCTGTTAAAGGCTGAGGCTAAGAACCACAAAAAAAATTTAATATATCTTTTAGCTGGGCGTGGTGGTGCACCCCTTTAATCGTAGCACTTGGGAGGCAGAGGCAGGCGGATCTTTTTTATTGACCTACAGAGCAATATTTGTAGTAGAGGTTCCTGCTTACACCTACTCTCCAGAGGCCGTCTCCTCCTTGTGCAGGTCTCCTGGAACAGCTTATTTTTAAAAAAAAATATTTTTATTGAATTTATGTGTATTTTTTTAAATTTTGATTTATTTAAATATTCTGTTTTATTTTTTTGAAAAGATAATGGATTTATTCTTGAATCTTGTAAAGCAACAATGGTGACAATGTTTTTAGGCGGGGTGACACTATACACATTGTATCTAGGTTTTTATTAAGAGATCACTTTGGTCACATCCAAAAGACTCAAAAGTTTCCCAACACAATCTCAACACAATCCCTGTCATGCTTCAGCTGTGGCAGCTTGGATTCATTACCAGTTATTAATATCAGTATTTAAACATGAGCATCATCCCTTCCCAATATGAAAAGCTATCATAAATATATATGGATTTATATTAAGGTTGAATATATGAGTATATGTTTTTTATATTAGAAAACCATGTGAAATCAAAATCGACCTGATGAATGCTGTTATTTTAACTTTTTTCCCTAAAAATATGGAACACTTCACAAATTTGCATGTCATCCTTGCACAGGGGCCATGCTAATCTTCTCTTATCGTTCCAATTTTAGTATATGTGCTGCTGAAGCGAGCAGTTAATATTTTATTTTATGTGTATTGCCTGGTTGCATATTGTCCAATGCCCACGGACTTCAGAACAGGGTGTCTGATCCCCTGGAACTGGAGTTATGGACAGTTTTAGCTGTTATGTGGGTGCTGGGATTCAAAACCTGGTCTTCTGCAAGAGCAGTAGTGCTCTTAAATGCTGAGCCATCTCTCTAGCCCAAATTTATGTGTATTTTGTACAGAACATCTTTTGTCAGCTACTTCTTTTTTCTTAAAAATTTATTGAGCTTTTGTGCATTTCATACAACTTTCCCAATCAAATTTAGACCCGTTCCCCCAAACATGCCCCTCCACCAGAACTCATGGATTCTGCCATACTAGTTAAGTCCTATACAGAACATCTTGATCATATTTATAGCTCCCCCCTGCCCCCCCCCACCATGACACACACTGGATTTCATGCATTTTGTCATTGATGTTAAGGCCTATTGACTCAAGTTAGTGTTTCTGAACATTCCTCATTGCAAGTTCATCCACTGAGGTCTAGTCAGTCTATCTATAGCCCCTCCCTTTTAAGAAGATCAGCTGTTCCTCACTCAGCAGTAATCAGCTCCCAACAGTTCTTTGGCTGAGGTTGGGGCCTGCCATCCATTTCCATAATTCTTTGCTGAGTTGTTGGCTAGGATGGTCTAGGAGATTCCCCAATTCCACAGGCTGGTACCACTGCCCTTGATTGCCTTCCAGACCTTGAAGTAAGTCCCTACTGCTAGAACAGTGTCTTGTATTTTCCTTCTCTGCATGTTCTCACTGTGTGATGTAGAAAGGACCTGCATTTTAACAGACAAAGCATTTTATTTATGGTGTCAATTCCTGCATGCAAATCAGTAGAAGCAGCGCCAACACCCTCACCAATTTTGTGCTAAACAACTCATTCCAGCCTCTTCATGTGATGAGGAACTTATTTTATTCTCTGGAGGTCTCATCAACACAGCCTGTTCCAGAGTGTCAGAGTATAGGGATCAAAATAAAAAAAAAAATTAAACTTCTCTAATACCAACTGGGAAAAGAACTATACTTATTTCCTCTCCCATATCTGCAAAATCTGTGACATGCCCTTATCCTTATGTGCATGTCAAAAAGCCCTTGTGATTGAACTCCAAGTAAGATCACACATGTGATCTAGGCCTGTGCCTGGCACTTGTAAATGGCACTCTTTATAGGCAGCTCTGATAGTTCCTATTTTATACTGATCCACTGAGATAACCAGGAGGAGGCTAAAGCACTTTTTAAACACCGATGGGAGCAAACTAGTAGACATAGAGTGGTTTCAAGTAGAGGAGAGGAGATTTTAGGAAGCTGGGGGGATGAGAGCAAGCGAGTGAGCAATTGAGTGTGTGGGTGATGGAGAGGATATACATTTAGGATTGCACATGGAGGGGGATAGTTTAGAGACCACTCTTGATAGACTTTGTGTGGGTATGAAGTCCAGTTAAGGTGCCAGAAGCAGAGTGAGGGGGCATTTGGAGATGTGAACAGACTGGAAAGTGTTAGGGGTAGTCATCAAGGAGGGCGCATGTGTCTGTTGCCAGGACAATTGCAGGAATCACAGGCAGTGGTGAGGCTCCACCAGGCTGCAGAGCACAACTTCATAGTGGAGCCATCCCGTCTCACTGCGTGACTGTCTCCAGTTCCCAGATACTCAGGTGAATGTGTGATGCATGTGTGCTGTGGCTACTGCAAGAGAACCACAGACTGAGGGGCTTCAACAATAGAAATTTATTTTTTTAACTGTTCTGGAGGGGGAGAACTGAAATCAAAATGTTTGCTGAGGCCTTCCATTTTTGCCTTGCAGAAAACCATCTTATCTGTCTTTACATCATCTTCCCTCTGTGTGTGTGTGTGTGTGCATGTATGTATGTATCTCCTGTTATAAAGATACCAATCATACTGAATTAGGACCACTCTATCATTCAATATATCATTCAACCTTCATTGCCTCTTAACCCCTCCCCCTGCCCCCATCTTGTCTCCAAATGCAAGCACATTCTGAAGTACTTGTGGTTAGGGTGACAGCATGAGAATTTTAGGGGTATGTAGTTCAGTATATGGCACAGAAAAAGGGGAGGGTATGGTGTACTCAGGCAGGACATTTCTTACCAGTGAGAGTAGAGGGAGAGCTTGGTGGCCAGGTGATTGTTTGTGGCATGGTTGAAATGAGAAGATGGAGGAAAGGGAAGTAAAAGAAAGGGGAAATGGTACAGATGCCAGTGACTGACTGCCTCTGTGAGGTCCCAGAGGGGACAGGTGGAGGGCAGAAGGGTGGGGCTGAAGAACTGGGTTTCTCAAGGGATCATGTTACCTTTTATACTATATATAGTATGTTTTCCCATCAGAAAGGTTGTCTCTTTATAAAGCATGTGGGAAAATTCAGTTAAGTTAGGTATGAATGGGCTAGCATTCTAACCAGTGCCCCAGTGCATAAATGGGAGTCATGGGACCTCCCTGGCCACACCCATGGAGTGCAATGTGGTGATGTAAAGGTCTGGGATTTGGTCCTGGGAAATGAAGTCGCACTGCCTATAAACCCCAGCCACTTTGAATAAAGGCTGTCTCTATATTTGAATACCTTACTGTGCTGTGCTTTCCCGCTCATGTTTTGTACCTGGCTCACTGTGGGAATAAATGGGATGACCCACAAAAGCAGAGACAAGTTTGCCCTTTTCAAACCCTCTGGACCATGCCATCTTCCAGACAGTGATGCTCACCAGTGTTGCCTCTAACCCCAGTGAAACACTGAATTTGTTGGCCTGCCTTTATGTGAAAGTAACCGAAGATCATTCAAACTGTGCTAAGGAGACAGTGAACAGGCAATTTATTACAAAAATTCTAACAAATAAAACAGAAATTAACAAGAAATAGAGTCAGAGTTTCCAAGAAGCTGGAATCAGAAATTGAAAACTCAGCAGGAATGAAGCCCCGGATCCAAGACTCGCATAGCTAGAATCTCAGGCTTCTTCCCACAGCTAACTGATCCTCACGTGTGGGGGCTGCATGCAGGCTGCACAGTGCTATGAAGGAGCCTTCTCCTTGCACAGGATCACCCTCATCTTCTGAAGAGACATGGGTCTTAGACCTTGCATGCTCTTCGTTCAAGCAACAATACAATTTTCACCCCATTCCCACATCCACAGGTACCTACAACAAGTGTGCAAATCACTACGTGGGGCAGGGGCAGCCGTAGCCGGGGCCACGGCCACATCCGGAGCACTTACTGATGGGTGGAGCAAACTGCAGCTGTCCCGAATGCTCTGAAGATTTTTCTTTTATTGTTAAATGTCAGAGTAATAGACATCAAAATATTTCCTTACAACAAAACTTTATGCTTCTATTTTGGTAGAATTTAGTTATTTACTGAAGAAGTTGTTTGGAGGCAAAATACCCCAAACTAGTTCTTAGCATAAAAAATGCTACATTTGGCATTATCTCAGTTCTTCTTTATATTACATTCAATTGAAGATTTAAAACTTTTAAAAATATTTATTATTTTTATTTTATGTGAATGAGTATGTTGCCTGCATATGCGTAAGTGTATCTGTGTCATGCGATGCCCAAGAATGTCAGAGAAGGTGTTGGGTCCCCTGGAACTGGAGTTAAGGAAGGTTGTTAGTTCCTTCATGGGTGCTAGAAACTGAACCTGGGTCCTCTTCAAGAGCAACCAGTGCTCTTCACCACTGAGCCATCTTTCCAGCCCCTTTAAAACTGTTTTTGTCTGTGAGCGTGTATTTCAAGAGGAATCTGGCCTACTGTGTGCCACATTCTATCTTGTACTCTTCCCTGAGTGTCTGTGACAGGATCCTCCTACTAGCAGACAGGGCACCTTATTGAAAGCTGTGGAGCTGGCAGTCGGCATAGCCACATTTCAGCAGAGTTTCAGATGGAAACAAGCTTTGTCACTTGTCAGCATTGTGAACTCAGACTGGTAACTAACCTCATGGGGCATTGGTTTTCTCATCTCTAAGGTGGCTTATACACAACAGTGTAAGACTGATGTGAACACTGAATGTATTTGAAAGTATCTGTTGGCATTCTCAAGGTGGAGTAGGCGAGTGTAACCAGCGTGCCTTCACTTTGCCTGAGTTTTGAATAAAGACCAAAGAACAACAAATTGATGGTGGCTAGCATGTCACCTTTAAAACTGACCAAGGGCAAGTGGGGACTGTAGCTCAGTCGAGAAACTCCAACATTTGACTGAATCACCCTAGGTACAGAGGACACTTAACAGGGTAAGCCTACCCTCATGGAGTTTTGCCTGATAAGACTTCAGTGCATCACATATCAAAGTCCTGTATTCTCCAGGCAGCTGGCTAACTAGAGGACAAAGGGAATTTTCTCTAAATGTAACAGTCTGGAAGTGCGCTTCATTTCCTTTAGGGAAGCTAAGAGAAGGGGGTGGGGAGTGGCTGGAAGTATTTATCCTGCTCTGCACCAGGCTCTTCTACCATGGAAGGAAGCCTTGGTTGAGCAGATAAACTTTTATCTCTGCTAAGAACACAGAGAAAAACTGTTAGCTGAAAACACACCCTGACTAGTTCAGCTCTACGATCAGTGCTTCACTCCCAATAGCATGCTTTTCTTTTCTCACTTCATCCACTTCCATCGTCTCAGTTTGTGCACATCTTGTCACCTCTGTGAAGATTCCATACTTGAAGTCTCTACCATGTAAGTACAGTTTGCTTTCTGCCTGCCTGTGTTTTCTCTGTGCAGCTTCTCTCCTCAGCAGGTAGAGGAGAGTTGCCTTGTTTTAGGGTTTCTATTATTATAACAGAATACCACAGACTGCTTAATTTTATAATGAATAAAGTTGTAGTCATCTCACAGTTCTAGAAAATAGGTCTGTATTTAAGGAGCTCTGTCTGGCTGGGAATGTCCTTGCTGGTGGGGATGCTTGGCAGAGTCCCAGGGCAGGGCAGAGTATCATATGTTGAGACAAATCCCGTCTGATAGCTCTAGTCCGTGTTCGTACAGAGAGGCTGCTAAAACCATGGCTGCCCACCTTGTTGCCTCATCTAATTCTAATTGTCCCCAAAGACTGCACCTTCAAATCTTTCATATCATATAGCAGGGACTAAATTTCAACATGGGTCTTGATGGGAACATACAAATAATTGCTTTTTATTGAAATTTTTATGAATTTTATACAATATATTTTGATCATATGTAGACCCCCTTCACCTATCTGAGCCCTGTATAGCCCCCCTCCACTGCTGGATTCCATGAACTCTGTCATAATAAATTAAGGCCTGGTGACTTAAGTTTGCAACCTCAAGTGTCCATCAGTGTGTGTCTATCCACTGGAGCCTGGTCATACATGCTTTTTTTTTTTTTTTTTTTTTTGGTCTTTTTGAGACAGGGTCTCTTTTAGTCCCAGCTGGCCTTGAACTCACAGAGATCCACCTGCTTCTGCCTCTCGGGTGCTGTGATTAAAGGTGTGCACCACTCCGTGCTTTCAAGAAAACCAACTTGCTCTTTTCCAATAGTGATCACTTGCCCATAGTTCCTCACCTAAGGTTGTGGCTTCTTATCCATTTCTCTGCTTTTGTGCTGGGACTTTTGTCTGGCTTGAGCTTGCATAGGTTTTGGGCATGCTGTCACTATTGGTCTAAGTTCATGCCAGCAGCTTCCCAGCTGTCTGGAAAACTCTCCTTCCTTGTGGCCACCAATGCCTCTGGCTCCTATGTTCTTTCTGCCCTCTCTTCAGAAATGGTCCCCGAGTCTTGGGTGGTAGAGCTTCGATAGAAGTTCTAGTCAGGGGTGAGCATTCATTCTGCATTCTCTTATTCTCTGCACTTTGGGCAGTTTTTGCAGCTTTCTGGGTTAATTGACATCTATTACATGAAAAAGCTATGCTGCTGAGAGTTGAGAGATAACAATCATATTCTTTCTGCCTCCTGTTCCACTGTGTTTCTTGAACCTTAGGTGTACAGGTTGCATTGTAGATATCTCATGTATGGCTGAACAAACACTTATTCTCTATTTTTGACCAGTTTTAAGACTCTGTAATAGTCCGTATCTGTTGCAAAGGGAAACTTCTTTGATGAGTCATGAGATGTACACTTCTCTGTAAATATAAGGATATGTGTTTAGAATATAGTAAAAAAAAGTATGTGCATCTACTCTGTGGCTGCCACTGCTTTTGCCATCCTTCAAAGACATGAGAAGACACAGCTTTTCAACCTTCCAATATGGACGGAAGACTCATGACTCTACAAGAATCCTCCAAACCTTCAGTGCCAGATGGGGACTGCTGAGACATCCAGCTTGTGAACTGAGCTACTACTGGGGTTTCCACTTCTTCAGAGTATAGACTGCCATTCTTGGACTACCCAGGCTGTATCATGGAGTTCAGTACAGGAAGATCAATACAGGATGCAGTGCTTACTGTATCTCATTTGGTGACCATGGGAAGGGAAAACCCCAGTGTGGAGCACAGGGCAGCACTGATGGTCGTTTGGGCTTGCCAAGGAGGAGTCTTCTAACATGATGTCTTTCAGCCTAATAAAGAAAAATATCATAAGCTGAAGATGCTAAAATCTTTGATATATGTGGTATGCATATATGCATATTTTGGAGTGATGTATATTGGAAGGAATAACAACAGCAAGACTGGGTCAAAGAACTGACTGAAGCAGTGAACTTCTGCTTGAAACAGTAAACTTCTGCATTGAGAATTTTGAGAGAGACTGAGAAAAAGATGAAAAACATGTTTGGCAGAATGCTTGATCTCTAGTGGGGTGCGTGGGCAGGGAGGGGCCATGAGTCTATTTGATTTGAAATTTTGTATGATATGTGCAAAGCTTCAATAAAAAATTGGCTTTGGGAAAAAAAAGAAATTTTATTGGTCTAGGGTTGTGACAAAAATAGCTTTTTCTCTAGGACCCATGACCTCTCCAAGCATGTGTATTTAGCTGTGTACAGTACCACACATGAGTTCCCTCTCATTGAGCCGGCCTTAAATCCAATTAGACAGCTATGGAGGTATCCAAGATTAATGTGGCACTGCTGAACCAGTAGAGATTGTTTTCTGGGCCAGTCATTAGCTCGGAGGCTTTATATCTGCAGGGATACTGATTGCTTTTCTCCCTTCCCAGTTGGCATTGTATGTTCTGATACTGTGGGAGCTAGTCTTCACAGAGGAGGCATCCAATGGTCAGTTCCATCAGATTGCTCCAAGTCCTGTGTGAAGTATGTCCTGTCTTCAGCAAAAGGCTTTTACCTTCAAGTTCTGTGAGCAAATCAAGGGCTGTGACATTTGAGAGTTAATTTGTTGGCCTGTATTACTTGAGAGTTTCTTGGAATACCCTGATCAACAACTTGAAGAGAGGTTGTACACACATACTTGCATCTGTCTGTCTGTCTGTGTATCTACCTATTTATTGTGATGGTGATGAATTACGTTCTCCCCTTCTACTCACCCTGTCCTAGCTAGTCTTGACCTCTATGTGGCTTATATTAGCCTCAACTGAGATTCTTTTGTCTCATCCTGTTGAGTCATAACAGTATGCCTGGCTGGTTTCTTCTATTTCTTTCAACCTTTGGTCTTCAGTTCTTTCTTTTCTTTTTTAATTTTATTTTTTTTTATTTATTTCTGTATGTGTATGAATGTACTATATGCTGTAGGCTTGTGCACTCATGTTGTGCAATGCCGCAGAGGTCAGAAGAGGATCTCGGATTCCCCTGGAACTGGAGTTCTCCTGGAATTGGAGTTTCAGACGGTTCTCGGCCGCCATGTGGGTGCTGGGGATCGAACCTGGGTCCTCTGTAAGAGTGGTCGGCGCTCTTAACCACAGGGCCATCTCTCCAGCCCCAAGTTCTTTCTTTTCTAACTGTCCAAGGTGACCAGAGTTACCTTTCTAGGTCCACTGCCTAGTTCCCACTGCAGCCTGCCTTCATCTCTTACTGGATAAGAATGGCCTTCCTGGTGGACACTGGTACTAATTCTCAGTCTTCAATTTATACAGTGACATTCTGGAATATGTCATTGCTTTGTGTGAGCAGTGGCACCTCAGCCACTTGTAATGAGTACTGAAGTCCATCCCGTGGCCTCAGAACCCCAGCGGAGCCGCCCCCCCCCTGCCCTTCTTCCTCACTGCTCTGCCCTCTCATATTCCAGCTCCCTGTTCTTCCTTCAGCCTTTCACATTTGTGGCTTGCATACCTTGCCTCTTATCACTGTGTGCTTAGCTGTATTCCCTCTTTTAAGCTTTCCCTCCACGCCCCCTGTGTGGAGAAGCATTCCCTCACCATCCCATCCAGGATAACTATCCAGTTCACTCATAACAAGTGCATCACTGCTGCTGTCTGAGATCTGCCTATATGCATGTTTATATTCTCTACTTACCCTGAGACTGGACCCCATGGGGATATGGACGTTGTCACACTTATTGTTCCACCTCCATGAAGAAGTCACATCTCACATGTAGTAGGTACACAATAACAATTTTCTGAATGAATAAATATGAGAGTCCATGAGTGAAATTATGGCTTGGATGTTAATGACTCTGTTAGTTATTGATTACTTTAAATGTGTCTCAATCATGGCCTTTAGTAGTCAGGGTTGATTCTCATAGCTCAAAAATGCCATGGCTTGTGATTCTCATTGATAACCCACAGTAGAAGTTTGCTTTGAAATGATCAACTGCAAAGACAGGATGAGAGGTCCATTGGCAAAGGAAGTCCCTGAGCTGACTGAGAGCCCCAGGCTCCCACCAGCCAACAGCATCCCAGTGTCATTTGGCAGTGTATCAGCTCATTCTGATGTCACTGAATAGCATGCAATAACTGGGACTTTATATTTCCCTGTAATTTGCTGACTCTGCCATTTTAACAAACAATAATTTATTCTAATGTGATTTGCATTGCATAAAATTATAATAAATGTTTTTAAGAACAAGGTGCTGTATATTTATGAAATCTTTGTGTTTATATGAGGAAGAGGTTTAAAATGTATCGGCATGTATTTTCCACAAACACTTGTATGCAAAGCTACAGACTGTGCAGGCTTGGCATTAACATATATTTATTTGCATAAACCGTAAACAGTGGGCGATTTCTTTGTCAAACAAAAAGTACTGATTACCTTAGAAAGGATATTAATATCCTTCCTTTGTCCATAGCTTTAAATTTTGCTGACTGTATTTTGATGAGATTCTTCTTGTCTCATAGCACTATGTGCAGCCAAGACTCTTCGTGACTCAAAAAAAAAAAACAAGATTCAAGGGAGACAACGTCGTCTGAATTTGAATGGTCTATAATTCGGTTACTCTGACTGGTTGTAGAAGGCTTCCTTTTAGTTAAAGTTCACAGCCGTTAGATGCAGGCATAGAGCAAGTAGACATCTGATTGACAGAGGGGAGCCAGCAAATATATATTCAAATTAAATTTCATATTGATTTTCAGCCCTTCTTAACAGCCTTCCTGTGAAGATTTGGGCCACTGAACCAAGTTAGTTTCCTACAGCAAAAAAAAATATGTTGTTCAAATAATTCTCTGTATGTTTCTGCCTTAATAACTTGGGATCCTCGGGACTAATTTCAGCAGAATTGATAGAAACAACAGTGATGTTGAATTCCCTCTAAAGTAGGAATTCCACTATATATATATATGTGAAGAAATAAAACAAATATTGACCAGTGCCAAAATGAAAGCAACATTGGTTGGGGAGTTTTTCACTTCTTGGCTTCATTAACTGTGGATGTGATTTGGACCATGTTGTTGTTTAACTGTTCTGAGTCTTTTCTTTGTAAGTGATGAGAATTCTAACATCATGGACCACAATGGAGAGTAAAAGAGCTCATCTACGCAAAGAGCTTAGAACAGAGCCGGATCCACAGAGAGCTGTTACATTTGCCATTATGACTCTTAGCAAATGAATAGAAAATAATGATGCCTATAGACAGCTGTGGAAACAGACCAAGTTCACGTGCATCTCATGGTAGACATGCGTCCTCGTGGGCTTCCTGCTGCGATGACAGAGCCCTAGTGTTCTTATCCTATGAACCCCAAGGGACAGACTTGGAGAGAATGAGCTCTGTTTTGGATATGCAGTCAGTGACTAGAAGAAACAGAACTTGAGCTGCGAAGTCATAATACATAGGTTGCCACGCACATTCATTTACAGAGGGATTTTATTTTAGTTCTTGCTTCAAAGACCTTAGTCTTTTCCACCCCAGGATCAGAATGCTGTAGAGGAACTCAGACAGATGGCCAACCGTTCACCCATTCGTGTCAGACTTTCCAAGATGCTGTGTTCTGGGTCTGATGTAACTGATAAGCTATGAAGTCTAAGTAGCAACTTCTTTACATTTTTTTAATTGAAGTTTTGTGATTTCCATACAATCCAGTTTGATGGTATTTGACTCCTCTCCCTTCAGCATCCTGCCCCACGTGGCCCCTCACCCCATTTAAGGAACTCCCATATTCCTATAAAGTTTGATCTGTTTTCCCAAGTGTCCTTCAGTGTGGGACTGTAATGCACCTACCAAGAGTCCCGTTCCTGTAAGACATTTTCTTTCCTTTCTCCCAGCTGCCACCAATTGCCAAAAGTTCTTTTTTATTTTATTTTAAGCTGAACTTTAGAGTACACATAGCATCAAAGTAACATAAATTAAACTTGTGATACCAAAAAAAGCGTTAAAATACAGTGATGCTTTAACATGGAAATTCCATTTTTTTCCTCCAACTTGTATTGTTTCATAATAGAGATATAATATAATATATATATATATACACACACAACTACATAACACAATACATGATATAAACATACATGAACACTATCACATGAGTTGGAGAGAGTCTCCATCTTTTCTCTTTCTTCCCTTTTCTTTTCTTTCATTTCTTTCGTTCTTTTCTTTCTTTTTTTCTCTTTCCTTCTTGCTTTCTTTCTGTTCTTATCTCTCTTCTTGTGATGAATGTACAGTCTGCTTGCAGCAGCTGCATCAGAAAGCTGGGTGTTTGGGATTCTCTGATAGACTCTTGAGAAAGCTGGGTGTTTGGGATGCTCTGACAGACTCTTGAGAAAGCTGGGTGTTTGGGATGCTCTGATAGTCTCTTGAGAAAGCTGGGTGTTTGGGATGCTCTGACAGACTCTTGAGAAAGCTGGGTGTTTGGGATGCTCTGACAGTATACTGTGAGAAAGCGGGTGTGGTTGGGATTCTCTGATAGTCTCCTGAGAAAGCCTGGTGTATTGAGGATGCTCTGACAGACTCTTGAGAAGCTGGGTGTTTGGGATGTTCTGACAGGATACTCGTGAAAGCTTGGTGTTTTGGGATTCTCTGATAGACTCTTGAGAAAGTTGGGTGTTTGGGATGCTCTGACAGACTCTTGGGAAAGCTGGGTGTTTGGGATGCTCTGGTAGACTCTTGAGAAAGCTGGGTGTTTGGGATGCTCTGATAGACTCTTGAGAAAGCTGGGTGTTTGGGATGCTCTGACAGACTCTTGAGAAAGCTGGGTGTTTGGGATGCTCTGACAGACTCTTGAGAAAGCTGGGTGTTTGGGATGTTCTGACAGACTCTTGTGAAAGCTGGGTGTTTGGGATGCTCTGATAGACTCTTGAGAAAGTTGGGTGTTTGGGATGCTCTGGTAGACTCTTGGGAAAGCTGGGTGTTTGGGATGCTCTGACAGACTCTTGGGAAAGCTGGGTGTTTGGGATGCTCTGACAGACTCTTGGGAAAGCTGGGTGTTTGGGATGCTCTGACAGACTCTTGGGAAAGCTGGGTGTTTGGGATGCTCTGGTAGACTCTTGGGAATGACAAACCTGGAGGAATTCTCAACTTTGAGGCACAAAAAGAGAATGAAAAAATGTCCTACGGGTTGATCTTGTGTCTATTACTGGTGAATTGTGGTGATATATTTGTACGGTGTCATACTGTTTAGTTCTAACAAGACTGTGCATCCTGCTAAGGCTGTATCTCAGAAAAATCTTAAGAGGGATCCAAAACATTATATGCATATGTGAAATTCTCAATAAAATAAACTTGCCTAAGAGGATGTGCAATATGCCACCATTTATAGTATAATTTTAAACATACAAAATAATAATATTGCCTTAGTTTTGTTGCTATGATCAGTACCCCTTGAGAGCAACTTCAGAGAGAAATGGTTTATTTTAGCTCACAGATGAAGCTACTGTCAGTCAAGTCATGGCTGCAAAAGCTTGAAGCAGTTGGCTGTATTGTGTCCACAGTCAGGACACAGAGAAGGATGACTGCTTGTGCTTAGGCAACTTTTTGGCTTTATACAGCCCAGGGTCTCTGCCTAGGAAGTGTTCTTATCCCCACACCAATGAATGTAATCAAGATAATTCCCCACAGGCATGCCCAGAGGCTCATCTCCCAACTTATTCTAGATTCTATATCAGGTTGACAATTACCATTAACCACCACAAATAGAAGGTATGTGTGCATTGTCATGTTCCATTCAGAGATAAATGCCCATGTAGAGCAACTGAAGGTGTGACAAGGAAAGCTTCATGAAAAGCTTCAGCAAGGTCTTACTTGTTCAGCTGAGTGACAGGCCTGTTGCTTCTATTGTGTTCCTACTTCCTTGAACATCTAAAGTGCATCATCATCAATTAATTTTTTAAAAGAGGCTTCTCTGAAATCTGTCTCCCCATCTCCAGAGCAGCTTGCCTTCCCCTATTTTTTGCTTGAGCCTCAGACCTCCCAAGTACTTGTTAAACATCCCCTACCAGAGGAATAGCTGGGCAAACATTACCTTGCTGTATGAGTCACTTCAATTCTCAGCACAAGCCAGAGGGCAGCTGGCTTGTTTTTTCTTGATTTCCTAGCTGTAGACTCTTTATATATTTCAAAGTACTGTCTCACACATTTCATCCTGAAAATAACTCTGAGTGAGTGTGGATATTATTATTCCTTAGTTGGCAGATGATAAAGAAAATCAAGTTGGCTAACAGTCCGTGAGTACTCTACCCTGTGCCCCCAACAGGAAGAAGCACCTTGCAATCACTAATAGTGATCCTAACACAATATCCAAGGTACTAGATGAGGAAACCGAGGGAGAGAGAAGTTAGAGACTTTGTTTAGGAAAGTCAGAGAAGTAAAAAGTCAGGGCTTCATAAAGCGGAAGACCTCACTTTCTTGACTATTCTGTCATCTTTCACAAAGGAGGAACACAATTCTGTAACATCTCTGAATCTTCCATCTTAAACTAAAGTGGTGTGTGTGTGTATGTGTGTGGTGTGTGTGTGTGTTCTGTTCTGTTTTTATTTTTACCCTTTCTCTATAAAATCAGACTTCTTTTTTTTTTAACTTTTTTTAATTGATGCTTTGTGCATTTCATACATCATTTTCCAATTCAGTTCAGGCATATCTCCCCTTCCCTTCCCCTCCACCCCCACCCCAACCGAGATCATGCATTCTGCCATGACTGTCCTGCATATCTCTCTCAGTTTTTTTTCCATTTTTTAGCTATAAGTGATAATCCATGAGTACAAGCATCCTTCATGTAAAACCAATTTGCAGGCTGTTGTGCCCAAACCCCCACAGCCCCACCTTCCAGCGGGGGGTGAGGGGTTGTATGTTCAATCAGGTTAATCAAATGAGGGTCCAGACTACATTGCTGTAGTTTCACCATTCACCCCAATCGCAGCCCTTACATTCTACCACGCCCCCTCTTCCGCAGATTATTCCCTGGGCTTAGAAAAGGGGCACAGGTGGATGAGAAGCAGAACAGTCCACTCTCTCTGGAGCTGTTGTCTTGGATTCTGGTCAATTCTGGCTGTTTCCTTTCATGGGCTGACAGTCTGTCCAGGAATAACCTTTCGATCCTACTAATGAAGCACAAGCAATTAGATATATAGGTACTTAAGCAGCATTAATAGTTATGGTAGGTTACTTTGGTATAGACACATATGTTTAGATGATATGTTGATCCATGAACTACATTTTTTCCTGTTAAATATGACAGGGTCTTACTGTGGCTTATGACATCTCCTAACCTGTAGAGGATGTAAGCTTGTGGCATCAGCCATGGGTCATTCCTCCAAGGAGAGAGCCAATAGCCAATTAGATTTGGGATATACAGGCATATGGCTGCCTCTGCTGCACAGTATTTCCAGGCAGATGAGGTGTAGCTGGTGCTGACGGTGGAGTCTTGCTTGACTCAAGGAGACCTGTATTTGCTTTATTGGTTTAGTGGCCCTTGGTAACTCTCTGGTGTTCCAGAGGCCATCTGTACACTTGCATGTGTGGTCTCAATGCATCTTTCCCATGTTAACGTCAGGTCTTCAGCAGCAGGGCCTTATCGCCTCTCTTCTTGCAGGTATCCCAGTTTAGAGGCAAGGAGCCTTTACCTTTTGTGGGGCCTTAGATCTCCCTGGTGGAATAATCCATTACTGATGTCAGAGCTCCTGTATTGATATATTTTGCTTAAGTGCATAGTTTAAGGACTTTAGTATTATATTTGATTCTGAACAGAGAATAATCCTTTTCACAGTTCTATGACTATTAGTCAATTAAAGAAGGCAGTTTTACCAGTTTTATAAGAGATTACCTCTATAATAGTTGTCTCCAATTTATAGTTGGAGAGCGACCTCATCATAATCATATTTCTTCTTGTTCTGGGGGGGAGGCAAGAAAGTCTCTCATATCAAAACCTTTGCGGCACCTAGAAGGTAAGTTTCATTAGGACTCATTATAAATAGTTGTTACATGTAGGGGCCACAGAGGGGTTCGATGTTTATGGCAATCTGAGGCTTTTCTTCCTTTCGATGTTCAGACGGGTCAACCTTTCAGTTGGCACTTTCTGGTACATCCTACTCAATGTAAAGCTGTATCTTTTCTTTCTCAGCCATTAAGTTGGTGACATTTTGTCCTTCTGGAACACACAAATCTTTTCCCATAGTTAGTTTTAAGATTTGAATTGCAAGGTTTTTGACGAGAAGGTTTCATGTCTATCTGTACCCCCCCTTAAAATCAGACTTCTTGATTACAAGCAAGGGGATATTAGTTTATTTAAACAAATAAGAACTTAGGAAAATTTCAGAAGAGATTGGGATTGAAAATGAAGAGTTCTGCCCATCACCAAGCACACTCAGGTCTAAGGAAGCTTTGTGGTTTACAGTTAGAGTGACATGGAGATGCGGGTCTCCTTAGGAACGTGACAGCTGTTCTTCATCCTTGTTAGTGGAAGACGTGGAGGCATTTGCAGTGCTAGGCATCAGAGCCATGTCCAGACCCAGAGACAGAGAGTTGAGTTCTTGTGGTCTGGGACACAGATATCTGGAATTGCTTGAAAAAAATGACCAGGTTGTTATCAGGAAGAGGGGAGTGGGTGGGCACTTGGAATTTAGAAATACAATGAAATTACTTTCTCCTGAGATTCTGTCATATCCAGGACCTCTGCCCATATGTCGGGTGCACTCAAATGCCTGAATCATATAAAGATGGATTATGTGACCATGCAGTCTGTGTCATCGACAGGCAGACAGGAGGCTCATATCCCTAAGCAGGCAGTCACATTATACAAGCAAAGAAAGAAATAAATATGTCTCTGCTGCCTGGTGTCCCCCAATGGGTAATTAAAATGATGCCACTGCTGTTTTCAGTACATTCAAAACTGTTTTAATTTGTATTTAGCCAGAGGCTTTTAGCAGTAGGAACATTTGTACAAATCTAACAAATAATTATAAATAAATAAAGTCTCTACTTCTGCTATTTGGGGGAACGTTTCCTTCAGGTAACATATTTATAAATCCACCTGTTTGACAATATGGAGCTAAAATAACAGTAGAGCTTGAACTGGCTGCTTAAGTGACAGTTGAAATGGTTTGTTTGTCAGCATATAAATGAAAAACAATATCGCACAGGGAGGTATCTAGTCCCAGAGGCACTGTGGACTATAAATGCTAAATTAAAGCACACCCAGAATATGACCTTGCATAATTCTTGAATAAAGGAGATGAGAAACAGAAAACTAAAGCTAGTGAAAACTCAGGTCTAAGGAAGCTTTGTGGTTTACAGTTAGAGTGACATGGAGATGCGGGTCTCCTTAGGAACGTGACAGCTGTTCTTCGTCCGTGTTAGTGGAAGACGTGGAAAATGAGGAATGCCTTTAAGGAAGGCTGGCAGATGGTGCTCACTTCCTGCATTAAGACTGTTCTCCTGACTCTTCTTAAGTGAGTGCTGATTGTTGCCAGTCACGATGGGCTCCTCCAGTCTTCAGTTTATGGGTTAGTCCAAGGGCGCTTGGAGCTTACTGCCACCAGATTTCTTCCTCAAGTATAACAGCTGACCTCATTTGGGGAGCCAGGGACAGTACAGACATTGCTTTTGTACAATGCTGTTGGATCAAGAAAATCACTGGATACTTTTGAGCTCCTTCATGTACAGATGATGCTGACATAGATCCTGAGTGGGAATATACACCTGCTTTCTCCTCTTCTTGTTTTCTGAGTGGCCGAGACCCTTGGTTGGTGAGCCAAGCTGGTATTATGATCTTGGGAGGAAATTGTTTTGGCTGAAGAAATAATATGTGAAAAAAATCATGAGATACACACTGATATTTTCCAGGAACTTTTAAGACATGATAAACTTTAGTTCTTTAAAAGACCTGAAGGTATTTATCATTTCTCCATCTCCTCAAGCATATTAATTTTTTTCTAGCCAGATATGGTGCTACATAACTTTATTCCCAATACTTGTGATGTTGAAGTAGGAAGATGAAAAATTCATATCAGCCTGGATTACATAGTGAATTTGAGGAAAGCCTGGCCTACAAAACAATAGCCTGTCATTTAAAAATACAATTTTTATTGATATCTAGTGACCATTCATACTTATGGAATAAAGTACGGTGTTTCAATTTATTTACAAAATTCTAATGCTCTTAATTTGATCAATACACATTGTATTCGTGTGTCAAATTATCACTCTCTATCCCATAAATATGTACAATTAAATAATAATTAATGAAAATAAAATCGTTATTTTACAATAAAAATATCAGAGGGCAGAAAGCAGAGGAAGAGATTTGCCATGAAACATTTGCCATGAAACATTTGTAAAAAAAAAAAAAAACTGTCCTTAGGGTGGGGAAGGGCTTCACACCCACCTGTAACTGTCTCTCAGGCCATGTAAATTCCCAGGACATCCTACTGAAGGCTGCAAGTGAGGATGGGTTCCCTCTTTGGAGCAGAACCATCCAAGGAGTATGTGTAAACTAGGGCACTGGCGGCCTCACTCTTTCAAGAAGTCCTTCTGCACAGTAAGTTCTCTTGGATCTTAACTACCTTTATTACAAGAGGTAAAGCAAGGTGGTGAGGAGCAGGACCTGGAGCCAGGCAGGCTGGGTTATAATCCTCTCTGCATCTCCTGGCTGTGTGCTAGGCTTTGGCTTCTCACCTGCTAAACGGTGATGCTAATCGAAGAGTGAGTTTGCATGGTGGCTATCAGTGACTATTACTGTTATGACTTACCTACATCGAGTTTGCTGAAAGCAGCCTTAGCTATAGTGGAAAACATTTCTTATGTCATTCTTCCCAGAAGTACTTATCTGCCTTGACTCACTCACTCTCTTTAGTGTTCTCTCTCTCTCTCTCTCTCTCTCTCTCTCTCTCTCTCTCTTTCATTAAGCATTTACCATGTACCTGCCATTATTCAGACATATGTAACTGGTTCTAAAAAAGGAAAAGATTAGTAGTTTCAGCTGTCAAGGAATGCAACACTCTAAAGGCAGAAAATACGACAGAGTATTTGTGATTCATATTTGAAGGTTACTCTTCTATCTTTGCTACTGATACAATATCCTCATCTAGTCTTTGGATAAACTGCCAGAGTTGTTGTCAGCTGTCTAATTAGAAGCTGTTTTGGCCCCCTGCTTCATCTTAGAACACCAGAACCTTCTATGCTTTTGCATGGGAGCCCCCACCCCCACCCCCGCCCCCAGTCTGCATTCTTCTGGGAAACTTGAATAGGTCTAGCCCACTGAGATGATTCTTAAGCACAAATCACTGGGTACTTCCTTAGCCATCTGAAAAGAGAGTCAAGTCCTTTATGGGCCTTTTTATTTTGACTAAGCTCAATGAAGGGTGGGAGGTGCCACCAGAGAATTCTCTTTTGTGATTTGCTGTCTCTGCCACTAGGTGTCACTGCTCTACATAAATAAAACAGGATCAATTGGCCTTGGCACTTTGAAATTTGGCCTTTGGTTAAGCAATCTGGGAGGTTGAGGGACCCACTAAGTTTGAAGCATCAGGTAAGCATCACTGTCACCTAGAGACTCAATATGCATTAAAAGGCTTTGAAATTCAAGTGTCAAACTTGTAAATTCAGAACTCTTTATATCCCATTGGTATTGATCTCTTTAAACAGATTTTAAAAAGTAACTTCTTAGAACAAACATGATTTACTATGGAATTCAGGGAATGGGTCATTTCATTATTAATGGAGCCATTTGGGAAGAAGTATCTGATGTGCCTGCCCAGGACACCATGTAAAACTCAAAGGAAACTTTAGCCCCTAAAAGTGACCCTTTGCTTGACTGAGAAAGAAGCCACATACTATTAGTCAGATGTAAAAGACACATTTAAGTTAGATGTGCTGGCACACACCATTAATCCCACCACTTATGAGGCAGAGGCTGGAGAATCCCTGTGGCTGTGAGTGAGTTCAAGGCCAGCCTGGTCTACAGAGTGAGTTCCAGGACAGCTGGGGCTACAGGGAGACCCTGTTTCAAAAAAAAAAAAAAAACTCCACGAAAAGATGAAATTATTACTTGATCTTCCCCTCCAATGTATTTTTAAAAATAATATTTACATAATTTTCTCCTTTTAGGAAAATTAGTTGTGGTTTCTTTCATAGTCTTGATGAATGGTTATCAGGAGAGAGCAAGCCCCATCCCCATCTCTCTGTGAAGCAGTGTTACTGTGTCTGTGACCTCTCTCACACACTTCTGGCACACAGCAGAAGGCTCAATGAGCTGGGGGCACTGTGCTAGTTTCCAGTTTTGTAGAGATACAAGGACCTCATTGACCATTGCACACAGCTCCTCACTGTCCAGTTTGTGATAAGTTGTCAGGACAGGAGTCTAGTGAACAATGAAAGGCTCTGGACAGTGTTCTGCCCTTGAGATCTCCCTCTTTGAAGAACATCTGAGTGTCAGCAAGGCTATCATCACAAAATCCAGTCAGTATTTGGTGTTACACTTGGATATTTCCAGGCAGGTTCTGTCCCCTGTCTGAAAAGACGAACATCAATGGCTTTCAAGAGTAGCAAGAAGAAACAGTACATAGAACGTTTCCATTACAGAGTTTTTGTCTTGTGCAGCAGTGTGTTGAGTCCAGATTGATGTGGTTGAATAGTAGCATGCTTGCTCATTAATGAAAACCCACATGATTTTTGGCTGACGTCTCCTTGCAACGTGACAAGGCATCCTTGACTGCTCATGCCTGATAACTCACTGGAGTGAGATGGGGTGGGATGGAGACAGTCCAGGTGAGCCTCCTTCCCGATGTTCCCTAAACTTCTTTGACATTAATGTACTTTAAACATTTCTGAGAAGCCAGTTGTTGCATATAGCTGACAGCAGTCGGTATTGCAGTAGAAATTTCAGACGAATTTAAGATTCCTTTGAGCCATTTGGGGAAGCAGTCTTTCATAAGCCATATTCCTTATATCACAGCATGGACCTATGAGTCAGGGTGGAAGCTTGACTCTTCCAATGGTCTGCTTTGATAGGTTGCAGTAAATTGCTTCTTATAACAAATAGATTGTTGATCATCATGTAACTCCCAGGCTAACTAAGGTTCCCATGTTATTAGATCCTATCCTATCATACTCTAAAGGCAAAGATAATGTAATGTCAGTTTCTTAGAATGGAGAGTGATTTTTTTTCTATAAAGGGCATTTTTAAATGTGGGTCATTAGCTCATTTTATCAGTACCTTAATGCTTTGAGTGCCTTGAAGAAATACTAGGGCCAAAACTGATTTAGTAAAGAGTATCATCACCTAGCGAATATAAGATGTTACACATCTCTTTCAAGCTTGGCTCAAATAAACAATACAGAACTTTATGGCTGCATTGCACATGGTTGAACTGTGGTGCTGAATTCAATTCATGTGCCATTTGCAGACTAGGCTTTTGTGGTGGTATAGCAGAATCTCATAGTTGGACAAGTAAAATTTGTATTTAGTTCTTGTAATGCCTTAGTCTTTCTGGTGTAATTCAAAACAGAGTCAATGTCACATAGCTTCATATCTCCTTAGATGAGGCTTCTTAAGAGGGTCTAGACTGTCTTCTGGTGTATGAGTTTACATGAAGGTAGAATAATGCAGGTTAAGATGTGCATTGTGAGGTGGCATGGAGAATATTCATTCAATATGTTTGTTCCATGCATAAAGCCAAAAACGTAGCCATAAATTGAGATCTGTAATGATGGGGGCAGGATTATCTCTAGCTAAGCATCTTAAAGACATTCTGATGGAGGCTGATAATCAGTACAAATTGTAACAGTTATAGAAGGAGTTGTTCTGCAGATGGCTTTATTCCTGAGCACTCAGTACCATCTGGCACTTTGGGGCTGAGCCCAGCTCCACCACGTTGAGAACCCATGTTTGTTCTGCATTGGCACAGACGTGGGAGTCGATGGCTTCTTGACATTTTGGACTCTCTGTCATATGGCAGGTCCAGCTGCAGAGCCTGCTCTTTCCACAGCAGCGAAGTGGCTCCAACGAAGTTGCCTTTTGTTGTAGAAAAGGTCACTTCAGGGAGTCTTGAAGATGGGGCTCAAGTTTGTAAATTACACATGGTGCTGTGGACAATTTCTTGTAGACTGAATGAAATGCTTGCAGTGCTGATGTAGAAATAAAAGAATTTTACATGGAAAGATCCGCATGGCAAAATACCATTGATAAATGGTGGAGGCTTCATTCAATATGCTCTTAAAACATTCCTCATTGGGCCAGAGAGATGGTTCAGCAGTTAAGAGTATTGGCTGCTCTTCCAGAGGACACAGGTTCAATTTCCAGCACCCACATGGTGGCTTCTGTAGCTCCAGTTCCAGGGGATCTGATGCCCTGTTTAAACATCCATGGGCATGACATGGGTCCACTTACATACATGCAGCCAAAACACTTATACACATTAAATAAAATAATCAAATATTTTCCTTCAAACATTTTATTGAAGTTATGTGCATTTCATACATCATTTCTCAGTCCAATCTAGACTCATCTTGTCTTCCATACCCCACACCCCACGTGAGTTCATGCACCCTGCTATCGCTGCTGTTTATCTTTTTCTGATTCTTTTCAAAGTTTTTTCAAAGCATAGGATTATTGTCCTTGGGAGAACTTTACTGTTTCAGTTGGTTCGCTGTCCCTGTTCCTCTGCTGCTGTTCCTTCCAATCTGCACCACTTCAACATATTCATATATATATATATATATACATCATACCTGTACTAAAATTATATCATCTGTACACAGACTGTCATTTCCATATCATATTTCAGGATTCCCGTTTTTCCTTTTTAAATTTATATTACTCTAAAATATGCCTACATATCCTTTACCCATATACCAAGATTCCAAAGTCTAAAAACAAGTGGTGGGTTAATTCTAGAACCTGTTAGGGGGATTGCATTATCAGAGCACAGCTGCTCCAGGGAAAGAGGTATATAACGTTGATGTTGCTCAGTTGGCCTTATAACTTGGTGCTTGGTACTAGCATCCACAGATGAGGGATACTATTCATCGTTTGCTTTTCTGGGACTGTATTACTTCACTTAGCATAATATCCTCTAGTTCCATCCATTTACTTGCAAAATTCATGATGCCATCTTTCTTTACCACTGCATAGAATTCCATTGTGTAGGTGTACCACATTTTCTCTATACACTCATTGGTTGAGGGGCATTTGGGTTGGTTCCAGCTCTTTACTATTGTGAAGAGAGCTGCAGTGAACATGGCTGTGCATGTATCTCTCCAGTAGGATGAGTCTTGTGGGTATATACCTAAGAATGGTATGACCATTCTTGGTCGGGTGGTAGGCTCATCTGAGTCTCTTCAGAGTTCTCCATACTGCTTTCCATAGTGGTTGTTTGAGTTTACATTCCCACCAGCAGTGGATGAGTGTTCCCCTTTCCCCACAACCTCTCCAGCATTTGGTATCATTTATTTTCTTGATCCTCACCAGTCTTATGCATATATATATATATATATATATATATATATATATATATAAACACACACATATATATATATATATATATATATATATCACCCATATTAAAATGATATCATCTGTACACAGACTGTCATTTCCATATCATATTTCAGGAGTTGTATTTTTCCTTTTTAAATTTATATTACTCTAAAATATGCCTACATATCCTTTATCCATATACCAAGATTCCAAAGTCTAAAAATAAATGGTGGTTTAATTCTAGAACCTGTTAAGGGGTTTGCATTATCAGAGCACTTTAAGATGATATCTTAAAGTTGCTTTAATTTGCATCTCCTTAATTATTAGTGATGTTGAACACTTTTAAGATGTTTCTCAGCCATCTTTATATCCTCATTTGTGAAGTCTCTGTTCAGCTTTTTACTCCATCTTTTGAGTGAATCATTACTTCTTTGCTTTTTGAGTAGTTTATATATTCTGGAAGTCATTGATCTGTTGGATGTATCACTGGTGAAGGCTTCCTCCCATTCTGTGGGTTTTCTCTTCACTTCACTGATTGTTTCTTTCACTGTAAAGAAGCTTTTGAGTTTAATGAGGTCCTACTTGTGAATTGTTGACCTCACTTCTTGGGGAGCAGCTGTCTGATTTAGGAAGTCTTCTCCTACATCTGTGTCTTGTAGGTTGCTGCCAACTTTTTCTTCTATCATCTTCAGAGTTTTGGGTTTCAGGTTGAGGTCTTTGATCCATTTGGAGTTGATTTTTGTATAGGGCTAGAGATTGGGGTTTAGTTTTATTCTTCTACAAGTGGTGATCCAGTTTTGCTAACACCATTTGCTGAAGATGCTATCTTGCAAACCACATACAGACCTATGTCAAAAAGATCATCCATCATGACCAAGTTGGATTCATACCTGAGATGCAGGGATGGTTCAACATATGTAAATCAATAAATAGCATAAAACACATAAAAGGACTGAAAAACAAAACCACATGATCATCTCAATCAATACAGAAAAAAACCTTCAACAAAATACAGCATCCCTTCATGCTTAAAGTCCTACAGGGAATTGGACTGGAGGGATCATTCCTCAGTGTAATCAAAACCATATATAAGAAACCCACAGCCAACATCATCCTAAATGGAGAAAAGTTAGAAGCATTCCCCTTAAAGGCAGGAATATGGCAAGGCTGTCCACTATCACCACTCCTCTTCAATATAGTGCTTGAAACACTTGCTAGGGCAATAAGACAAGAAAGGGAAATGAAAGGAGTACTAATTGGAAAAGAGGAAGTCAAGCTATCCCTTTTTGCAGATGATATGATAGTTTACCTAAGGGATGTTAAAAACTCCACCAGAAAACTCCTAGAAATGATCAAGACTTTTAGTAAAGTGTCAGGATACAAAATCATCCTAGAAAATCAGTAGCCTTTCTTTACACCAACAACGAGAAACTGAAGAAGGAATATAAGGAGAGCTTTCCACTCACAATAGCATCAAAAACAATAAAATACCTGGGAACAAACCTAACCAAAGACACCAAAGATCTCTACAACAAAAATTTTAAATCCCTGAAGGAGATTGAAGAAGACATCAGAAGATGAAAAGACCTCCCATGCTCATGGATTGGAAAAATTACATCCTGAAGGCAATAGAAGAAAAAGTTGGCAACAACCTACAAGACATAGGCTTAGGAAAAGACTTTCTCAATCAGACAGCAGCCGCGCAGGAAATAAGGTCAACAGTTAACAAATGGGACCTCATCAAACTCAAAAGCTTCTGTACAGCAAAAGAAACAATCAAGGCAGTGGAGAGAAACCCCACAGAGTGGGAGGAAATCTTCACCAGTGATACATCTGATAGAGCATTAATGTCCAGAATATATAGACTACTCAAAGAACAAAGAAGTAAGAAAAAAAATGACCTACTCAAGAGATGGAGTAAAGAGCTGAACAGAGACTTTACAAGTGAGGAAGTAAAAATGGCTGAGAAACATCTTAAAAAGTGTTTGACATCATTAATAATTAAGGAAATGAAAATTAAAACAACTCTCAGATATCATATCTCTCTGATATGACTGGCTAAGATCAAGAAAACAAAAGACACCAAATGCTGGAGAGGTTGTGGGGAAAAGGGAACCCACTGCTGGTGGGAATGTAAAATTGTACAACCATTATGTAAAGCAGTGTGAAAAACCCTTAAAGACTCAAAATGAGCTTACCACCTGACCCAGCCATACCACTCCTGGCTATATACCCACAAGACTCATCCTACCACAAAGATACATGCAAATCTATGTTTATTGCAGCACGCTTCACAATAGCCAAGAGCTGGAGCCAACCCAAATGCCCCTCAACAGATGAGTGGATGACAAAAAATGTAGTACATCTACACATGGAGTTTTATTCAGCGGTGAAGAAAAATGACTTCATGAACTTTGCAGGTAAGTGGATGGAACTCAAAACCATTATGCTAAGTGAAGTAACACAGTCACAGAAAAACAAACAGCCAATGGTTTCCCTCATTTGTGGATGCTAACACCAAATCCCCAGTTGAAATGTAAGCTGAACAACATTATTGTTATATTTCTTTTTATCTGAAAGCAACTGTGTTATTATAATATAAATCTTTTTAACAGGCTCTAAAATCGACCTACCACTTATTTTCAGACTCTGTAATAGAAGTAATAGAGTAATATAAAATTAAATGGGAAATGTGAATTCCTAAACATATTTTGAAGTTAACATACAGTTTATTCTCAGAGGTCATAATTTTGATGCATATGTGACGATTATATAGGCATACTGAACAATAAACAGGGGAGGGAAAAACAACAACATAGAGACTGGGTTAAAGAACTGAATGATACAGTTAAACTTTGCCCCAAACATCAAGCCTCTGCAGTGAAAAACTTTGGAAAGACAGAGAAAGATGCAAGACATGTATCTTTGAGTTTCTTCTCAGACTTGGAAAAAAATCCTTAAATTCATATGGAAAAACAAAAGACCCTGAATAGCCAAAGCAACCCTGAGTGAAAAGAGCACTAGGTGGTGGTGGGGCGGGTCACTATACCAGACTTCATACTGTATTACAGGGCTATAGTTATAAAAACAGCCCGGTACTGGCACAAAAACAGACCTGTAGACCAATGGAACAAAATTGAAGATCCAAACTTGAGCACACACAATTTAAGTCACCTCATATTTGACAAAGGGGCCAAGAAGATTCAGTGGAGGAAAGATAATCAAATATTTTTAAAATCTACCTCTTCATATCAATTTATATTATTGCAGAAATCACACTGTACTGTGATTCTTCTCCTTCCTGACACAGTCTGTGGTATTTCTGGAAGCAGAAAACTGTGTTTTTCAATGTTTTCTTCCCAGAATCTAACACCTGGAATGGTACCCAATAATTAGGTGAATTAACTTGAACTTTCTTTGGGTTTGTGCTTTATTAATATCACTACTAGGATCTCAATAAGCTCTAACACTAGGATCTTAGCTATAAGAAACTTTGGGGATCAAGATTTATTTTTTTTTACACAGGAGGATTGACAGCCCTTTATGATGAGCATCCTGTCAAGCTCTAACGGGCTTTCTGTTACGGTTTCCCAAGAAAGTATGAGACCTGTAAGTCTCTAGTGTTTGCTGGGTATGTGATCTTGAACTATTTATTGTAATTCTCTGGAAACTTTAATTTCTTCACCCATACAATGGAGTATGTATGTATGCCTTGGAATTAGTGGATTTCCTGAAATTAAGTATCTAAAGAAATGAACAATATAAATAATAAATGTAAGCTTGGCTTTGACAGTGGTAGGTACTTCTCTATGCCTCCACAGCAGAGCTTTCATGAATTCCTCCCCTAGAACCACTTTCTTCTTGGAAAATGAGGGGTTGTTTCAATTATCTGTTCCAATATACCCCCAAATACAGTGGGTTGAAAGGATCATTTATTAGTTCCCATACTTCTGCAGATTGAATCAGCTGGACAGTCCACATTTGTGGATTCTTAGGCAGTTCTAGTACTGTCGCAACATCCAGGAACCCGGGGCTGCACATCTGGGGAAGTAGATGCTTCTGCTAACAAGGGGTCATCTGAAGCTCTGCCATGAAGTTTCTTTATGTTGATTGAGATTTTCACAGTAAGGTGGTCTTGGCAATGTGGCATTTTCATAGGCCTATGATTTCAAAGAAGCGATAAAAAAACCCATGGGAAGTGTTCATAAGCCAAGTTCAAGTTTACATCACATCCACAGCCTTCTGTTGTACAGCTACATTCCAGGGCTGTGGAACAGTTCAGGGTCAAGAGGAAGGAGCCACATTGGGTGGAGAGACTGTTAAACATGGCTCACAGTGAGAAGAAGGGCTAGAGGAGTGTTTGGAGAATTGCTACCCAAGCCAAAGCTCAGCTTCTCTGGTGAAGAGACTTTGATTTCTTCACGTGGTGAATCTGTCTAATGATTATTTAAATTTAATGACTCTAATCAGGTCCAGCCTTTCAGTCGTTGTTATTAATGAATCCTGTTACCCACAAGGCAGCTTGCAGCAGTGGCGTGCAGGAGTCTCTGATTATCATGCAAGTCTTGAACAGCATTATCCTCTGAAGAACCCTGATCGTTCAATGCAAGGTGATCTGCCTTGACACTGCTTGAACTTCATTTTAATAGGTTTCGAATGGCCTCTCTCAAGCTGGCCCAGTTTCCCAAGTTTATATCCTATGTTCTTGAAGCAGTTGGCAGTAATTTGTTTCAGGTGAGCTTTTGCATGGTACTTCTGAGCACATCTGTAGATGACTTAAAGTCATAGTTCCCAACTGATGAATGCACAAGGCAGATTCTCATGTTTATTTTTAAATCCCTCAGTGTATGTTTATCAAATAATTAAATGAAGTGTAAAAGCAGAGTACCCCATCTCATACCCATCCTGGTTCATAATCATTCTTCTCAGTTACCTCCTTTTTTTAAACCTGAGAAACTGTGCTCTCATACTGTTCTCTGTGCTTTTGCAAAATATGTTTATGGTTTTTCTGCTTGTTAAACCAGATTGGAATTATTCATCCAACTAGAAATTCATTTCTATTCATTCAGAAATTATTTACTGGGTGTCAGTATGTACAAAATCATATATTTCAAAAGTAACCTATCTTGATCACTTTTTATTGTGAGTGTATGTAGCTATTCTCATTCTTTTTAATTGTAACATGCAGCCATTTCTTTAAAGATGCTTTTGTAAAATTTTGATATGGTCTGATATTTAAAAAATTCTAATAGTGATCATCTTTGATCACTATTTGATTACACACACTTAGTGTGTCTTTGGACATACATATCTTTTAAAACCAAAGACGGCGTTTACTGTGGTTTGGATTTGAAGCCTTCCTCCAGAAAGCTCATGGGTTGAAGACTTTCCAGCTGGTAATTCTGTTATGTAGTGACTAGGGGCCAGAAGAGTGAGATGGCCCACTGGAAAAATGTGCCTGATGACCTGAGTTTGATCTCCAGGACTTACATGGTAGAAGGAAAGAACCAAATCTGGAAAGCTGTCCTCTGACGGCCACATGTAAGGTGTGACATGTGCCCACACGCATACCCCACAACATTAATAGATAAGACATAATAAAACTTTAAAAAGAAGTGATTAGATCATGAGAGTATTAACCTCATCAGTGCATCGATGTGATTGCAGCTGATTGAGCTAGTCAAAGGTAGATCTTGTCCCCAGAACTTGGTCCCCGCCTCTTCTTCCCTTCCTCTGTCTTTTCTGGCAGCTCTCTCTGCCCTGCCATCTTTTTTTTTTTTTTTTGATTGCTTTGGTATTTCCTACAATCATTTTCCAATTCAGTTCAAGGCATTATCCCTTTCCCTCCCCCCACCCCACCCCTACCCATCCCACGTCATGCATTTCTGCCGTAAGTTTTCTCATCTTTCTCTGCTTTTTTGTTTTGTTTTGTTTTCATTTTTTTTTACCAATAAGTGATAATTTGTGAGTACAATCATCCTTCCTGTAAAACCAACTTTGGCAATGCAGTTGTGCCCAAACCACACAGCTCATGGGTCCACCATCCAGCAGGGGGGCCTGTATATTCAATCAAGTTGATCAAATGAGTGCCAGTCTATATTGTTGTAGTTTCACCATTTACCCCATTCACATTCCTTACATTCTACCGCACCCCTCTCCTCTTCCGCAGATTGTTCCCTAGGCTTAGAAAAGGGGCACAGGTGGATGAGAAGCAAAACAGTCTACTTTCTCTGGAGCTGTTGTCTTGGTCTCTAGTCAATTCTGGCTGTTTTCTTTCATGGGCTGACAGCTTGTCCAGGCATAACCTTTCGATCCTACTAATGAAGCACATGCAATTAGATATATAGGTATTTAAACAGTATAATATATAGCCTTTCGATCCTACTAATGAAGCACATGCAATTAGATATATAGGTATTTAAACAGTACTAATTGTTATGGTAGGTTTCTTTGGTATAGACACAGATGTTTGGATGGTATGTGAATCCATGAATTACATTTTCTTCTGTTAAGTATGACAGGGTCTTTTCCCGTGACATTCTGCCTCACCATGGACCTCAAAGTGATCAAACCAGTTGACTCTGAACTGTGAGCTCAGTCTTTCCTCCCTTAAGTTGATTTCCTGAGATATTGTGGAGAAAATGAGGGAAAACTGACCAGCACTGAGTCAAAGGGATGATGCACTTAAATTTTCATTAACTGCTGCTGGAAAACAGACTTTCAAAGGCATAGCATGTGACATTCACACTGATCCCCACTTACTGACTACACTGACTTCCCCCTCCTCTTTCCCTCCCTCCCTCTTTCCCTCCCTCTCCCTGCCTCCCCCCCTCCCTGTCCATCTTTGCCAATCATAGGACTAAAACATTGCCACTTCATTGCTTGAGTGTATCGTTTCTAATTAAGTTTATCCTTATAGTTTAATTCACTTCTCAATTATCACTTATGATCTTTAAACAGTATTCTTTGCACATATGAGATGTGTTTATATATGTGTTTGTGTGGTGAATTTGTGCAGTGTATGAGAATGTGTGCATATGGCGTGTGTACCCACGCAGAGTGCATGGGAGGATGTCTGTGCTCTGTTCTATCAACTTTTGTCTTGTCTTCTTGAAACGGAGTCTCTGTCACTGAACTTGGAGCTGGGATGATGGTGGCAAGCTCTAGCAATTCTCATTTCTCTGCTCAACACAATGCTAGGGTTACAGACATGGGTAGTCATGTCCAGTTTTTCATGTGGGTGCTGGGGATTCAAACTTGGGTCACCATTCCAGCATCATAAGCACTTTTACTCATTGAGTTAGCCTCAGCCCATTTTGTTTTTGTGTACACACACACACACACACACACACACACACACACAGTATTATTTGTTTTTTTAGATAAGTTTTTACTCTTTTTTTTGTCTTTTTGAGATGGAGTCTCCCTGTAGCCCCAGCTGTCCTGGAACTCACTATGTAGACCAGGCTGACCTTGAATTCACAAAGATCTGACTGCCTCTGCCTCCCAAGCCCTGGAATTAAAGATGTGTGCTACCACACCCAGCTTAGATAAATAAATTTTTACTTTTTAGCACAGATTAGTCTTGAACTCAGAATCTTTCTGCTCCCCTTTCTTGAGTAGTGCTGGGATTTATATTATGATTTTTTTTTAATTTTTAATTAATTTTATTTATTTCTGTATGTGTATGAATGTACTGTCTGCATGCAAGTTTGTGCACCTGTGTCGTGCAATGCCGCGGAAGTCAGAAGAGGGTCTCGGATTCCCCTGGAACTGGAGTTCTCCTGGAATTGGAGTTTCGGATGGTTCTCGGCCGCCATGTGGGTGCTGGGGATCGAACCCGGGTCCTCTGTAAGAGCAGTTGGCGCTCTTAATCGCTAAGCCATCTCTCCAGCCCTAATATGTTATGATTTTTTAAATGTGTATGTTATGCCTGCATGTGTGTGAGTGCAACCATGTTGTGCAGTGCCCACAGAGGATAGAAGAGGGCATTAGTTCCCCTGGAACTGGAGTTATGGATGGTTGTGAGCCGCCATGTAGGTGCTAGGATTTGAACTCAGGTCTTCTTCAAGAACAGCCAGTGCTCTTAGCTGCTAAGCCAGCCCATATATTATACCTTTAAAGTACAGTTGGGAGCAGTTGGAAGTGTCTGCTGTAAGGAGTAGAGACTAGGTTTAACGGTGCCTTAAACAAATAACTATTTTTCTTTTTTTAAAGATTATTTATTTATTTATTTATTTATTTATTTATTTATTTATTTATTTTTGGTCTTTTTTTATGTGTATGAATATACTGTCTGCATGTAGGTCTGTGCACCCCTGTAGTGCAATGCTGTGGAGGTCAGAAGAGGGCGTCGGATTCTCCTTAGAACTGGAGTTAAAGACAGTTCTTAGCCGCCATGTGGGTGCTGGGAATCGAATCCAGGTCCTCTGCAAGAGCAGTCGGTGCTCTTAACCCTTGAGCTGTCTCTCCAGCCCCAACAATTTATTTTTCTTACCCACCATCCAGGCTCAAGGTTTTTAGCATTTGGTTAGGGGCTTTGGCATTTCAGCCTTGGCGTCTCTTTGTCTCTCAGCTACTTCTTGATCAATGAGAGGCAGGGCTGATGGCATCTGTCAGTGTGTGTGTGTGTGTGTGTGTGTGTGTGTGTGTGTGTGTGTGTGTGTATGTGTGTGTATAATCTAAAGTTTTTAAGAATCTGCAAGGAAGTTTATAGTGCACGTAGTGGAGCAAAGGGCAGAAGTCTTAAGTTGGTCAGGAGCTAGAGCAGGCTGAGCATGGGCCTGTGTCAACTACTTTGGCGTGTCCTTGTCCTACCCCTCTGTTTGCTGTTAGTTTCTTAGGTTTATAGTATCTTTCAGGCACAGATAGTAGCTTCTGCTGTTACATTTGTTTATGGTTTTAGTGCTCATTTATTGGGGAGATGTTTCAAAATTCTAACGTAGTCAGTTTTAATTTTAAAAAGTCAATCTCAATTTCATTTTATTTGTGGGAAAATGCTTTGTATTCCCATCCTCAGTGGTCCTGAGTTGTCCTACTATCAAACTTTCCATACTTAGAATGACTGTGCCGATCACTCACTCATCTTTCCATCAAAGCCACATTCTTTCAGTTGCTGCACCTTCTGACATATTCTCCTGTGGAGGAAGGCAAACACCCTGCCCTATTCCTCCCTCCGTTACCACCAGACTCATTTCTCCAAATAATTTTTGCAGGTTATTACATTTCATTGAAACATTAAATCGAGACGCTTAGTGGGGCATACTAGGTGGTAGGTTAAAGCATGATCTTCCAACCAATGAATATGGTGACTCCTTCAACTTGATCATGTCTTTGTTAGACTTCTATGAGCTCGGGTAGTATTTCTTACCTTTTTTGTTATGTTTACATGTGTCTTGTTTTAACTTGTTAGGAATTTCTTTCATACGTTTCAACTAGTGTTGAAGATACAGTATTTTTTTCAATTAGCCAATTTAATAACTGATTAACTAATAATAAGTCAAATTTACCAGATTGTTTTCAGAGAGAATAGTTTAAAATGTAAATAATGGCAGTTTGTGAGTTTCTTTACAAATTTAATCATTTTTGGTTTTTAAACTTTGTGTAATGTCTAGAATAATTTAAATGTTAAAGATGATCATTTTTAGGGGGTGGAGAAATAGTCTAGCAGTTAAGAACACTAGTTTTTTGTACAGGACCCAGGTTTGCTTCCCAGCACCCACACGGTGACTAACAGCCATTCATGTGATTCCAGTTCCAGGAGATCCACAACATCCTCTTCCAACCTCCAGGCACATTGCAGGACATAGGTGCACTTACATACATGTAGGCAATACACTCAGACACATAAAATAAAAGTAATAAATAAAATACTTTAAAAAAGATTATCATCTTTAAACAGGAATAGAATGTATCATTCCTGAGTTCAATGTTTATAGATTTTTGCTAACTATCCTTTACCAGATGAAATAAATTCTCTTGCTTCTAGCTTGCTGTAAACTTCTCTTGTGATTTAGGCTAATATTTACCAGCATTTGTGGCATCTAATGAATATGTGGGCTTCTCTTTTGTTATATTAATGTGGTTAATTTTAGAAATCCTAGTGATGAATTTTCTAGTATTCTTGAGAAAACCCTCTTTGGTCTTTATTAGTGGTTGAAATGCAGCTAAAATAAAATCATTGGTTAATTATTTATAAATTTTGGTATTTATATTTACTAAATCCATGTTTTCTTTTAAAAAATATTTTATTTATAGCCAGGTGTGGTGGCATATGCCTGTAATCCCAGCACTTGGGAGGCAGAGGCAGGCAGATCTCAATGAGTTCAAGGCCAGGCTGGTCTATATAGCGAGTTCCCAGGCCAGGTGGGGCTACAGGGAGACCCCGTCTCAAAAGACCAAAAAATATTTTATTTAATGTGTTATGAGTGCATTGTTTCCAAGAGTGTAAGTGCATCATGTCGTACAATGCCTTTGGAGGTCAGAGAGGGCATCGTATTGCCCTGGAACTAGAGTTATGGATGGTTATTAGCCACCATGTGAGTGCTGGGGATGGAACGTGGGTCATGTGGAAGAGAAGCCACTCCTCTTAATTGATGAGCCATCTCTCTACCCAACCCCCTCCATGTATTCTTTTGGGAGTACTTACTTGTGGTAAAATACACTTTAGTTTTTGTCAGCTTATATTATTTTTATATGATTTGGAGAATTTTAATTTTTTCCTAGTATCTAGAAATAGTTGTAGTGTGTAGATTGCTTGTGGTAGGAAGGCTTACATGCCTCAACCATTGAACTGCGTAGACCTGTTTGGGAGAGTTGAATACTTGCTAACTTTCCCACCTTTGAGTTTAATTTGGTAGTTAAAAATTCTTAATAGTCTATTTAATTTAGTTTTATTTAATTTAATTTTCTAAAATTAAATTAGTCTATTTAATTTAATTTTCAGATCTGTCTCCACATGTATGTATGTAGTTCAAAGCTCTGGCATGTTTGTTGTGGTGTTTTGTCGTCATTTTTAAGATTGTTACTGGGGCTTTTTATCCCTAACATTTAATTTTATTGTTACCAACTCCTATTTTTTTTTTCTGTTTTATTTCTGGTTTTATCTTTATTCATTATTTCTTTTACTTCCCTTACATTTAAAAATGTATTGTATTTTTGAGATTTTCATACAACAGAGTTTGGTGGCATTTAGATACTCTACCCTATCCTCATCTACCCCACCCCACCTAATTATGTATATATATATATATATNTATATAATAGGTGGGGTAGATCCCCAAATGTCTTTCAATGTGAGTCCATCCACTGGGCTCAAAAAGAGTTCCATCCCTGAAAGACATTGTCTTTCTCTTCGTAGTGATCAGTTGCCAAAAGTTCCGTCCAATGGGTTGGAATTTCTTACCTACTTCTCCATGACTAGGTTGGGATTTTTTTCTAGCTTGACTTTGTATAGGACTTGAACAATGCTGTGAGTTCATATGAATAACTAAATGGCTGTCTTCGAAAGACTCTGTTTCCTTGTGGTCATCCGCCTCCTCTGGGTCTTACAGTTTTTCCACCTCTTATTCCCCAATGATCCCTGAGCCTTGGGAGACAGAGGTTTGAGACAGATGTCTTATTCAGGGATAAGCACTCTGCAGCCTCTTGTTCTCTGTACCTTGGCCAATTGTGGGTTTCTGTGTTAATCTCCATCTGCCTTATAAGAAGAGAATTGAGAGATGCATTCATCCTACGTGTATAGGTCGCATTGAAGAAGTGTCACTTGGGGTTAAGCATATCACAGGCACTTATTCTCTGTATTTGACCAGTTCTGGAACTCTGTAATTATCTCTATCTATTGCTAAAAGAAGCTTCTTTGTTTTAGTTGTTCTTTTCTCTGGCTTCCAGTGTTGAGTGTTCAAGTCATTCATTTTTAGTCTTCTCTGTTTGCTAATACAAGCACTTAAAGTTATAACTTTGGGGGGGGTCTGGAAAGATGGCTCAGTGTTTAAGAACACTGGCTGTTCTTGCAGAAGACCCTGATTTGAATCCCAGCACCCACATGGTAGCCAACAACTGTTTGTAATTCCAGACCCAGGAGATCCAATGCCCTGTTCTGTCTTCTATGGGCACTGCAAGACATGGGTGCACTTACACACATGCAGGCATAACACTCATACACATAAAATAAAAATAAAGTAAATTTTAAAACTTTTCATCAGAGTACTGCTGCCCTGCATGATTTAGATGTGTTGTGTTCTCGTTCTTTATTTTCAAATAAACGAGCAACAATTTTAAGTTTAAATTTCCATGTTATTTAGAAAACCATTTAAAATCTCCAAAATGTAGCTTTATGGTATTGGTAATAAATTCTAAATTTAGTTGCAAGTTTTATATTCTTTAATAATTTATTTAGATTTTCTTTATAGTCTAACAAGTACATAGAAGTTTTGATATATAGTATGATTTGGATATGAATTGAGTGTGCCCCTGAGGGTTCATGTGTTGAAGTTTAATGCTCATTGTAAGACATAGAAGCTGGATGTTTAAAGAGATTGCTGTGTTTATAGGGTGGGCCCTGGGGAGGTGATTATAATTAGACAAAGGCAGCGCTAGCAAGGTGGAAGAGGAGAGAACACACACACACACACACACACACACACACACACCCCACACTCACATTCATTCTTGCCATTAGACGCCTTGTTTCCTAAGGACTCTGTTAGTAAGTAGGACATCACTAGGTATGACCCCTTGACCTCACTCCTCCAGAACCTCAACTAAAATAGATCTCTTTATTTATAACTCACCTAGCCCACGGCATTGTATTATTGGCCACAAAAATGAAGTAATACAGTATGTATGTAGATATATATATATACACTCATGTATTTATATTAACATGTGTTGAAGTAAATACTTTAGCATATATCTGTGATCATTATTAAAAGTGTTCTCTCTATAGGTATTTTGAGTCATGATTCTATGAAAGGAATTTTTCACTTTCTCCTTGAAATTCTGAATGCTTTGGTGTGTGTGTGTGTGTGTGTGTGTGTGTGTGTATGTATGTATGTATGTATGTAAGTAGACACATACATGTATACTCTGTTGTTTGGTAAATAAAATTTTATGATGCTGGGAGCATCCAGAAGGATGACTCCTGTTATAAATTAAGTATCTCTTTTGGCATCTATCATCTTGAGTTATTTTTTTCTCATTTGCTTTAGTGTTTTATGTGTTTTATGTTTTATGTGTATGTGTTTATTTGAATGACATTTTATTGTTTTATTTTCAATAATTTTTGATTACTTTGTTAAGTTTTATAATATTGAACATATAGATGCCTTGTGAAAAATGACTCATTTTTTGGGCATCAAAAACTTGAAAATTCATGGCTGGAGAGATGGCTCAGTGGTTGAGAGCACTGGCTGCTCTTGCAGAGGTCTGGGCTGGACTCCCAGTACCCCACATGGTGGCTAACAACCATCTATAACTCCAGCTCCAGGGGAATCTGATGCTCTCTTCTGACCTCTGTGGCATTGTACGACACCAGTACACTTGACAGACAAGCAAGCGATACACTCATACACTACAAATAAAAATAATAAATAAAACATTTTTTAAAACCTTGAAAATTCTATGGAAAAAAAAACTTTTGGGGGCTGGAGAGATGACTCAGTGGTTAAGAGCACTGATTGCTCTTGCAGAGGACCTATGTTTGCTCCCCAGCACCCAAATGGCTGCTAAGAACTATCTTAGGCCAGGCGTGGTGGTGCACACCTTTAATCCCAGCACTCAAGAGGCAGAGGCAGGCAGATCTCTGTGAGTCCAAGGCCAGCCTGATCTACATAGTGAGCCCCAGGCCAGTTGGGACTAAAAGGGAGACCCTGTCTCAAAAAAGACCAAAACAAACAAACAAACCCCTTACATCTTGAGTTCGTTAGGAATTTCTACTTTGCTGTTTAGATGAAGTTAAAATATCATCTCCTATAGGAAACGTTTCTAGAGCCAAGTAGTCCCCCAAAGCAGCCTCAGTTATGTATTTAGTACATTCTAACTATCTACTTCATTCACTTGGACTTGTGTTTCAAGTTTATATTTCCTTATTTCTTATTCTCCCTGTTCTCAGTACCATTCCCCACCCAAATAATTAGTTCTGCTATTTTGCATTTTATGTGTGTGTTATTTATGCATTGTGTGTGTGTGTGTGTGTGTGTGTGTGAGAGAGAGAGAGAGAGAGAGAGAGAGAGAGAGAGAGAGGCTGTGTGCATGCCATGAAGTGTGTGAGACGCTTTAAGGACAAGCTTGGGTGCTGGCCCTCGTGGTTGTTTGTCCTTATTTTATGTGCATGAGTTTTTTGCCAGAGTTAAGAAAAGGCAGTAGCCTCCATGAGGCTGGTGGAAACTGAACCCAGGTTCTCTGGAAGAGCAGAAGTGCTCTTAACTGCTGAGCCATCTCTTTAGCCCCTCTCACCTCCCGTCTTGCTTTAGAAGTTTGGGGATTACAGATGTGTGCTACAATACTCAGATTTACATGGTTACATGGGTCCTGGGATCCAAATGCTAGTCCTCCCACTTGCATAGCTGGTGCTCTGTCCACAGATGGACATTCATCTCCTTAGTCCACTACCGCTCTATAAACTATTCAGCATTAAAAAGAGGAAATGGATATAATGAGGTAGAATGAATAAGAACAGACTGGTACAAAGAAACACTATTTTCATGTAACAGGTGATTCATATCTGTGGACCCATTCCAAAGTTCTGGAGAACCAACTTGAGAAGTGTTCCATTGTACTTCAAAAGTTTGGTGCGTAGAATTTATAAAGCATAAAGATTAAGGAGAAATCACTCAAGGGAAAAAATATTGCGTGAGAACTGAGACATGGCTAAAAATTGAGCCACTAACAAATGATGAGATCTATTCCTGTGCTGGTGTTGGGTTCTATTGGGTGTTTAGGTTATATGCTCACTTCTTTATGCAGATGACTGGCAAGTTGGGCACCATGCCCAGGCTGTTGTGCTTTGTGTTTTGCTTTCTGTCCCTCATTGCTTGGAGGAGGGCATGTCACATGCCCATTATAGCTGTTTTCTATTGTTCATTCCTGTGAGCATTCACATTTATGAAGTGTTGCAGACTAGGCTGAATAAAGAGCTTGCAACTTCCCTCTGCTCCAGAGGGTCGCCTTTCCCTGTCCTTGCTGGATACACACTCTGGCCTGTCTTGTCATCATGCGACCTTGTTCTTTCCTAAATGATTCCCATTACTGTTCTCTGTTCTGATTTCTCTTGAAGCTGCCCTTTCATGTGCCTCCCCTCATTCCTGCACTTATGAGAGACCAGTGGTGGCCAAAACCTCTGCTCCTTTGAAAGAAAGCATTGCCAGAGCTGGGCCCTGAGTAGAGGAGAGTGGGGTCAGGGGGAGAACTGGGGGCCGTGTGGAGGCACATGGAGCTGCACCTTCTAAACAGCCAAGAAAGAATCGTATCTGGGCACTGCCTCCAAAAGTTGCTGTTCAGTTCTATTTTTCAAGTGTCCTGTAATCTCTTAGTCATACATGCCATGGACATTTTAGAAAAATTATATGTGAGTGCACTCATTATATTTTCACAGTGCTCGGTTGTTAGACACCACACACTGCATCCCATACTGCAGTGCACATTCATTCGCTCAACACTGGTGACATCTGCGGGTTCTGGGTTATTTGATGTTAGAGGAGACAGGTGAAAGTTAGGAATCTTAAGGTACTCATGAAGATTTAGGGGGCTGGCTGTCAGATCTGGGCTTTGAATCAAGTGTCTTTAGTCCAATAAGAAAAGGCTAAATTTCTTCCTTGTCTTGGCACCCTCCTCTTCCCTGTCCTCTTTGACTGCTTTCTTCTGACACTCCACAAATGCTCATGCAATTTCTCACCTACTCCCCCCACCCTCACCCAAAAGACTGCTTTCAACACACCTTTGCACAACAAATGCAACAGCCTGGGTTTTCCCATAACCACTGTGTACCACATGTATACTGGGAATGCCTCTATATTTGATCCTCAGAGCCTCAGCATTTCAGCTACTATTTGGATTGATGGAACTCCTAGGAATCAAGATTCATGCTAGATGTCTCTGGCTCCTTTTACCACCTAACTTTCCTGGAACTCACTGTATAGCTGGAACTCACTATGTAGACCAGGCTGGTCTTGCTTTAAGAGGTCCACCTGCCTCTGCCTCCTGAGTGCTGGGATTAAAGGTGTATACCACCACACTCAGCTCCTTATTCAATTAAAACAGATTATAACACTTTATTTAAACCCCTAAATAGCTCTGTCACTTTCAAGGAAATGGCAGTGGTGAATGCAGAGGCACCAATTTATTGAGCATAGACTCACCAAATCTCCACAGCTCCATGAATTAGTTCTTGTTATTATCCCAATTATACAGATAAAATGGAGATAAGTTAACCATTTCTCCAGGATTCTAGAGACTAGAAAGACTGAAACAGAGCAAGGGACCCACACAGTCGGAATCAGGAAGCTATTCCTAGTCTTTACTGCCTGTCTGCCTGTCTCATTCATCTGCTAAGACCAGCTTAATCCTGCTTGAGACACTCAAATCTCTTTGAGATGCTCCCACCTTACAGGACTCTCTCATGAACACATTGGGTCATGGGACAGAGGCCCTAGCCATCCCACCCAGAGGAATGCACACACTCCAGGTAGTGTGGGTGTTTATTATCATCCTTATTGTGGATTTATTTACATGCTAATATGTCAGCACTTTCTTACTTGTCAGGGAATTTGATTGAGTGAAAGACTGAAATTGTCAGAGTCTGTAATTTTGTAACTAGGAAGAGAAGTTGACTTGGAAAGAAATTTCTGAATCATCTTCATGGACTGAATCTGCAAGTAATATCTATTGCCTCTGTGAGCTGAGTGTTTTGTAGTGTGAACAGCAGAATAATGTGATCATAGGACAGGGTTGGTGACAATATCCTTACAGGAAGGGAAGGGCCAGGTCAGGACAGATGTACCTGTAGCAGTAGGAATCACATCTGAGATGAATTATCTACACCAACATTGCTTATACCTACTCTTCCTCTGATTTTTTACTTCAAGAAATATGTTTTTGTAGGACTGTGGTATGTGACGAGTAAACAATATTGAGTTGCTGTTCTCAACGGGAGAAGCAATCAGATCAACAGATATATACATAGGAGAACTAAGTCAGCATTTCCTAGCTCTGCTTGGGCTTGACTTCGTGCGGCAGGTACTACAACCTGGTATGGTTTTGGTGAAAATGTTTGGATGGACCTCAGAACATCAAAACCAAGATGGGGGAAATTTCACAGGGTCCCACTTCTAGATGAAGAACGACAGGCAGTCAAGAACTACAGAGAGAGAGAAGCAGTTCTCCTCAGGGACAAGCTCCCTGGTAGGTTATCCAGTTTGAAGTGCTTAGCCCTAAACACATGCACACACAAGGAGCATTAGATAAACTCAGTAGGCTTTTTTGTGAGAGAGAGAGAGAGAGAGTGTGTGTGTGTGTGTGTGTGTGTGGTGTGTATAAAACCATAATAAAGAAGAGGTTGTGAGAGTCATAAAACTGAAAGGTAGTGGGGTATGTTGGAAGAGGTGGAGTGGCGAGAGGGAGGGGAACAGTGAAATGCTGTAAAAAACAGTACTTGTATATGAAAGTTGCAAAAAATAAAAACAATGGAAGGTTCAAGAAAGCTCCAATTTAGGTCTTTCAATTTTATTTTTTTCTATTACTATGTATTAAAACTCACTTTTTTAAAAGTATAGGTTGAGGGGCTGGAGAGATGTCTCAGTGGTTAAGAGCACTGATTGTTCTTGCAGAGGACCTGGGTTTAAGTCCCAGCACCCTCATGGCAGTTAATAACAGTCCATTACTATAGTTCCAGGGGATCTGACGCCCACGTCTGACCTCTGTGGGTGTTGCATGACACCAGTACACTTACGTACATGCAGGCAATACATTCATACACTAAAAATAAAACTAACGAATATCTTAAAACAAATATTCATATGAGCAGTATTACTGCATGAGCGAAGTGATTCTGTCATCCTTACCCCCGTACCCTTCCCTGTGTGTTCCATCTTCATGCTACCCCTTCCCTGTGTGTTCCATCTTCATGCTACCCCTTCCCTGTAACATTTGAAAGGTATTTCCTTTAATCACTATAGTCCACTCTTTCTGAGAATGTCATACAAATGGCTTTATATAGGATACAACTGTTTGATATTGTTTCTTGCAATCAGCATAATTTCTGAGATTCATCCAACTCTTTGTGCATATAATTCACTCCTTTTTATTCTTGAATAAGGCTATGGGTATGACTGTGTTACCTGAGGGAGATTTGTTTCCTCCATTATCCCAGGTTGTGCTCTTATTTGGAAATAGGGTCATTGCATCATACCAGTAGGAAACCTTGACGTCTGATATCTTTTTTTTTTTCCTTTTTTTTTTATTTAATTTTTATTGATGGTTTGTGCATTTTATACATCATTTTCCAATTCAGATCAGACATATTTCCCTTTCCCTTCCCCCCCACCCCCACCCTATCCCAGATCATGTATTCTGCCATAACTGTCCTGCATCTTTCAGGTTTTTTTTTTTTTTCATTTCTTAGCTATAAGTGATAATCCATGAGTATAAGCATCCTTC